>CM030359.1:289684526-290094735 GCA_017893485.1 Hemerocallis citrina
GTTCGCTGGAGCTGCCTTCTGAGCCTTATGTGAAGACCTGGCCATACAACACCGCTTCTCCTCTGTCTCTCATCCCCAGTCAAATGGCCAGGCCGAGAATGCCAACCGACAGATCCTCTTCGGCATCAAGAAGAGACTGGACAAGTGCTCCAAGGACTTGTGGGTCGATCAGCTGCCCAATGTGTTGTGGAATTACCGCACCACGAAGCGAACGCCAACAGGCGAGAGTCCGTTTAATCTTACCTATGGGTCCGAGGCCCTCATCCCGCTAGAAGTTGGGATACCCTCTCCTCGTTTGATAGCTTTTGAAGAAGAACAGAATGCCAGAGAGCTCAGAGCGAGCCTAGACTTGATAGACGAAATCCGGGAAAGAGCAGCCATACGGCAACAAAGTTACCGGAGAAGAATCGAACTCGCCTACAACAAACGGGTCCGCCCAACAGATCTCAAAGAAGGGGATCTGGTCCTCCGAAAATTGGCCATCTCGTTTCCCGGACAGAAAAGCAAACTGGCCCCGAATTGGGAGGGACCATACAAAATCTCCAAAGTGATCCGCCCCGGTGCATACAAGCTAGAAGATCTTGAAGGCAGAGAAATTCCCAGGACTTGGAACGCCGACCATCTTTTGAAATACCAAGAGAAGGCAGCTACGCCTATCTAAGTAACTCGAGATGTCGGACCACTCCTCTCCTGCTACTAGTAGTAATTTTTCTTTTGTTCTTTTTTCATTGTAATAACGGCTAGCAACTTTAGAAGCAGCCGACCATTAGATATTAATAAATAAAGTTTTTCATATTTTTACTATCGCATACCTCCGCCTTTAATTCTCTAACCACACGATGGTTCGGAGTCCAGCACTCGGCTCAACTCTTCCTCCTCGGCCCGTCTATAAACGAGCCGGGAGTAGATCGCTGTTCGAAATTGCTCCTGCAGCCGTTGAATGGATCGGAGTCCAACACTTGGCTCGATTCTGCTTCGCAAGCTCGCTCCTAAGCGGACTAGAAGTAGCTCGCCATTCGAAACTGCTCCTGCATCCCTAAAACTATCCGCACGATGGTTCGGAGTCCAGCACTCGGCTCGACACTTCTTCCTCGGCTCGCCTATAGACGAGCCGGAAGTAGATCGCCGTTCGAAATTGCTCCTGCAGCCATTGAATGGATCGGAGTCCAACACTTGGCTCGATTCTGCTTCGCAAGCTCGCTCCTAAGCGGACTAGAAGTAGCTCGCCATTCGAAACTGCTCCTGCATCCCTTAAACTAATCTACCGATCGGATCTCTCCGACGCCTCGACCCAATCTTTCCGTCTCACCCTCAGTCGGTCCGGAATTAGGTACAAATCACAGCCCTCACGCGCCGAGCCGAGGTACCGGGGTACCGACCCTCGTATATGGCAAAAAATCACTCCGAGGCGAAGCCACCGTCAGATCGTCTCAGAAAGTGTGCTAGGGCATGATGAGCGGATCTCATTCAGCCACGTGTCCACAAAACGACAAGATAGTGTTTTCTTGGGAACTGGACCCGCCTCGAGATCCGTGCAAACATCAGACGACCCTGATAAGGCCACGTGGGCGCAATCGAGAAGCCGACACCTCGACCCAATCTTTCCGACTCACCCTCAGTCGGTCCGGAATTAGGTACAAATCACAGCCCTCACGCGCCGAGCCGAGGTACCGGGGTACCGACCCTCGTATATGGCAAAAAATCACTCTGAGGCGAAGCCACCGTCAGATCGTCTCAGAAAGTGCGCTAGGGCGTGATGAGCGGATCTCATTCAGCCACGTGTCCACAAAACGACAAGATAGTGTTTTCTTGGGAACTGGACCCGCCTCGAGATCCGTGCAAACATCAGACGGCCCTGATAAGGCCACGTGGGCGCAGTCAAGAAGCCGACGCCTCGACCCAATCTTTCTGACTCACCCTCAGTCGGTCCGGAATTAGGTACAAATCACAGCCTTCACGCGCTGAGCCGAGGTACCGGGGTACCGACCCTCGTATATGGCAAAAAATCACTCCGAGGCGAAGCCACCGTCAGATCGTCTCAGAAAGTGCACTAGGGCGTGATGAGCGGATCTCATTCAGCCACGTGTTCACAAAACGACAAGATAGTGTTTTCTTGGGAACTGGACCCGCCTCGAGATCCGTGCAAACATCAGACGTCCCTGATCAGGCCACGTGGGCGCAGTCGAGAAGCAACTACGCCTTAACAGCCAGACCAAGCCTGTGGCTTAGAAGCGCAGCAAAAAGGAAAGTTCGGGGCCAAGGAGTTCGGCGAAGCGAACACCAGCCTCGTAGTTCGTCTCAAGCCTACTCTAGTTGACACAACAATTGCGCAAATAAGGAGACAGACGAGGATAGTTCGGATAAAACAACTCCAATTCCATTAACAAGTTGGATAAAGTTACAAAGCGGATTACAACAGCAAAAACTTGCAAGTAGGTTACAATACAAAGACACGACCCGTCCGCTACTTCCGAGGAAGGGGAATGCTCCGCTTTAGAGACACTTTGGGTCGACGCCTCTTAACCTCCGAGCTCGAATCCAGGCCGACGAACCGAGACGCCTCCTCACCACTAACCCTGACGGTTGCTCCTACCGAAGCACCGCTTGAAGACACCGCCACACCGCTTTGGGCATCGGCGGCTGACCTGCCTACAATAGGAGTCCGGCTCGCCGCTTGATAGAACGTGATCCCTCGCTCGATCTCTTCGCGGGTGCACGAGGTGCTCCGGACGTTAGCCCTCACCGGCTGAGGCTTGAGCCTAGCAACTTCTTCCTCCAGTTCGACGATGCAATCCTTCAAAGTGTCATCCTTCACTATCACCTTAAACCGAGGAAGTTTTGCCGAACCGGGGTATTCGGCGCTGTCGGAGATAACACGACGCAAGTGGGTCACTTCGATACTCTTGTCGACAGTCACCCTCTGCAACTCTTCCACCTTCCTCGCTAAGCCATCCCGTTCGGCTGAAACTCGAGCCAGTTCCTCTTCCCTAGCAGATAGCTCGGCCTCGACTATCCGTAGGTGGTGCAGTTCAACTAAAGCATCGCTATGCCTAATCTCCAAGTTATGAAGTATTCTCCTCGTCAGGTGAACCTCACCCTCGAGACGATCCTCCCGGGATCGCTTAAACAACTCGGCTCGGCGCTGTTCAGCCGAGGTGTTACGAGTCGGCTCGGCAATCTGAAATAAGAAAGAGATAGCATTGAAATACCACACTACCGAGCCAAACACTTAGACAAATTCCGGAGTCAAAATACTTTTCATTCATTGAAAGGCGGTGGCCAGTCCGCAAAAGGCATTACAACGATCGGAACAAAAAAAAAACTACAAAAACTTAGTGAGGGGATCAAGGGTCCACCTTCGTCGCCGCGTCGGCCACAGATGCATCGGCGGAGGTTCCCTTGACCTGGCCGTCCGCCACAGTCTCTCCATCCTGACCTCCCTCGCCTTCACCTTCGGACTCGTCATCTTCGCCTTCCTCCCCTTCATCGTCCGAGGTCGGCGTTGGAAACAATTGGTAGCCGACCCGCTCGAAGCCGGGGACGCGTTCCTGAACGTGGTCGAGGGCCATCTGATAGGACTTCTCCATGTTTTCGGCCATGTGCTTCTTCGCCTCTTCCTCGACCTCCTTCTCCACCTCGGCCCTGATCTTCGTCGCCAGGGCCTCCTTCTCCGACTTCTCTTCGGCCAAGGACTTCAGCGCCGCAGCTAAGTCCTCGGCGGCCTTGGCAGACTCCGCGTCGAGCCGCTCCTTAGCCTTCTCCAAGTCCGACCCAAGATCCGCGACCCGGACTTCCAAGGCCTCAGCCCGCCTCTGCTCGGCCTCAAGTTCTTTGACCGCCCTGACCTTCGCCAACCTGTCCTTGTCACTGGCGGACCTCAGCTCCTTCTCCTGCTCGGCAAATGTCTCGAGGAGGTGGCCGAAGTGGCAAGTGGCCTACAGAGACAACAATCAATAATGCACAAGCCGAGTTGCAGACTTAAAGAAATTTGCAATACACTTACCGAAACGAGTGACCGAGCGACTTCATAGGTGTCGTCGCCGACCGTCCCCGCCCTCAGCACGGCCCTGTCCTTCGGGGTCGCCAAGTGTTTGACGACCTGCACGGACATCTGCGAATTGCCGAGGAACCCGTCATGGTTCTTCACTCGCCAATTCGGCACGAACAGCTGCTTGTGCTGTTCTGTCAGAATCTCTTCGACGGCCTGGGTTAGCGGTGGTGCCTCGATCGAGAGCGCCGCGTTCACGTCAAAGGTCCCCTCGATCACGCCAGGGACCGAAGAAGACGGGGGCTCCTCAGCGACGACAACTTCCGAGGGCGCCTCCACCGCCGGAGGGGGCAGAGAGATGGTCGAGGCAACGGCAGGTGCTGGGGTCGACGAGACGGTCGCGGCCGCCCTCTTCCTCTTCTTCCCCCCGGCCAACTTAGACCTGTCGGCTATCATGGAGTTGAAGTCAATCTTCATTGCTTCTGCAACGAGCCACAAAAAAAAAGAGGACGAGTTAGCAGCCCGAACCAAAAACTTAGAAGAAAAATGAAAAACGAGATGTCAGGAGCATACTCGGGTCGATGGGGCTTAGGCCGTACCCAAACAACACCTCCTCCGTCAAATCCCTCCAACTCAGTATCGGAAGGGCCATTATCTTCCTCGCCACCTCTTCCTCGGCATCAGACAAAATAGGGTCGACGCGCGCGAAATTTGGCACCTCCACCTTCCAACGGGTCGGAATGGGCCTAATCGCCTCGCCCCTTACTATAAAATACTTTTCCTTCCAACCCTTAATCGAGCCAGGGTTTTCTACAATCTTGACACCCTTCCTCGGCCCCAAGTAGTATCGGTACTCCGTCTTGTGCTGCCGGTTTACTCGATACATTCCTCGGAAGACCGTGAGATCCGGCTGCACCTCGGCTCGGTAGCATTGAAGCATAAAGGCGTTCACATGGCGCCATGTGTTCGGCATGAACTGGGTCGGCGCGAGGCAATACCAGCCGAGGATCTCGAGGATGAATGGGTGCAGAGGGAAACGTAACCCGGCATGAAAGGAGTCAACGTCGAACATGCACATGTCCGAAGACGGCAGCTTGGAATTCGCACGTATCCCAGGACCGGGGAGAATCAGTTTGTACTCCGGAGGGATAGCGAAAGCCCTTCTAACCCGGAGTAGGTCCTCCTCGGATACCAACGTGATAAGCTCATCGGCTTCGGTGGCAAGGGCCGGGTTAGATTCTTCGACGATCTTAGACTTCCCATAGATCGCCTTCTCCAGCAAGTCACCCTGGTACTGCCTGACCCCCGAATGACCGGACAGGACGGAAGGATACCGACCTATCTCGGGTGCTTGCTTCGGATTCTCCACAATCACCTCCACTATGGGGGATTGGGCCTCCACCCTCCTCTTCTTCTTCCCCTTCTTCGTCTCGACTACAGACGGTTCAGCAGCTTGCTTACCCTTCCTCCTAATCTCCGACCTCCTCCTCTCCTCGGCACTCTCGTCGCTCGAAGACGAGGCCCCACTCTCCGAGTCTACTCGAGACATCTCTAGAAAAATTATTCAGACTAAGTAAACTGACCTCTTGAAGTGACGTCCACGGTCGGAGTGCTCTCGCCGGAAATCGCCTGGCCCACGCGACAGCTAACGAAAACACCTTAGAGAGAAAATTGCCGCTAGCAGAGAACTTAGAGATCGAAAGTGAAAAACTTGAGTAAAAAGTGGGAAATGAGCTTTGAGAGTAAGGGTGAAAGCTTTTAACCCCTAGCAAGTTGGGCCTCCTTGGGAAACGCAAAAAGCCCACTAGGGAGCCAAAGCGATAGGCGGAAAAGATGCAAAGCTTACTCAAAGCAAGAGACTCTTCGGAATACCAAGTCAACGTCTCGGCCACCTACGAGAAAACCATAGACGCCCCGGCTAGGCAACCGAACCACGGCCACCCTTTAGAACAAACCGCTCGGCCGAGCCGAGATACCGGGGTACCGACCCTCGTATATGGCAAAAAATTGCTCCGAGGCGAAGTCACCGTCGGATCTCCTTAAAATTCGCAACAGAATCTGATGGACGGTTCAGATCGTGCCACGCCCACAAAACGACAAGATAGCGTTTTCTCGTGATCTGAACCCCATCCTCGAGATGCGCGCCATGATGGACCGCTCAGATCCAGCCACGCGTCTCTCCTTTCTGCCTGCCATCGGCTCGCCTAGCCGAGCTACCGAACAGCTCAGCCGAGCCACCGAGCTACTAAGCGCAGAGGAGGGGAGCCCTCACGAGGTACTTCCTCCAAAACACACAACTCAGTACCTCGGCCAATCAGCCCCGATGCGCCGAGCCGAGATACCGAGGTACCGACCCTCGTATATGGCAAAAAATCGCTCCAAGGCGAAGTCACCGTCGGATCTCCTTAAAATTCGCGACCAATTCTGATGGACGGTTCAGATCGTGCCACGCCCACAAAACGACAAGATAGCGTTTTCTCGTGATCTGAACCCCATCCTCGAGATGCGCACCAAGATGGACCGCCCAGATCCGGCCATGCGTCCCCCTTGCTGCCTGCCATCGGCTCGCCCAGCCGAGCTACCGAACAGCTCAGCCGAGCCACCGAGCTACTAAGCGCAGAGGAGGGGAGCCCTCACGAGGTACTTCCTCCAAAACACACAACTCAGTACCTCGGCCAAGCAGCCCTGATGCGCCGAGCCGAGATACCGGGGTACCGACCCTCGTATATGGCAAAAAATCGCTCCGAGGCGAAGTCACCGTCGGATCTCCTTAAAATTCGCGACCGATTCTGATGGACGGTTCAGATCGTGCCACGCCCACAAAATGACAAGATAGCGTTTTCTCGTGATCTGAACTCCATCCTCGAGATGCGCGCCAAGATGGACCGCCCAGATCCAGCCACGCGTCCCCCTTGCTGCCTGCCATCGGCTCGCCCAGCCGAGCTACTGAACAGCTCAGCCGAGCCACCGAGCCATTAAGCGCCGAGGAGGGGAGTCCTCAGAAAGTACTTCCACCAAAACACCCAACTTAGTACCTCGGCCAATCAGCCCCGATGCGCCGAGCCGGGGTACCGGGGTACCGACCCTCGTATATGGCAAAAAATCACTCCGACCCATATCAGCCGTTGGATCTTGTGAAAAAAGCGTGCTCGTCATGATGGACGGCCCAGATTTGGCCACGTCCACTAAACGACAAGATAGCGTTTTATGGAGATCCGCGCTGAGATGGACGACCCAGATGACGCCACGTACCTCGGAGTCACCGAGCCGAAGCACCGACCCAACGAACCGAGGAACCGACCCTCCGAGCCGGGGTACCGACCCTCGTATATGGCAAAAAATCACTCCGACCCATATCAGCCGTTGGATCTTGTGAAAAAGTGTGCTCGTCATGATGGACGGCCCAGATTTGGCCACGTCCACTAAACGACAAGATAGCGTTTTATGGAGATCCGCGCTGAGATGGACGGCCCAGATGATGCCACGTACCTCGGAATCACCGAGCCGAAGCACCGACCCTCGTATATGGCAAAAAATCGCTCCGACCCATATCAGCCGTTGGATCTTGTGAAAAAGCGTGCTCGTCATGATGGACGATCCAGATTTGGCCACGTCCACTAAACGACAAGATAGCGCTTTACGGGAATCCGCGCTGAGATAGACGGCTCAGATGATGCCACGTACCTCGGAACTGTCGAGCCGAGGCACTGGTCATCCGAACCGAGGCACCGACCCTCCGAGCCGAGGTACCGGAGTACCGAACCTCACATGCGGCAAAAAAATGAGCCGAAGAACAGGGACCACGCAATCTCTCCGAAAATCGCGCTCCGCTCCGATCGAGGGCTCTGATGACGCCACGTCATAAATAAGTATTAAAAATCAGTTTTTATTTATTTTAATCGTTTTATTTATTTAAAAATTGCGAAAAAATTACTAAAAATTCGGGAAAATTCACTAGAAATTCTGGAAAATAATTATAAATTCGGGGTGATATTTTCGAACCCCTGAACGGACAATTATTGCCTAGAATGTATTGTGAAGGCCCCCGAACGACTGGTTAACACATCGCAAAATTAAATGAATAATCCGAAAAAATAGATAAAGACCGTCGGACATTCAGAGATGCTTAAGAACAAATTGTAACTTCAAAAAACACCTCACTACCCCCTTCAAGATTCAAAAATCCTCCATTCGGACTCCGATACAACTCCGCTAGCCATTAAAACAGTTAAACTACTCCTCAAAGGCTGATCAAACTCAGTCTTTAGGAGTGGGGGGCTCGTGATATGGCTGAAAATGGGGTTAAATCGGAACCATCCAGATGGGGCACGAATCTTGAAGCTCAGGGGTAAAACGGTAATTTCACCTGCTGACGGGTCTGAAGCGGGTACCGGTTATCTTCCCCAAAGACCCACTTACCCGCAAACGGATCTACCTCAACTGGGTGCGGGTTTCAACCCGCAGCAAACCCGGTCCAGAAGGGATAGAATTAGGGTTTCTGATTAATATTAATCAACGGCCCTGATTCGTGTCTATCCTTTCACTGGAGATTAGGGATCACATTCCTTATCTGTATACACAGGAATTACATGCCTAATCTGTTCCCTGAGATGCCTATAAATACCCCCCATCCATCTCCATTAAGAGGTAATCAATCTTTCACCAGTTTTTGCGCTCTTTCATAGTCTGCCAGATTACTGACTTGAGCGTCGGAGGGTGCGTCGCCGGGAACAACCCCGGTGTCTCGCACTTTTTGCAGGTGCACGGCGGGAACGACGATCGAGGCCCGACGGAATAGGTACACAGGTTTTCTATTCAGTTTCCCTAAGAATCCACAAGTTCTATCTGTTTGCCCCCACACCAAATTTAGCGGCAACAGTGTCAATTGTGGAAAAATAGGAATACATCTTGCATAATACAAGTCAAGAAAATCACAAATGCAGTATGATGACTCTCTAATGCATACTTGTCGAATCTATGCTCCCAACTCTACGTAGATCCGGTGCAAGTCCTTATTGTTCTCCACTTTATAGGGTTTGATCCTTCGTGCAAGTCCTTATTGTTGATTTTACATATTGTGCACGTGCAAATTTGTGTATAAATATTTTCTTATAAAATGATTTTATATATAATATGAGCAAATAATTATTTTATTTCCTTCTCTTTTCTTTTAAGCCCATTTTAAGAAGCCTAAATTTATTTTCTAAATAAAGTCCAACCTAATAAATTAATTATTTTATTCTAACAGCCCACTATTTTTAAAGCCCATGAATTAATTACTCTTTTAAACAACTTGTCATGTAGACACATTTTTGTAGACAATTAATTAATTTGTAATGTACAACTTTATTAGGGAGATACTAGTTGGGACACGTGCTTGCACGTGTGTGTGCTTTGCACACCCTCCTTGGCCGGATTGCATGAGAGAGAGAGTGGAGGTGTGGATTAGTGGAGTGGTAGTTTTTGTGTTCATGGGTGGTTGCTACAACTTCCCACTGTATCCTAGCCATCTATCTACAACCATCTAATGCAATCCTAGCCCTCCATTCCACCCTAAAACTAGTATAAATACCCCTCCCTTTATGCATACAACACTAAGAAATTTTGCAAGAAAGAAAACTATATAGGAGAGTAAAAGATTGAGAGAGAGTATAAAATTTGAGTGCATTAGTGTGTGTGTTCTTTTGGAGGCCGGCTACTACAACCCACGGCAAAGGGGAGGTTCGGGTTTCACCAAGTGCAAGGAGGAGGAACTTTGTGGTGGCTCATTCTAGGAGGAGAATGACCGCTCCTGTGTTCAAGGAGATTCTAGGAGTTTTGTAGTACTTTCTTCAAATAGGTGGGTGTTTTTCTATACTTCTAATATTAGACTTCATGCTAGGAATTTTGATATATATATATGCATGCCAAAAGAACTAATAAGATAATCACTTATTGACTTTTAAAAGGACTTGCTAGATGAATGAGTAAATGCTTGATGAATTGCGTGCTATTGGTAATAATTCTTGTTTAATATAGTTAATCTCACTTATTGCCATGAAATTGTGGAATTAGAACCATGTAATGGTAGAAAATTGTTCATGTATGGTTAGTAGATGAATTATTAAAATTTTGCTTTTATTGAACCATTGTATTATTTTGCTCAAGGAATGCAACCTTGATTATAAGTATTGTGAATAAAGGGGGAAAAACAGAAATTTACACTTCTTTAATAAAGCCTTAATGCAAGGAGTTGAGTAGAGGATTTATTTAAGTGGAATTTTGCAATTTGTAAACATAGAATACAAATTAGAGTGAAAATACTTGTTTTAATGTCAAAAATATATCCATGATCTACCCTAAATTGGAACCTGGTGCAATCGACAGTCGACCGAATTAGAGTCGACAGTCGACTGTCGGGTAATAAATTTCGGATTCTAGTTGTAGAACAGTCGACCGACTGTATTGTAACAGTAGACTGCCCTGACTATTGGTTTTCGAGTTTTAAAATCTTTGCAGAACAGTCGACCGACTATATTGTAACAGTCGACTGGTCTGAGTATTTTTCTTTGAGTTTTAAATTCTCGCAGAACAGCCGACTGACTATGTTTTGATAGTCGACTGCCTTGAAGTTTAAATGATATCCAGTTTTCATGAGATAATTTTCAATAACCTTTGGCCTAGTATATTTGAGACTATTTTTACAAGAAAGAACTTACTATAAATTGTTAGCTTAAATTGTCTTTGGATAAAGAAAAATGTATTGATTAAAAGATGATTTGAAAAGAGTTTTGATAATGAAAGAAAAATGAAAGTACGATTGTTAGATTTAGTATTGATAAAATGAGAATAAAGGAATTATGTGGAAAGAATGAACTATTGAATATGACAAATTGAATTTCCTTGTTTATGCATGATATTGTACATGAAATTGAAATTTTAATGACATGATGAGTTATGAAGGATATTATGAATATGAATATACAAATGCTATGAACATGAAAAGGAAAATTATTGTTAATTATGGAAAAAGATCTTATGAGTATGAAAAACTCGGTATTGTAATTATGAGTTAAAATTTAGAACTAGGGTGTATCTAAGCCTTATACCGGCAATAAAATAAATGTTGAGATGAAATTTGAAATGAAAAGATCAAGATTTGGGTCATGAGAAATGATTGAATAAGACCGGTATAGTAGAAGTGCTAAGCCTAAGAGATTGATTTTGTTCATAATTCAATTAAATTAAGGACTAGATACATAGTAAAGATGTGATGAACGTAAGAGACAAACATGAGTATGAGGGCCATTGGATTGGCAGCACGAGAGTATTCACAGGATGTCCCATGATGTGTCATGATTAGGGTGTGGATACTACTCCAGAGTACCGTCCCGGTGGCGACGCTTATGGGGGTAATCTAATGACTGTGGGTAGTGTCACGTTTATGGTAGGAGACGAATTACCATAGGATGTCTGCATGATGAGTCATGTGTCAGTGCATTGGGATTCCCTCCAGGGTGCCTAGACGTGAGTTCTTAGTTCATAGAATGCCTAAGATACTTACCATAATTACAGTAGTAGATTAAGTTATGGCGAGGGATTGAACCTTACAAGATGAAGAACGATTAAGGGCTTGCCCTCAGACCTATGTAGTATGGACTGCGTAGACTCTGAACAAGTGCGCATTAGTGTCATATAATGTAAACAACTGCTTTAAGGACTAAGTGCACATCACAACACGACATTAATAGGATGTTCCTTGTAGTTTGTCTTGTGATCAAGTTTGTATTTGTTTAAGTATGAAAAATTGTTATACTGTTCCGGTATAGAGAGGATGGCCATGTATAATATTTCGTCAGTTGAATGAACTGACGCGCCCATAGTTTTACATGCAGGGTAAAGAGCTTGACAAATTAAAGTATACATGCTGCTCAAAGATTGATTTAAATATTGTATAATTGTTCCATGTAATTATTGTAAATTGCTTCCACTGTGTGAATGTAAATGTATAATGCAACTCTGATGTAAGAAATATTTTTAATTTTCTTGTAAAATTGTACGAAATAAGTGTAAAGATCCTGTGGAACTTTGAATTCAGTTTGTTTTGGAATTCGGGGTGTTACAGAGTGGTATCAGAGCCACGCTTCCAAGTAGTACAAATTTATAAGGAACGATACTCTAAAAGTGGACATTAGAGAGTGTGTTGAGTCTAGAAATTTAAATATAAGTCACTTACATTTGTGTTGCTCTATGATTTATTTTTCTTTTTCTCCTTTCTTTAAGATGGCAGACCACTTCGACCCAGCTGGAGATGATGATTGGCACATTGTTGAGGATGATTACTACCCCGGGCAAGCTGATTCAGACGAAGAGGATCATGAAGAATTGGAAAAGGAATGGCCTGAGTCCCGAGAGATCACTCCACCTCCAGATTCATCTGATGATTCCTCTGACGAGGAAGAACCAGTTTCGAATAGTCTCATTGTGTCTCTTCAGAGGCAGGTAGAGACTCAGAGGGAGAGAGCTGAGCTGCTGCAGGCACAGTGTGAGAAGAGCAAGGAGAGCATTGCAATTCTCAGTCATCGTGTTTGGGAACTCGAGAAGAGAAAAAATATGTACGATATAATGAAGGAGAAAATGGAGGAACTACGGGAAGAGCTTCATGAAGCCAAGAGGAACTGTAGGAATTAGACTGTTATATCTTCTTATTGCTTTCATTTGATGTCAGAAATGTTTTAAATTCGAATGTATAAAGTTTGAAATTCAATGAAATGAAAAGTTGATTTAAAAGTCATGTTTTATACTTCGAATTTAATGGATCTTTTGCATCAGAACATGGCTAGAAGAGAAGCTCGAAATGGGGAAGGTCTGGACTTGGAAACAGAGTTAGCAAGGGTTTATCAAACACTCACTACCGTTGCCATGAATCAGAGTCAAGAAATGGTGCCTACGAATCCAGTACCTGAAGCAATCAAACTCGTGGAATCATTCAAGTAGATGAAACCACTGGTATTTGAGGGAAAGTCAGATCCTGATGTGGCTGACAATTGGATCTGACAGGTAGAGACTATCTTCGAAGTCTTTGAGACTCCGTAGGGCAGTAAGGTGAAGTTGGCGGCCCTGCAGTTCGAGAAGGATACGGCTGTGTGGTGGCAGTCGATGAAGCGGACGATAGGGAATATTGTTCTTGGCTGGGAGGAATTCTTGGAGGAATTCTGTAGTCATTACTTTCCATCAGACGTCCAGGAAAAAAAGGTCATGGAGTTTCTGGCGCTGCAGCAGGGCAGTATGTCGGTTAGGGAGTATGAGACAAGATTCACTCAGCTCTCAAGATATGCACCCGAACTGGTAATGGACAAGGCGAAGAAGGCTCGAAAATTTGAGCATGGTTTGAGGCCAAGTCTTAGATCCAGGATGATATCCCTCGGTATCAGGAGGTTTGATAAGATGGTCAAACGAGCGGCAACCACAGAGGCGGACATGGAGCAGTTCCACACTGTTCAGAATCGGAGGAACAACTGGAATGTGGGGAAGAGGCCCGCAGTTGCTGGAAATATTAGGGGACAGTTGCTGGCTCAAAGGTTCAAGCCTACGAGTGCGAATGCTGTTCAGGTGGCGGAAAGACCCGAAAGTGGCGGGAAGACCCGGAAATACTTGGGTGAGACCTCGTGTGACTTGTTTCAACTATAGAGAGATAGGCCACTACAAGTCTCATTGCCCCAAGCTGCAGGATGTCGTCCACAGTGGACCAACTCAGCAGGCCGGGAAGAAGCCGTACCAGCAGGGGCGAGTATTTACCTTGACCGAAGCTGACACTGATGAGGTGGATCACGTTATTACTAGCACGAGTGGAGGTTTTTAGGAGTGTTTTTCTGTTGTCTCTTTGGTACGTTTGGTACGTAAGAATGTGCAAGAGAATTCCAGATTTCTCTTAAAGTACTTGTTTGGTATGTGGTAAACATAGTTTCGGAAGGAATGATGGATTTTCAAGGAAATCATAATTCTTTATTGGGAATAATTTTCATCTCCCAAAAATCAAAGGATTTGATGATTCCTATGAGATTTTCATACCAAACAATAGAATAACCCAAAAAACTAGAATAAAAAAATATATTCCCTCCAAAAATCATCAGATTTAAGGATTTCCATGAGAAACAATAAAATAACCCAAAAAACTAAAACTAAAAAATACAATAATAAAGAATTTTTGAAACTGCAATATATTATACCAAACGGGATAATGCAACATTCCCGGAAATCTTTATTCCCATCCTTACATTCTCGGGAATCCTCTCAATTCTGGGATCTTCTAATCCGTATAACAAACGCCTCCTTAGGGTATTTTACCACAAAAACTAGAAAATTTTACGATATTTTCTGGTAAATTAGCCATAGCTTATTAGTAAATTTTGTCAAGCGCATATATATATATATATATATATATATATATATATATATATATATATAGAGAGAGAGAGAGAGAGAGAGAGAGAGAGAGAGAGAGTAATGCTAATATGAGATGGTGAGAATGTTGAGATGAAAATATTTTTTTGAGAGTGGAATGATTTGAGTAATCTAAATCTCGATCACACCGTTCACATTACTCTAGATGTCATTTAGATGGTGTGTACAAATTTCATGCGATTTGGAGACTTTTAGCTTATGCATCACAACGTTCAATACGTCATGAAGATAGTACGAAATACATATATATGCATTTATTTGAACGTTGATGCATAGGCTACTGGTCTTTGAATTGCTTGGAATTTGACACACGTCATCTTGATGACATGTAGAATGATGTGAACGGTGTGATCGAGATTCAGATGACCCAAATCGCTTCTCTCTTCAAAAATATTTTCATCTCACCCATCTCACCATCTCATAATAGCATGACTCTCTCTCTCTCTCTATATATACTAGTATAATGTACGTGGCAATGCACATCTACAAGAAGTAAAGTCATCAAATTAAATGAATATATGTCGAATAAGAAAAAAAATAGTATATATTTGAATGTTTTGATTTGGGCTACACGTGCGGTGCACATTTATATTTGTTGGATAGAGTTTGGACGTGTATTATACGTGTTTATATAGTTACAAAGTTAGGATTTGTTAGTTACCACTACAAGGAATTTGACATATAGTGACAGTAAAAATCTGTGGGTAAAAGGCGAAAAACCGTAGGTATAGCCCGTAAAACCTATACCAACGGACATATTTTTCCGTCGTTTTTAATTAGCTATACCCACGGCAAAATGCCGTCACTATAGCCTATAGCGACGGTTTTTTCACCCGTTGGACAAAACCTCGGTGTTATACCCACGGTTTCGGATCCGTTGGTATAGATTTTAAAGACACATTTTGCTCTCCTATACCCACGGTTGAAGCTCCATTGCTATAGGTTTTAGCGATGGTTTTCGCATCCAATTATTTGAATACATACCCATCGCTCTCTACACAATTTTTTCTTTAATTACGCTTATGATAATTTAATATTTTCTTTTATAATATTAATTCAATTATAAACCAAATACACAATGAAATAAATACATGTGTTTATGAAACAAAATTAAATAATATTAAACTTCAATCATATTAAAAATTAATGAAGTATTACAAGCATGTCAAATTCAAATTACAAAATAGTTAAAATGTCAACCTAAAAATACCATACTGACACATAATAAGCATATAAAGTCTTATAACAATCTCATCCACTTAATTTCGAGGTTTGCCCCATCAACAGAAAATTAGCTTCCATTGCCAATAAATAGTGTACATCTACAACTCGCCAATAAATATCTCCGATCTACAATGCTGACTGGAAAATCATCTCAGCAAGTTCCTGTACCATCAAAAATTTAAAGGAATAGTTATTAGGCACATTCAGCGAAGGGTAATAAAGAAAACTTGTTCGGCACAGGGCAAACCTCAAAACTATTTTACCATCAATCTATGAAAAAGAAAATCATGTAACATATTAGGAAATAAATCACTAATGAAAGTAAGTATAAACTCTTAAAAATAAACTTACTTCTAATGTATTAAAGATGGTTTTAGCAGCGTGGTGGAAAACCGTTTCAGCATAACCTCCTGAGCTTCCAGAAACCCCATAAAAATGCCCTTCTTCATTAACATTAATTAACCTACAATAAATAAAATTCAATCAAGTTTTTCATTGATGTCTACATCACCAATATAGGATGATAGTTTACCATCTTGCTCAAGCACATTTCCACTATAAATTGAATCTCCATATATTAAAAAGCAAATTTACTTCCTGTAGAAGTGAAAATGAAAAGAGGGAGGGGGGGGGGGGGGGGGGGGGGGGGGGGGGGGGGGGTTACAAAGTACCAAAACATCTAAAATGCCAGTGACTTACAGGGATAACATGGTTTGTTCCCAATTCGGAACAAACAGCAAGGCCATCTTCATTACAGACTCCAAGTCGTTGATTGAATTTATAGCTGAATGCAGAGTCCACAGCAAAGGCTGAAACAAAAGAAGGTACAATATATGATAGGGTTTCAACTATATAGAATGGACTCTAAAAAGAATGTAGGGGAAGACTTGTACCTATTGATGGTATGGCATATGTTTCAAACAGAAGTTCTGCCATTTTAATGCGGGATGAGATTGGGTTGCACACACATTCCGTCATCAAAATGGGATGGTTGATCTGTTCTGCCCTCAAGTTTAATATACAATACAAAATTATCAGCACAGTACCAACTAAACCCACATTAATGGTATATGATTAAGTGGATTAGTACTGTAAGATTTTGGATTTCATAGTATTTATTATATGTCTATAATGCAGATATAACAAACTTAGCATAAAAGGTTAACCAATATGATAATCAAATAAGAGTTAGCTGCATCATATCGATGGGAAGTCTAAACTAACAGAAAGTCAATTACATTGCTTCCTACAGAATGGATTCGTGGAGAGATGATTGTATCAAGATACTGACCCTTAGACATTAACCAATATCTGTAAAAAAAAAGACAAGCATAGTTCATGGTGAAAAGTTATTAAAAATATAAAAAAAGAAGGTATATCAGCAAGGTATAGTTCATGGTGAAAAGTTATTAAAAAGACCAGCATATATTCTTTACTGTTAGTTGTGAACAAGGTATATCAACAAAAAAATACTTCCACCAAAAACGACAATTTAGGAGTATCAAACAAACGCACAATGATGCAACATAATATCTGTCTCATATCGAGGACAAACTTTACTCGGATCACTATGCATAAGTAGTCAAACTGTATCTAAATCATATATCCCAACATGCAGATCAGTTGGCATATAGTTTATGCTAAAAAGTAACATAGCCAATGTTGATAAGTAAATATACATAAATAACAAAAACAAAACAGAACTTCCCATTTACACAGTTCACATGGTTGAACATAGGTTGGTGGCTTGTCAAGAATTACTAAAATCACACTATGAGAAACTAAACTGAAATGAAACATTACCAAGTTATAACTGATCAAAATTGGCTACAAAATTTGCAATTAAAGAAAAAAAAAGGTCCTATATATACTAACCAGAGCTCCTCAACGACAACTGTGCAATCTGCGAGATTTCTCCGAGTCCTGTAACTCTTATACACCGTAACATATAAACAAACATTAGTTAGAGCATCTCCAACCACGCCAGCTATTTTGGCTAGCTAGAATAGCCAAAATAGATAACAAATAGATAATTTGGCTAGCGAAAAAAGCTCACACTCCAACCATGCTATCTATTTTGGCTAGCCATAAATGTTTTAATTTTTATTTACTAATAAATAGTTATAATAATATATTTTTTAAAATGACAACATTTCTATTCCTCAAGAATTTTGGAATCAAATGAAATATTAGTTTACAAATAATACTAATTAAACAATTACATGATATTGCAATACTATGAACTCAATCTACTAATTAAATAAGTGTTACAATTAAGTTTAGCTATAGGCTGTAGCACGCAGCAGAGGGTGGCACCATTATTAAAGCTTTCACTGAAATGGAAAGGAACCTTGTGAATGACAAAGGGAGATGGAAAAGACTGAAAAGTAGCCTAAAATTGCAACTACAATGCTTTTCCTACCTGAAAGTAATAACAAGACAAAAGAAAGATTACACCTTGCAGAAAAGAATTCTTACAAATGTTTAACTCTATTTAAAGCTAAAGAAGATAGACTGAAAAAGACAAAAATTGAATAACAAAGATGCAGAGATCAATCCATGAGAAAGAGAGAAAAAGAAGCAGCATTGAGAGCAGCAGCTCCTCCAAAAATCGATGCACAGGCACAAGCAGCAGACATGACAATCAAGGGTAAAACATCTATTAATTTTGTAGTTAAGTTAGATAAGAAATCTGCACAAAAAGCATATACATAAAATACATTAAGTTAGATTAGTAGTTAGTATGGTCTGTACAGTAAGTATGGTCTGTACATAAAAACCAGATACATAGAAATAAGATACAGTAGTTAGTATGATCTGTACAAAAATTTCAACATAAAAATTTTGTAGTTAAGTTAGATAAGAAATCAGTACAAAAATCACATACATAAAAATGAGATACATTAAGTTAGATTGTACTATAATTTCTACATAAGAATTGTACTATAAATGGTTCTTGTGAACTTTTTACCTATAGGAAACCATTAAGTAATCAATAGTAAATAGTTATAAGTAATCAATAGTAAACATCCATAAATTTTGTAGTTAAGTTAGATTAGTAGTAGTATGTCAGGTATACAAAATGATGCACTATATCAGATATACAACATGAGTACTATATCAGGTAAGCAAAATGAACACTATGCCAGGTATACAAAATGATGCACTATATATGGTATACAAAATGAGTACTATATCAGGTATACAAAATGAGTACTATGTCAGCATCAGGTATACAAAATGAGTACTATGTCAGGTATACAAAATTGACACTGATATACATTCAGTACTCAAAATCCAGTATAAGCTGACAATGGATTTATGTTGCACTGCCATTTTTTTTCTTTGTACTACAATAACACTTGCTGCTCTAGATCATGCAACTCTGATTGCAATTGTCGCAATGCTCACCTTAATGATCGGGAGCAGCAGAGTATCATTAGCAGCATCTATTTCACAATGTAGAGATCGAAAAACACCAAACTAATCAAACTATATACTGTATCACATCTAAATTATTGTAATCTTATTCAATAAGATTCCAATTCCAGCAATCACCTTCAGTACTCATCAAATTATATAATGTATCAAATATAAATTATTGTAATCTTATTCAAAAGCTCTAGTAATTTGATATGCAAGGCAACATGAGTCCTACCAGTCCAAGTTTTGTAACTAAAAATATTGCCTTTCAAAATAAAGTGAAAACTTACCCAAAAAAAAGAAGTGACAGTGGGTAACAATGCTTTATAAGTTATGACTCAATTATATACCAGATACAAGAACTGACTTCACCAAAGATGTCATGTGTTTGCCTGCCTATCAGCATCTGTAATCGTTGTGAACAAGTGGACATGATAAATCATGAAAACAAGATAAACATAGTTTAATTAAAAGATGCTCCACACCCAGTTTAATCTGCCATGTTCCGTGCTACGTAATACGACCAGTATCAGAATTCTCTTAATTAGGATTTCTGAGATGTCCAATGAAACCTCATCAGTAAGTTACCACTTTCAAAAGGAGATGAGGTCATCCTTTTGCGCTGAGCTCCCTCCTTTCTTACCAAAAATCATCTCATCGAGGTCATCCATCATGTCATCCTCTCCTGAGGTTACATAAGACCCTGCTGGTTTCCTTATTATTAAGGCATCCTCTTTGTTATAAACTCGAGGAGACTCCTCAGTCTCAACAGCATTCATTACTCATCTTTGTTAAAAAATAAACTTCATCTAGTTAAATACTAAAACAATACACCAACCATATAATCTCTTGAACAAATGAAACCTCCTATAATCTCTCAACACAATCAAACTAATGAACAAATGGAACCTCATATCATTATTGTAGCTAAATCAAACTAATGAGCAAATCCATACCTAGGGTTCCAGAAGGAGAGAGGACGACGGTGGCGGAAGTGAACAACGGCGACGGCGGAGGCGAGAGCGAACGGTGACGGCGGCGGAAGCGAACAACAACGACGGCGGAAGCGAGATTGGGGGTTTATCCAATCGAAATAGGGTTCGCGAGATTGGGGGTTTAGCCAATCGGAAGCCAGAGCGAAATCTCCTGAGGTAAAAATCGAAATAAGGTTTAGCCGAGAAGAATTGAGCGAGGTTGGGGGTTTCGGAGAGAAATCGGAGAGCGAAATCGAGCGTGAGAGAGAGAGAGACAGAGGGGATTCAGGTGAGAGAGAGAAAGAAAGAAATTGTATAATTTGGGGATTTAAGATTTGGGGGGAAAATGAAAAAGTTTGGAGGCAAATGAAATAATTTAGGAGGGTTAATTGGCAGATAAATAACTTAAACTTTTCAAGTGGGTGGGTGTTTTGAGATCTAAAATTATAGGATACCTATACCCACAGTTTACTACACGTCCGTAGGTATATGATGTCTATACCCACGGTTTTAGTGACCCGTTACTACAGGTGTCCGTTGGTATATGGCAAATTTCTTGTAGTGTACAAACCCCAACTCTCCCATTAAAATAGTAGTGATATATATCACTTTTGTAGTTCTAACAATTTCTCAATTATATATATATATATATATATATATATATATATATATATATATATATATATATATATACTAGGTTTGCCCGTTGACACGTGTCTACGGCACGTTTTCGGAACGGTACACCCTGTTTAATCATATAAAACAGTTTTGGAGGTCCAACAAATTAATTGAAATAGCAAACATATTATATGACAAACTTTTAGTAGTCCAGCAAAAAATATATTATTTAATTTTTTTTGATTTTTTGAGTTTTGGGGAAAAACTTTTTTTTTGGGGGGAGAGGGGTGGGGGAGGGGAAGAGGGGGAAATATGTTTTTTGAGGTTAGATCTGAGCCTTTAATTTTTGGGGAGATTGAAGGAGAGCTGCTTGGTAGCTTTCTTTGTGTATTATTATATCTCTACTACTATAATGGGAGAAGGCCTTTGTCCATAACCCAATCCGTGCAGCGCACGTGCAGGTAAATTTTTTTTTTTGCCCAATTCATTTCCCCAATTTTTACCCACACTAGATATAAATCAAAACCATCTCAGTAAAACTTAGAAAGTACACCAATTTTTACAAAAATAAATTCTAACCCTAAACTTAGAAAATACAACAATTTCCCTTGGTGGTTAGTAGTTAGGTTAGGTTAGCCTCATAAATTCCTTATTCTCTCACTATGGCACCGCCCTCTCCTCCTCATCAAATTAAACAACCATACTCCTCTCCCTATCATCCTTCACCACCCCCCATCTCCATCCTCTCCTATAAAACATCATCCATCTCTCTCAAACACACTCAGTTACAGGTTCACTTAAAACCCTAAACTCGATCTCTTTCCCTAATTAATGATGAAGTCCAAACCCTCCTCATCATTCTCCTTCACCCTAATCAAGTACTCACTCCATGTCCTACTCCTAGCCCTAACCTTAGCCCTTTTCCACAACTTCCTCCACCTCACCAACCACCACCACCACCACCACGACCAAGACCTCATCCTCATCTCCATGATCTCCCTCCTCTGGTGCACCGCCATCTCCTACCTCCTCTACCTTTCCACCCGCCCCAACCCCATCCTCCTCCTAGACTACTCATGCTTCCGCCCCGACCATGACCGCCGCTGCTCCCTCGAAGTCTGTGAATATTTCGGCCTCCGTTCCCGTCGCTTCTCCGAAACATCTGCTGACTTCATGCGTGCCATCTACCGCAAGTCTGGCCTAGGCGATGAAACCTATGCACCTCCCTTCATTTTCCAAACCGACTACGAGGCCAAGCTCAAGTACGCTGTCCAAGAGGCGGAGGAGGGGATGTTTGAGGCTGCTGTTGGAGTTCTGAAAAAGACTGGGGTTGCAGCGCATAAGATTACGCATCTTATTGTGGCTTGTAGCATGTTTTCGCCCAGTCCTTCCTTGGCTTCAATGGTGGTTAACCATTTTGGGTTGGATGAGTCGGTCGCATACTATAATCTTTCTGGGATGGGATGTAGTGCCGGAACGGTGGCTATCGATATGGCATCGCAGTTGCTGAAGAACAAGGTTGGGTATGCATTGATCATTGTTACTGAGAGCACTAGTCTCAACTGGTATGTATATATATATATATATATATATATTACCTTTTTATTTACTTACTTTTCTCTACTATTATTTATAATCCAAACATCTGTTATATATGTTAAACCAATTGAACTTTTAAGAAGGATGTCGACTGGATCCACTGTAAATGTATTCTTATAAAAAAAGCTATTTTTGGTTGTTTTAATCTCAGTGACTTATGGATTGTCGCATATTTTATTTTGAGAATGATCAGTGTTGTAATAGACTAGTATAGAGTACTCTCTGTTGGATCTATCTGTACGTTTCGTTAACTTATCATTAATGAAGCACGTGACATTAGTCACTTTTTTTCAAAAAAAAAAAAAAAAAAAAAAAAAAAAAAAAAAAAAAAAAAAAAACAAAACAAAATCTCAGTGACAGTCAAATTTTACTATTTGTCTTGGCTAGATATATATATGCGATATTAACTAGTCAGACATGATACATCGATACCATTAAATGACTGTACTTGAGAAAATATATTACCAGTTGAAGTTGTTCAAAACTATGTTCTGACTTCTGAATACACCTTATATTTTTATTTCCCTTTATTTATTTGATAAATTTGAAGCTTACTTTTCTTTGTTACAAATTATAACTTACATACTTGAAGAATTTATTTATTCTCTTATAATATTACTCTCTACGTCCCAAACTATATGTTATTTAGGTTTCTATGTACATATGAAGAAATAATTAATCTTGATTATTGTTAAAAAAAAAAACAAAAACATTATTTCTAACTAATGCTATTAAAACAGACTTTTTCCTCTATTTAGACCTTTTTTTTTTCAAAGTATATCCCGCTCTCTGTCTCAGCTCAAATTAATTACACACGGTGGACTGTGACAGTCCACTTTATTCCTGCCGCAATTGAGAAATGCAGCCCAAGTACAAACTTGGATGCTGTTTGTAACTATGGCTTATATATTAACCATTTATTTACTTAACTATTGTTAGTTAACATAATATTATCTAAGTTCAAATTTATTTATTTACGATATAATTATTTATAAAAATGTTACTCATATAAAATAAAAGTTTGTGCCAATAACAATAATTTGTAAAGAGTATGTGATGAGCAAAGAGAGGTATCAGGTTCGAGTCTGATTACGTCTTATTATTTACTCTCGCTCTCTCTCTATATATATATATAGCTGTTAGATCATAATTTTAATCAAAGGGTTCATTTGGAAAAATAAAATTGGCAATTATTTGTTGAATTTCTAAAATAACTGACTTTCTCTCTTCAATCTCTATTGCTCTCTATCGTTTTCCCTCTTTCTCTTCATCTTCCTAAAACAACTGATCCTTCAAGGTTGGAACCATCTGGAAAGAGTGATCCAAAAACCGATGAACAATCAATCCCTCATCCCCGGGCAATAATAAACTTAATTGAAGTTCAAATTAAATTATATCACATTTCCACATTGCCCTTGGTCTGTAAAACTATTGAACGTTTCTTATTTAGCTTATTTGTACATCAATTCACAAATATTTATATTCGAGTGATATTCCTTGTGCTTTCTTTCTACAACACTCAAATCTCCTTTGGATGGATGTTGATTTGAGAATGTAAATTAGGATGACATTAAAAAAAACAAGTCGAGGCTATGACCCAAATATATGCAGAAATTCATCATAAAGAGAGAGACGAAGCAATAAATTAGATTTGTTTATAGACATTCTAAGTCTTTGCTGACCGCGACTTTCTGATGAAGTTTTTAACTGTACATTTCCAGATTTCGAATGATATGTTCAGTAATTAGAAAATTGCAACTAAACTAACTTAATTTCTTCTGAAGTTGATTGTTTAGTGTATGCATTCAGCCAAAGGAAAATCCTGAATGCAGAAAGTAATCCAGGGTATGCTTTAGGAAGAGGAAGAGAAAGAGGGGAAACGATAGAGAGAAATAGAAATTGGAAAGAGCAAAACAGTTATTTTAGGAATTCAACAAATAATTGTCAATTTTGTTTTTGCAAATGGGCCATTTGACTAAAACTATGATCTAACGGCTCTTATTTTGACACCTCATTTTGTATGAGGAAATTTCCTCATACAAATATGAGGCTCGGCAAGTTGGAGCCATCTGGTGGAATAATTTTGGGTGGAGGCCTGCTTACTTGTGTGATTTATTTTAAAAACAAGGCATATTTTGGGTAAAAACTCATTAAAACATAGTAAATTTCATAGATGTACTCCTCCATAATAAAAGGTAGTACTATTAAATAATCTATATAATAAAACACAAAGAAAGCTATCAAGTGGCTATCCTTCAATTCCCCCAAAATCAAAGGTCCATATCTAATCTCACAAAACATATTTTTCCCTCCCAAATGTTTCCTCCCAAAACTCAAATTCAAATTCCCCACCCAAAACAACTCCTATATTTACTTAATTATTTTTTTCCCTCTCTCTCTCTCACTCCCTCTTCTATTCAACAAATTAAGAAAATAAAAATTTTAAAATTTTAAAAAAAATTAAAAAAAATTAAAAAACTTAAAAATTAAAAAACTTTAAAAATATTCAAAAAATCAAAAAAAATCATATAATATGTTTTTTGCTGGACCCCCAAAAGTTTTTCATATAATATGTTTGCTACTTCAATTAATTTCCTGACCTCCAAAACTATTTTATATGATCAAACAAGGTACACAGTTCCGAAGACGTGCCATAGGCACGTGTCAACGGGCAAACCTAGTATACTCATAAAACCTCAAGTTTGTATTTGGTATTTTACTAGAGACATCATTAAGAGCATTCACCATCGTTTACATATTTAGCATTTGACAAATAGTATTGAATGATAAGTGTTGCAGTTGTTTAGAACTAAATTTGAAGCTGTGGGAATAATCAAAAAATAAGACGGAAGATCATCCTCTGTCTAAACCTTTTTTTAATATTAAAAAATTACAAGACGAAAGATCATTTTCCGTTTGGCAAAATTTTTTTAAAAGTTACCTTTTAGCCGGACTGAAGATCTGTTGTCCGAGCATTTATTTTTATAAAGAAATTATTTAATGACATTTTCGTAATTCTTAAATGGTATTTTAGTAATTTTAGAATTTTTTGAATAAAAGTTGCCGTCCGAGCCTTTTTTTTAATTTTTTCTTATTTCAATAGCATTTTCATAATTTATTGAATGATATTTTAGAAATTTTTGAAATTTTTTAATATTATTTTCTTTTCTCAATTATTTTTTAATGTGAAGAAGTTAGCGGACGAAATATCTTCTTTCGTCCATCATCTTTTAATATTAAAAAAATTCACAGACAGAACAACTTGTTCTGTATTCTATATTTGGCAATTGCTAAAATTTGCTGCAATATTTAAAAGTGTACTGTTCATTACTTTTTTAAAAATGAATTTTTAGCAAACGATAGTGGAGTAGGAATTGCCAAAAAATATATTTTTAATTTTGAGTTTTTTAGCAAACTCGATAGTGGATACTGTAATGAACATTTAAAATGGGATAAAACCAGAGCAACAAATAATTTGGGACTATCTATATAATAAAACACAAAGGAAGCTATCAAGTGGCTCTTCTTCAATCCCCAATAATCAAAGGCCCAGATCTAATTTCACAATACATATTCCCCCCCCCCCCCCCCCCCCCCCAAGTTTTCCCCCAAAACTCAAATTCAAATTCCCCACCCAAAACAACTCCTATATTTATTTAATTATTTATTTTATTTCTCTCTCTCTCTCTCCCTCCCACTTCTATTCAAAAAATTAAGAAAATAAATTTTTTAAAAAATTAAAAAATTAAAAATTTAAAAACTAAAAAATTAAAATTTTTAAAAACTTCAAAAATAATTCAAAAAAAAAATCATATAATATATTTTTTGCTCAGTGTTTGCTACTTCAATTAATTTGCTGGATCTCCAAAACTATTTTATATGATCAAATAAGTTGTACCGTTCCGAAGACGTGCCGTAGGCACGTGTCAACGGGCAAACCTAATATATATATATATATTTATATATATATTAGAATGACATATGTTTTGGAATAGAGGAAGTACTATACAAATACAAATGTATATTTTGAACGTGAGTGTGCTTCACCTTATGTAAAGTTAATAATGACTATGAAAAGATTTTAATTTTAATTTTTTCTAGGTATTTCGGCGATAATCGACACATGCTTGTCACCAACTGCATCTTCCGCTGCGGCACTGCTGCTGCACTGGTCACTAGCAACCCCTCTGCTCGCCATCGTGCAAAAATGGAGCTCATCCGCACTGTCCGGACCCACCATGGGGCAGAGGATGCTGCATACAATGCCGCTATCCAAAAAGAGGACGATGAGGGAAATGTAGGCGTTGCCCTAACCAAGGATCTTGTCCGCGTGGCCGGTAATGGCCTCAAGAACCATATCTCGACCCTTGCCCCCCGTGTTCTACCCGTGTCCGAACTGGTAAAATACGCGTACAATGCCGTAAAAACGTACCTAACTGAGGGAAAACTAGGGTCGACGCAAGTGCCGAATTTCCGTATGGCCTTTGAGCACATGTGCATACATGCAGGGGGGAAGGCAGTGATAGATAATGTGGGAAGGATAATGAAGTTTGATGAGGAGGTGGTGGAGCCGGCAAGGATGTCTTTGCATAGGTTTGGGAACACATCGAGTAGTTTGGTGTTCTATGAGTTGGCTTATTTTGAGTCTAAAAAGAGGATTAAAGAAGGGGATAGGGTTTGGATGTTGGCATTTGGAACAGGATTTAAGGCATGTAGTGTGGTGTGGAGGGCACTCAAGGACTCTTCGATGGACTGCGATAACCCCTGGAATGACTGCATCCATCGGTACCCAGTACTGTGAGAATACCAGCTAGCTGGCGATACTTGCAAATTAAGAAGATCTATTTATTTATTATGTGATAATGCTATTGTTTTGCAAGACTCTGGTGGGGGTTAGACGTACGGTTAGGAGTTGTGTTGTGTGTGGCATGAATGAACAGAGTGCAGAGAGTAGTTGCTGTTTGTGTGTTGTGAAATGTAAGTTCAATATCATGTCCTACTTTTGGGTTAGGGTTTTCCCCAAGGGGGCATTTGGTATACGCTAATTGGAGAATTCTTTGAAATAGGCAGATTCTCAATAATGTGAGGATATGAATCATGATTCTAAAGAAAATGCTATGTTTGGTACTAGACATTGCATTCCAGAGAATATTTTATTGCCGTGTTTAATATATTTACTACGTTTGATATAGACCAATTCATTCTCATCAATCCTTCACTATAGACATTATCGAAAATTCCTTTTTGATTTTATTTTAAATATATAAAAAAACCAATATAACTGTTATACATGCATGACACGCAGTGGCGGAGGGAGGAAGAGAGTAGGGGGGACATTTGGGACTCCAAAAATTTTGTAAAACCCTCTAATATAGACCAAAATTTTTATGTGGCCCCCCAATTAAAAAAAATTTGGGACCCCCAAGTTTAATCCACCTCTTATTAAAGGCTCAAAATAGTGGTATGAGCTTTGGGCTAAAAATTAACAGTGATACTTATTATTTGATCTGTGTAATCATTGGATAAAATTTTGAATAAGAAACTAGTGTGTACACAAGTTACAAGTATATTTATTCATTTGAGTCGTATCTCTTAGCCTCTATTATTATAAGAGTATAAATAGTATAGTATGATTATTGATTAGTATTACTCTTACCAAATTTAGAGTACAACTGTACAAGTGCGAAAAAATATATGATACTAAAAATATAAATTCGAATATTTACTTTGATTATAATTTTATTTTGATCCAATTACTTTAATTCTTCAAAACAAAAGTAAAGTAAGAGATTTTTGGCAACAATTATGTCGATGCTGGGAGAAAAAAAATTTTGGGACCCTATTTTGATTTATCTAGCTCCGCCACTGATGACACGCAAAACCAATATTGATATATATCTTATAAAACCTAAGTATGGTAATAAATAGATGACAGAAAAGTTATATTATGATTCTAACTAGTATAATGTATATGCGATGCACGCCTAAAAAAGTAGAGTCATCAAATTAAATGAATATATATTAAATAAGTGATCATCATGTTCATCTCTATATATATCATAAGATGTATGCATTTTTTTTTTTGATGTATGCATTGTATAGGAAAATATTTCATTTCTTAACTACTTGATATGTAATTAATTAATTTGTATGAATCATATTATTTCTTAACTACTTGATAAGTAATTAATTAATTTGTATGAATCATATTCTTTCTTAAACACGCAAATTTCATCACAAACTAAGTCAAGTGTCATACTATTAATACTGTGACAGAAATTAAAATATGCATTTATGAATGTTTTAACTTCTCACAAGTAGTACGTACTACTAAACTGCAACTATTGATTGTTATTAGTTTTGATTCAGAACAGGAGGAAGAAGTTATAATGAATGTGCCAAATTAATTGTATCCAATGCCATGTCTAAACTATGTCGAGAGAAAGTTGTTTGAACCTCTTCCAGTTTTTGGAATAATGGTCTCAATATGTTTACACTATATATATGCCTACTATCACCACTCAATTAATTGTGAACTCTATTTATATGCCTCCTATCACTGTGACCAATAATAGTTGGTGAGAATCCCCCACTCAAATAATTGTGATGCATACGCATAACGCGTTATAGGTAGAATTTTTAACCATAGAATCCTACGAATACTCGATCAGAGTATTTAATAGGAATCCATTGCAGGGAAAATGATTTTAATGCTGAAACCTGACATTTACTTTACCAAGCTGAGTGTAACTCAGTCGTGTATTTTAGTTACAAAGGGTACTCTACTCTAGTATTGCTAATTGGGTACTTTATTTACTATTGCGATTGGGCCACTGCTACATGGTTGATATCAATGGAAGTCGTTGGCAAGTGACTCCATGGGCATGGTCCAAATGGAGATAGAAAACTAAAACATGCCAGCACTGCTTTCATGTGACTATAAATACACACATCATCATCATTAAAATCCAATGAAAATTTTGCCGCACTGCCCCACTTTTGAAAATATTTAGCGGTTTGCCCTACTTTCCAAAACAATTAGCGATATGCCCTTGTGATCACGTCCGCAAGAAACGTTATTGGAAAAAACGGCATAATGATACAACAACACAATAAAGTAGGATCGTGATAGAAAAGTAAATATGAAAATAAGTTCATGGTGTTTTACTGTAATTTACCCAATATAATGATACGATAAACAGAAGAAGGTTGGTTATCAATATAAAACAAATCAATAAGACCAACAACTTTAAAAAGATAAAAAAAGGTGTACCTAAAAAAGTTCTTTATAATTAAATCAAACTAAATCCACACAATTGTCCCTAAAAACACAAATAGCTAGGTTCATCAAACTGGAAAAAAAAATAGAGAGAAAAGAATGAAGCAATAAAAACAGCTGTTAGCAATACTTCTAACTCAACTACTGGCCGATGTCATAAACCCTAAAATAAACCGTCTTCTAAATTAATGTCAGCTCCCCCTCCCCCGTATATGTTAATTCCGTATATGTTAATTTTTTTCCTCTACTGTATATTAGTCTAAATATCAGACAGTTTGAGAAGGCGGTTGAATTGTGCGTAAGGTATCCACGGCTTCAGAAACTCTGAGTTTGAGAGATTCAATTAGGTGGATCACTTCCACTGGGTCCATATCCAGCAGCATTCACTTTCTCTCCATCATCTTGTCTGTTCTACCACCCGCTTTCTCTCCATCATCTCGTCTGTTCTACCACCCGTGGGTACAGTTGATTGCTTAGAATCTGAAACAGAAAAATAAGCACAAAGTTCATTTCAATTTTTTTGATTTTCTTTTAAATATATGGCTTTGAAAGAATAAAGCAACAAAAAATTTAAAAAACCCCAATACATAAGATATCTGCAAAACTTCTCTGTATTGTTGATAGTTCCAGAATTTGTGATTTCGTGAACAAAACAGGCATGTCCGATGAGGATAGAAGTAAAAGCAAGACTATTTCATAAAAATATGTATATGAAGCAGAGAAATGTAGGGCACAAGTCCGATACAAATCAGCAATATACATGTAAGCCTCAGATGAGGATAGAAGTAAAAGCAAGGGTATTTTATGAAAATATGTATATGAAGCAGAGAAATGTAGGGCACAAGTCCGATACAAATCAACCATATACATGTAAGCCTCGGACGAGGATAGAAGTAAAAGCAAGGGTATTTTATGAAAATATGTATATGAAGCAGAGAAATGTAGGGCACAAATCCGATACAAATCAACCATATACATGTAAGGCACAAGATATTTGAGTCAACATAAAACCTAGTTAATAATGTAACCAAGTATAAGACTCTGACTGAGAATTCAAGAAATTATACATAATTTTTCTCAGATCCAGACCGAGGTTAACAATTATTTACTAGCACAAGTATATACGCATATATCTCAGTTTAAGCAAGAAAGAAGTAATTAATTCATCAACGAAATACAAATATTAAGAAAATTAAGGCAAACAATATACCTTTATCTGTTTCTCAGGAGTGGCAGAAGCTAAAGCTGAGGCATCAATAGGAACATCAGGAGCAGCAGAAGCTAAAGCCGAGGCATCAATAGGAACCACTGGCTTTCCACTCGCGTCTAACGGCTCCTGCAGGTATCTGAGGTATGGATAACCCTTGGGAGGCGGCAACTGGAAACAAAGCACCATCAGGAGAAAAGGAGATTGAGAAAAAGAGGAAAATTTTGAAATTACTGAAAGATGAAACAAGAACTACTTCACAGTAATTATCAAATTTCACGTGTATTAATAAAAGTAACTTGGCAATTACCTACTACTGTCAATTAGCGGTTAGATTTTTCAATATAAATAGACAACAGCCAAAGTCTATGTCAGAAAAATTCATAACCAGAAGAAAGATGCAAGAGCACTGTCAACATATGGAAGATAATATAAACCAGACTCTTGTGGTTTTCAAACTCAACATAGGTATAACACCCTTAAATTGAATGGTTATTTGGCATTTTCTAACCCAAATTCAAATTGAGGGTATCCACACTCTGACCCTGTGGCTGTGTCACTTTTAAGAAAAGAAATACGGTATTGACATTTTCTACCCTAAAATTCAAATGAAATATATGAGTATAAACTTGAAATCTATCTCCACCGGGCTTAAGCACCAGTTGAATTACATGAAGTCGGTGGATATATCAACACAAGTGAAATTAAAAGAGATCGATGGTAAATGAAGGAAAACAGTAAACATGAAAATAAAATATACGGAAAATAAAACAATGAAGTGAGGGTATGGAATTACAAAAACAAATCGAAGAAGATATAAGTTTCTTTTAAATGAAATTAAATCATCCAGAGAGTACACATACCAGCTGCCGCTGCTGGAACCCACCCCGCCTAAAATTAATAGGCTGCCCAAAATTTCCTTTTATTTGAAGATCATAAGGCATCATGAAGTTTTGCTGAAATCCAGGAAAGAATTGCTGTTGATAGCCGAAAGGTATCGGTTGGGGAAGAAAGAAACCAGGAATATTACCCTGACCAAAATACAACTGAGGAGGACCAAACTTTGGATGATAACCCATACCAGGAACTGGAGGGCTCAGATGCCTCAGAGCTCTAATCTGCGCAAATTGAGCGTGAAAAGGATTTTTAGAAGAATTTTATGATGTTCATAATACCTAATGGAGAGAGTAAGGAAAAGCACAATGACAATAAATTTGGTCAGAATGATATGTACTTTACTTTTGTAGATTCGAACAACATTATTTGTGTTCTAAGTCGAAAAAGGCATGACAGATTCTACATTCGCTTAAACTTCTTGATGCACGAAGTCTAATTTTTAGACATCACACACCACTAGGTCCTGTAGTAGATTCATTTATTGTATCCTAACATAGGCATTTTAGTACCCAGAATGATACATCAGGTCTTAGATCCCAATCAAATATTACATTCTGCGTTGGCGGTTAAAGAATCTTTGCAAACTAAATCATTAACTCTGTTCCTATTGCTAGTGCTGGTCTCTAAGGTTTACAATTAGTCCTCATTCCAATACCAAACAAACCCTTGTCTGTCACAATACATAGGCCTCATCCCTTAATTTAATTTTCCCCTCCATTGCCTTTGTAGATCCATGAGCTACAATCCACTCCATGATCACTATTTGAAGCAACAGTAGCATTCATCACATAGAATCACCAGCCGCACGAATCACTCGACACATAAAACTTACCAAATACCAATGTGAGACTGGTAGACTCATCTCTCAAGTTATCACAGTTAGCCTCAGAATTGGCCTCACAAAACACTTCCCTAGCTTCCTCTTGTTCAAAAATGTTTTCTAGTAGCCGGCAAAGCAGTGTTCGTGATGAATAAAAACTACATATGATGTTCCATGCACTGTTTTTGAACCTTTGAATTTTACCGCTATGAATTTAAAAATATGAAGTTCTATGATCTCCAACATGTTCCAAGTCAGCAAAAAGGAGATGAAAAAACCTTCAAAAAAGAGGTCAGATGGGATTAAACCAGTGAATTACCGAAAATTTATTCAAAATAGGCAGATCAAAAGAACCATACTGCACGTTTGATCTCCTGGTTTATTAAAGCAAATTTATGTTTTCTTAATGGCCCATTTCCTGAGAGGGCTACCTTAATAGATGAGTCGTCCATCGAAGGTTTGATTCAGCCAATCTATTATTTGAAATTTAAGTCATAAATATAGACAGATAAAAGAGATAAACCTGCAATGCTGCTTTTCTTTCCTCTTTGGTTTGAGCCACAGCAACATACAATGCTCCTCTGCTTCCTTTCATTTTCCCATTCATTTCAATGATCTAAATAGTAACAAATACAAACATCTTAGCATGCTATGGTAATAATTTAGACAACTCATTATAAATTCACTAGCAAGAATCATAGTGTGTGTATTACACTTACAGCTCGGTTAGCTTCTTCAGGACTAGAAAACGTAATAAAACCATAACCCTTACTTTTCCCGAGAGAATCAACCATGATCTGAATAACAATATGCATTTCAAAGATCAGAAATTTAAAAACAATAAAGAAATTTCAAAGGGAAGGGAAAACAAACATATCATGAAAACTTAGCTATACCTTGCATGATTTTATATTGCCAAATTCAGAAAACATGTCTCTGACTTTCTCATCATCAAAGGAGTAATCAAGATTTCTCAAAAACAAATTCGATCTTTTTAAGTTTTCCAATTTTCCAATTTTCTCCCGCTCAGCCTTCAATTGAGCCTGTCTTTCAGCTTTCTTAAGCGCCTTCCCGACATACAACACTTTTTCATTATAAACCATACCATTAAATTTCTCAATAGCAGCAACACAATCATCACTATTATCAAAATTAATAAACCCGAAACCCTTTGAATTTCCTTTTTCGTCCTTCATCACTTTTGCACTATTGATAGGGCCACATTCCTTGAACAATTTTACCAGGTCGTCATCAGTAGTAGTTTCAATTAAGTTCTTTATAAACAAATTTGTGAACTTTGGAGATCCAGTTGCTCGTTCTCTCTGTTGTCGACGGATAAATGGTCCAACATATACTTTTCTACCATTAAACAACATGCCATCAAGCTCTGATATAGCCTTCTGAGCTGAATCTTCATGGTCAAATTGTACAAAAGCATGTCCTTGCGACTGTCCATTGTTATCAGTCACCACCTTACAGGACATCACAGTGCCGAAGGAGGAAAAAATTTCATGTAATTCTTTACTATCAATTGTTGGGTCAAGATTTTTTACAAATACATTACCATAGCCACTCCTCCGCATGCTAGGATCTCGATTTACTACCATGATCCTAATGGGCTTCTTAAGAATCCTAGTAGAATTTAACAGCTCCATAGCTAGTTTGGCTGCAACATAACAAAATACATAGACGAGAATCAATTATAGCTGTCATATGCATGCTACCATGTAGTACATAAGAAAGCACCTTCTATAAAAGGTTTACATATAAAACAAAGTGGGAAACACTCTAACTAATTAATAAACATATTGTCACATGATAACGCCACCATTTTCTTGCACTTGATACAACCAACTTTTTTTCCAACTTTTTTTTCATTGTTTCTAAGTTCTTTAGATTTCACATTACATCATGTGTTACTCAATATCAACACACAATTATAATTTCATTAACAATTTTAGCTTTTAAGCCTATTCTTAGTTCAAGATCTCTCTTACTAACTGGAACAAAAGAATTACTAGATTTTTTCCGCCGAAAATGGGTTGGAAGAAAAGTTGCAGATATAAGAATGGTAGGTAAAAGAGAAATAAGGAAAATTTTAACCATAAATGTGAAAGTCCATGCCACTATGCTAAAACTTCGAAGTTGTAGAAGGGTTAAGGAAAATTGCACTTGTATTCTAACACGCCCTCTTAGGTCGAGCGCTTATTTTTTTTTTTACAGGCCAACCTGGTCGATCTATGATTATATATTCCAACTATCAAACAGTTCCTAAGATTTTAAGTGGAATGAGAATTGTTTTCGTTCAATTTTTCGAGGCATATTCCTTCAACAACAAAAAAAACTCGGGGCATAATGATAGATTGAGAATCTATACCAGAAGGAATATTGTTGTCTCATATATAGCAATACTTCTCTGGTATCCTAAATATATCAGATTTTCTATTTGAAAATAGGGAAAATGTGAGTTATATAACTCTTCGTTTATTAGCTCATATTTGAAGGGGGATTACCTGGAATGAAAGAACAAAAAATTAATTCCTAAAGGTTTAATTACTGAATGCACTACCCAACGGTTTAGTTACTTTATTATTTTTTTGTTACAACTTCTTCGTCTTTCTTAATCTTTCAGGTCTCGTTTTCTAAAAACCCAAAAAAAATAGCAATCGAGTTAGAAAATACCTTCACACTCGTTTGCTAAAAACCCAATTATTAGAATAGGAGTGAACAGTGCTTCGCTAAACTTAGGAGCGGCTTTGGAGAAATGCTAATTGAAGAAGACGGATGAAGATCATCCGTTTGAGAAAATAATTTGGACCTATGAAGCACCGATACGGGTACGGCGATACGCGTACGGGGACGGGGGATACAAGAATTTTCAAAAAAGAAGGATATGGGATACGGCGGGGATACGACTATATATATATATAATTACACATGACTAAATAATATCTCTTGTTAATAAAGAAATGGTAAATATCTTTTATTAAACATAAATAAGATAATCCATAAAGGCTATAATAATTGTTTATAAGCAATATAACATAAGCAAACAAATCAAATAGTGGGACAAGTTTCAGCCGTAAAAAATAGTTGGATAATAAAAACAAATGCAGGTTACGGGAATGTAAAGGATACAGAGACACGAGTATCGGATACGTACATGATACGGAGATGACACCCTCCGTGAAGTATCCGTGCTTCAAAATTTGGACGAACGGATGAAGGAGCTCCGTCCGTCGTTAAATTTGGGGAAAAAAACAAGATGAGAGACGGATGAAGGAACTCCGTCTCTCATCTTGTATAATTTCTGGGAAAAGAAATTAATTTAATATGAGGGTGAGAGACGGATGAAGTCACTTCATCCGTCCCTCAATTTATGTTAAGAAATTTTTTGTTGTGAAATTACACAATTTACCCCTAAATAAAGAGTGCGTTTAAATAGGCATAGGTGGGTTGGGGGGGAAGGCAAATAGGTAATTTATTAATTCCATTTACAAAAAAAATATAAAAAAAACCAAAACGGCCCAGAGTGGTCTGTTTTTTTTTTTTTTTTTTTGAGTTTGAATTTGAGTTTGAGTTCAAAGTCCAAAAACAAAAAAAAAACCCTTCCAACAGATGAAGTGTTCACGGTAATTTAGATTTTAAAAAAAATCAATTTTATTCCCATTGTTTTTTAATAAAAATTAATTTTATTCCCATTGTTTTTTAATAAAAAATATTAAAATTCACGTTAGACAGAGGAACATGATCCGTGCTATTACTTCATTTTTGGATTTTTAACAAAACCGTTAGCAGCGCTTCTATATCCATGCTAAATCATAATTGCTAAAATTAGAAAACTTAGAAAAAATGACAGGATGCTCTTAGGAGACAAAAGATAACCAAAGTTATCTATTTATTGTTAGCAGAGGTGTGCTAACTCTAACTCTGATTATCATACCTTCGTGGATATAACTCATCAAGTCTTAAAAGTTCAGTGGAATTATGAGTCTTAAAAGTTAATTGAGATAACTCTACCGAACTACAAGCATTTATTTTAACATTGCTTTTAAAAATAAAAAAAAAAAATGTTTTTTTTCTCTCAAACATTCATTACCTTTCCCTACTATCCACAACAATCTTCAAGCAAGAAAAAAAAAACCCTCAAAAAGCGAAAAACCTATAAATTTCTTAAAAAGATGAGTAATCGATCTTACCATCTTGAGCAGTATGATAGTTGACATATCCATACCCCAACGATGTACCCGTCATCCGATCTCTGCAAACCCTAACCGACAACACCGGCGCCACCCGGTTGAAGAGTGCGAACAGTTGAACTTCATCGATAACCAAAGCAAGATCACCGACGTAAAGCGACGCTTTCGGAAAGGCCTCCACTGTCGGCGGGAGCATTGATGGATTCTCCATCAGACTGTGCAAAAACCCTAATTAGAAAGGTGGTTAGAATTTAAAGAAGATAGCAAAAGAAAACGGAGCGAGAGATGGGAGAAAAATAGGGGGGTTGGAGGCTTTTATATAAGCGATGGATGAGGGAATCGGTTTATATGGGAAGGGAATTTTAAATTTTGATTGACGGTTGCGAAGCGATTCCCAAAATTTAAATTCCAAGTGGATGTGCATAAGTTGTACGTGTTTTCTTCTTTTTGGTAAGATTCCTTATGATTTACATTTACTTCCTTAAATTTATATTATATGTATATCTTACACTACATTGCTTTTAAAAAGTATATCTTATACTAATTGGAGAGAGAGAGTCTATCATCTATTCTTTCTCTATTTTTTTTTTAAATAAAGAAAGAGAAAAAAAAATAGAGATTTCTATTTAACTAACAAGTGCACTATTTTAATAAAAAACCAAAATAAAATAAAAACTTCAATATCTTCCTCTTCCACTTTTCCAACCTCACAAAATCTCATGACTCTTCCCAAACCCACCCCCATCCCCTATTTCCCCACCCCCCATCACCCCCTCCCTCTGGCAGCCTCGCACCCCCCCTCTTCACACACACACACACACACGCTCCCGCTCCCGCCCCTAGCAGCTTAGAAATATTATTCAATTGGATAAAATTATTGTTTGGCAGTGATTCTATAAATCATCTGCTTATATAAGGATAATAATGAAGATTTTAGCAATTACGGTAGGGATGATTTTCATAAGTTTCATCCAATTCTTACATTTTTTTTAGTTCTATATAATTTTATGTGTAGCGCCCCGAATTTTCAATAATTAAAAATTAGAAAAAACGTGACACAAATCCAGAATCAACCTCAATGTAATAGTAAAGATAGCAAAAACACAGAAAATTTTCAACTTTTATTACATCAATTCTTTACATAGCACAGCAAAAAATTAACACATTGAATTACATTTTCTTTCTTTTACAACCCATTCTTTTACAATTTGCATAAGCTATATTATCACTCAACCACATGCATCTAATCCGAAGCTAACGGTACCCACCTGTAAAACATGAGGCTAGAGATAACTCTAACCCCAAAAATTACAAGGATCAGTCATAACGATGTGAGTGTCATTAGAAGAAATACAATTTAAATGAAGCATAAAGAACAAATTCGCAATCAACACATTTCCACAGCCACAACAACGGAAAATGAAATAACGATGAACAGAGCATAAAACATCATGTGAAACTAGGCTAAGTATCGATTATGGGAAAATAGGAATACATCAAGCAAAATACTAGTCAAGAAAAGCACAAATGTAGTATGACGACTCTCTAATGCATACTTGTTGAATCTATGCTCCCAACTCTACATAGATTCGGTGCAAGCCCTTATCGTTCTCTACTTTATAGGGTTTGATCCTTCGTTATGCAACTAATCCTACTACAGTGATAGAAGCAAAATCTAGAATATTCTGCGAATAGGCATACGTCTCGAACTAGCACCCTCAACGCGCAAGCAATCAGGTAAGTGTCGCCATGAACATTCCATGTCGAAATTCCACGAATAGGTTTCAGTCTCCGAAATAAAACCGCCCAACTGTAAAAGACCCTCAACGTGCAAACTCGGGTGATGGCAATAATAATCGTAGCCTTCGGAATCAAACCGTCCAACTACAACTATTGTAATACCCTGAAATTTTTATTGAATGCGAGATTGTTGATTTTATGTGTTGTGCACGTGCAAATTTGTGTATAAATATTTTCTTATGAAATAATTTTAAATATAACATGAGCAAATAATTAATTTATTTCATTCTCTTTTCTTTTAAGCCCATTTTAAGAAGCCTAAATTTATTTTCTAAATAAAGCCCAACCTAATAAATTAATTATTTTATTCTAAAAGCCCACTATTTTTAAAGCCCATGAATTCATTACTCTTTTAAATAACTTGTCATGTAGACACATTTTTGTAGACAATTAATTAATTTGTAATGTACAACTTTATTAGGGGGACACTAGTTGGGACACGTGCTTGCATGTGTGTGTGCTTTGCACACCGTCCTTGACCAGATTGCATGAGAGAGAGAGTGGAGGTGTGGATTAGTGGAGTGGTAGTTTTTGTATTCATGGGTGGTTGCTACAACTTCCCATTGTATCCTAGCCATCTATCTACAACCATCTAATGCAATCCTAGCCCTCCATTCCACCCTAAAACTAGTATAAATACCCCTCCCTTTATGCATACAACACTAAGAAATTTTGAAAGAATGAAAACTATATAGGAGAGTAAAAGATTGAGAGAGAGTAAAAAATTTGAGTGCATTAGTGTATGTGTTCTTTTGGAGGCCGACTACTACAACCCACGGCAAAGGGGAGGTTCGGGTTTCACCAAGTGTAAGGAGGAGGAACTTTGTGGTGGCTCATTCTAGGAGGAGAAGGACCGCTGGTGTGTTCAGGGAGATTCTAGAAGTTTTGTAGTACTTTCTTCAAATAGGTGGGTGTTTTTCTATAGTTCTAATGTTAGACATCATGCTAGGAATTTTGATGTATATATGCATGCCAAAAGAACTAATAAGATAATCACTTATTGACTTTTAAAAGGACTTGCTAGACGAATGAGTAAATGCTTGATAAATTGCGTACTATTGGTAATAATTCATGTTTAATATAGTTAAACTCACTTACTGCCATGAAATTGTGGAATTAGAACATGTAATGGTAGAAAATTGTTCATGTATGGTTAGTAGATGAATTATTAATTTTTTTCGTTTATTGAACCATTGTATTATTTTGCTCAAGGAATGCAACCTTGATTATAAGTATTGTGAATAAAAGGGGAAAAAACAGAAATTTACACTTCTTTAATAAAGTCTTAATGCAAGGAGTTGAGTAGATGATTTGTTTAAGTGGAATTTTGCAATTTGTAAACATAGAATACAAATTAGAGTGAAAATACTTGTTTTAATGTCAAAAATATATCCATGATCTACCCTAAATTGCAACCTGGTGCAATCGACAATCGACCGAATTAGAGTCGACAGTCGAATGTCAGGTAATAAATTTCGGATTCTAGTTGCAGAACAGTCGACCGACTGTATTGTAACAGTCGACTGTCCTGACTATTGGTTTTCGAGTTTTAAAATCTTTGCAGAACAGTCGACCAACTGTATTGTAACAGTCGACTACCCTGAGTATTTGTCTTCGAGTTTTAAATTCTCGCAGAACAACCAACTGACTATGTTTTGACAGTCGACTGCCCTAAAGTTCAAATGATATCCAGTTTTCATGAGATAATTTTCTATAACCTTTGGCCTAGTATATTTGAGACTATTTTTGCAAGAAAGAACTTACTATAAATTGTTAGCTTAAACTGTTTTTGGATAAAGAAAATTGATTAAAAGATGATTTGAAAAGAGTTTTGATAATAAAAGAAAAATGAAAGTATGAATGTTAGATTTAGTATTGATAAAATGAGAATAAGGGAATTATGTGGAAAGAATGAACTATTGAATATGACAAATTGAATTTTCTTGTTTAGGCATGATATTGTACATGAAATTAAAATTTTAATGACATGATGAGTTATGAAGGATATTATGAATATGAAAATACAAATGCTATGAACATGAAAAGGAAAATTATTGTTAATCATGGAAAAAGATCTTATGAGTATGAAGAACTCGGTGTTGTAATTATGAGTTGAAATTAAGAACTAGGATGTAGCTAAGCCTTATACTGGCAATAAAAGAAATGTTGAGATGAAATTTGAAATGAAAAGATCAAGATTTGGGTCATGAAAATTGATTGAATAAGACCGGTATAGTAGAAGTGCTAACCATAAGGGATTGATTTTGTTCATGATTCAATTAAATTAAGGACTAGATACATAGTGAAGATGTGATGAACGTAAGAGACAAACATGAGTATGAGGGCCAATGGATTGGCGGTGTGAGAGTATTCACAGGATGTCCCATGGTGCGTCATGATTAGGGCGTGGATACTACTCCAGAGTACCGTCCCGGTGGCGATGCTTATGGGGTAATCTAATGACTGCGGGTGCTATCACGTTTCTAGTAGGAGGCAAATTACCACAGGATGCCTGTGTGATGAGTCATGTGTCAGTGCGTTGGGATTCTATCCAGGGCGCCTAGACGTAAGTTCGCAGTTCATGAAGTGCCTAAGATACTTACCGTAATTACAGTAGTAGATTAAGTCATGGTGACGGATTGAACCCTACAAGATGAAGAACGATTAAGGGCTTGCCCTCGGACCTATGTAGTATGGGCTGCATAGACTCTGAACAAGTGCGTATTAGTGTCATATAATATAAACAACTGCATTAAGGACTAAGTGCACATCACAACACGACATTAATAGGATAGTCCCTTGTAGCTTGTCTATCAAGTTTGTGTTTGTTTAAGTATGGAAAATCGTTATACTGTTCCGACATAGAGAGGATGGCCTGTATAATATTTCGTCAGTTGAATGAACTGACGCGCCCACAGTTTTACATGCAGGGTAAAGAGCTTGACAAATTGAAGTGTACATGCTGGTCAAAGATTGATTTAAATATTTTATGAATGTTCCATTTAATTACAGTAAATTGCTTCCGCTGTATGAATGTAAATGTATAATACAACTCTGATGTAAGAAATGTTTTTAATTTTCTTGTAAAATTGTACGAAAGAAGTGTAAAGATCCTGTGGAACTTTGAATTTAGTCTATTTTGGAATTCGGGGTATTACAGAGTGGTATAAGAGCCACGCTTCCAAGTAGTACAAATTTATAAGGAACGACACCCTAGAAGTGGACATTAGAGAGTGTGTTGAGTCTAGAGATTTAAATGTACGTCACTTATATTTGTGTTGTTCTATGATTTATGTTTCTTCTCCTTATTTCTTTAAGATGGCGGACCACTTTGACCCAGCTGAAGATGATGATTGGCACATTGTTGAGAAGGATTACTACCCCGGGCAAGCTGATTCAAACGAAGATGTGCCTGAAGAATTGGAAAAGGAATGGCCTGAGTTCCGAGAGATCACTCCATATCCGGATTCATCTGATGATTCCTCTGACGAGGAAGAACCAGTTCTGAATAGTCTCATTGTGTCTCTTCAGAGGTAGGTAGAGACCCAGAGGGAGAGAGCGGAGCTGCTGCAGGCACAGTGTGCGAAGAGCAAGGAGAGCTTTGCAATTCTCAGTCATCGTGTTTGGGAACTCGAGAAAAGAAAAAACATGTACGATGTACTAAGGATGAAGTGGAGGAACTACGGGAAGAGCTTCGTGAAGCCAAGAGGAACCGTAGGAATTAGACTGTTGTGTATTCTTATTACTTTCATTTGATGTCAGAAATGTTTTAAATTCGAATGTATAAAGTTTGAAGTTCAATGAAATGAAAAGTTGATTTAAAGGTCATGTTTTATACTTCGAATTTAATGGATCTTTTGCATCAGAACATGGCTAGAAGAGTAGCTCGAAATGGGGAAGGTCTGGACTTGGAAACGAAGTTAGCGAGGGTCTATCAGACACTCACTGCCGTTGCCATGAATCAGAATCAAGGAAGTGTGCCTGCGAATCCAGTACCCGAAGCAATCAAACTCGTGGAATCATTCAAGCGGATGAAACCACCGGTGTTTGAGGGAAAGTCAGACCCTGACGCGGCTGATAATTAGATCCGACAGGTAGAGACTATCTTCGAAGTCTTAGAGACTCTGGATTGTAGCAAGGTGAAGTTGGCGGCGCTGCAGTTCGAGAAGGATGCGGCTGTGTGGTGGCAGTTGATGAACCGGACGATGGAGAATATTGTTCTTGGCTGGGAGGAATTTCGCAGTCATTACTTTCCATCAGACATCCAGAAGAAAAAGGCCATGGAGTTTCTTGCACTGCAGCAGGGCGGCATGTCAGTTAGGGAGTATGAGACAAGATTCACTCACCTCTCAAGATATGCACCTGAAGTGGTAATGGACAAGGCGAAGAAGGCTCAAAAATTCGAGCATGGTTTGAGGCCAAGTCTGAGATCCAGGATGATACCCCTCGGTATCAAAAGGTTTGACAAGCTGGTCAAACGAGCGGCAGCCATAGAGGCGGACATGGAGCAGTTCCATGCTGTTCAGAATTAGAGGAACAACTGGAATGTGGGGAAGAGGCCCGCAGTTGCTGAAAATGTCAGGGGACAGCCGCCGGCTCAAAGGTTCAAGCCTACGGGTGCGAACGCTGTTCAGGTGGCGGGTAGACCTGGAAATACTTGGGTGAGACCTCCTGTGACTTGTTTCAACTATGGAGAGATAGGTCACTACAAGTCTCATTGCCCCAAGCTGCAGGATTTTAGTGGTAGCTACTCCGTCAGTGGAGACTTTAACCACTGATCGGTACTATGCGGACTGCGAGATCGTGATTGGAGATAGAATTTTCGGGATTGATCTGATCGAGCTGAATGTCTTGGGAGTCGATGTTATCATTGACATTGATTGGATGTCGGTGTATAGTGTGAGCATCAAGTGCAAGACCAAGACAGTAATAGTGAAGGCTCCAGGTGGACCTGAGGTCACTTTCCAAGGGAAGAGGAGATGTTCAGATTTGGTGGCTGCTATCAGCCAGAAGGAATGGATTCATGTAGAGGTGCAGCAAATTTCGGTGGTTCGGAATTATCCGACGGTATTCTTAGAAGATTTTTCTGGGTTACTCCCGCATCGTGATGTGGAGTTCAGTATCACTATTCAGCCAGGGAGTGCACCTATTTTCAAGGCACCGTATAGGATGGCGCCTGTGGAGCAGGATGAAATCAAATGGAAGATTGAGGAACTGTTGGAGAAAGGCTTTACTCAACCGTGTGCGTCACCTTGGGGAGCGCCGGTACTTTTGGTAAAGAAGAAGGATGGTTGATGAGGATGTGCATCGATTACCGAGAGCTGAATAAGGTCACTGTTCAGAATAATTATCCGATTCCAAGAATTGATTACTTGTTCGATCGTCTACAAGGAGCTGCTGTCTTCTCCAAAATAGATCTTCGATCAGGATATCATCAAGTTCGAGTGAAGGCTGAAGATGTGCATAAGACTGCATTCAGAACTAGACACAGGCATTACGAATTCTTAGTTATGCCGTTCGGAGTGAAGAATGCACCTGCAATTTTTATGGATATGATGAACATAGTTCTAAGGCCGTTCATTGATTCTTTCGTCGTGGTGTTTATCGACGATATTCTTTTGTATTCCAAGTCGGAGGAGGAGTACACAGAGCATCTGGCAGCAGTTTTGAAGAAGCTGGAAAAGCAGGAGTTGTATGCCAAGTTATCCATGTGCAATTTCTGGAAATCTAAAGTGGCTTTCCTAGGTCACATCCTTTCTAAGGAGAGAGTGGCAACTGATCCGCAAAAGATAGAGGTGGTGAAGGATTGGGCAAGACTTACTACAGTGAAGGAAATCAGGAGTTTTCTTGGGTTGACTGGATACTACAGGAGGTTCATCCAGGACTACGCTCAGATAGCCGTGACGCTCACTGGTCTGACCAAGAAGAATGTGAATTTCGAGTGGACCGAATAGTGCGAAGCAAGCTTTCAGGAGTTGAAAGAGAGGCTGACTACTGCTCCCATTTTAGCTTTGCCTAGAGCAGGTGTTGAGTATGATGTCTACAGCGATGCTTCACATCGTGGGCTTGGTTGTGTCTTAATGCAAGAAGGGAAGGTAATCGCTTATAGATCGAGACAACTAAGACCGCATGAGAAGAATTATCCGACTCATGATCTAGAGATGGCTGTGATTATCTTCGCCTTGAAACAATAGAGGCATTACGTGTATGGTAAGAAGCTGAATATGTACACGGACCACAAGAGCTAGAAGTACATCTATCAGCAGAAGGATCTGAATCTGAGGCAAAGGAGATGGATGGAGGTACTTGAGGATATTCGTCCGGAGATTAAGTACCATCCTGGGAAGGCTAATGTTGTTGCTGATGCACTTAGCCGCAAGAGCAGTCTGGCTAGTTTGATTACAACTCAGAGGCTTCTAGCAGAGGAGTTGGATCGAGCTGGTATTGAAGTTGTTCTGCAAGGCTTGGGATCATCTTTAGCTCAGTTGAGGGTTCAACCAACGCTGAATGAAAGGATTATCGCAAGTCGGAAAGAAGATGCAAAGATTCAGAAGATGAAGGAGCGGGTCGGTGTTGGCAAATTGTCGGAGTTTTAGATCAGGGATGAAGTGATGTGGTTTGGAGAGAGGTTGTGTGCTTCGGATTAGTCGGACTTGAAAGAAAGTATTCTTCAGGAGGCACATGCTACTATTTTGTCTGTACATCCTGTGAGTACCAAGATGTATAAGGATATTAAACAGCATTTCTGGTGGTCAGGTTTGGAGCGGGATGTGGCTGAATTTGTGTTGAGGTGTGAGATCTGTCAACAAGTCAAAGCTAAGAATCAGAAAACCGGAGGTCTATTGCAACCGTTACCTATTCTGGAATGGAAGTGGGTTAACATCATTATGGATTTCATCACGGGTTTGCCCAAGGTTCCAAGGGCAATGATGCGATTTGGGTTATAGTCGATCGACTGACCAAGTCTGCTCACTTCTTAGCGATGAAATTCACTGCTTCATTGGACAAGTTAGCTGAGATGTATGTTGGTGAGATTGTCAGGCTTCATGGCGTTCCGTTAACTATTGTGTCTGATCGATATGCGCGGTTTACTTTGCATTTCTGGAGGAGTCTTCAGACAGCTTTGGGTACCAAGATGGATTTCAGCACTACTTTTCATCCACTGACCGATGGACAGACCAAGAGAGTCAACCGTATTCTTGAGGATATGCTTCGATGTTGTGTACTAGACTTTGGAGGCAGTTGAGAAAGGCATCTAGCTTTGGTGGAGTTTGCCTACAATAACAGTTTTCAGACTAGTATTGGGATGGCGTCGTACGAAGCTCTGTATGGCAAGAAGTCAGGATGCCTGTTTGTTGGTTTAAAGTTGGGGAGCGTCAGATGGTTGGGCCTGAGATTGTACAGCAGACCTCTAAAAAGATTGATCTGATCAGGAAGAGATTGGTGGATGCACAGAGTAGGCAGAAGAGCTATGCAGACAACCGGAGAAGAAATCTTGAGTTTGAGGTTGGTGACTTTGTCTTTCTGAAGGTATCACCTAGTAAAGGTGTGATTCAATTTGGCAAAGGTAGGAAGTTGGCCCCAAGATTCATAGGCCCGTATAAGATATTGAAGTGGATTGGGAAAACTGCTTACCGGCTTGAGTTACCGGAAGAGTTATCTCATGTGCACAATGTCTTTCATGTGTCTATGCTGAGAGGTTACATTCCAGATCTAAGACATCATTTGCCCGAAGTGGCGGAGGGTTTGCAGTTGGATCTGAGTTACATTGAGCTTCCGGTTGAGATTGTTGATCGTCGGGAGAAAGTCTTGAGGAATAAGACGATACCGATGGTCAAGGTAGTCTCGAGAAATCAGTTGGTTGAAGAGGCTACTTAGGAATCTGAGGAGAGGATGATGAAGGATCATCCTGAGCTCTTTGTTTGATTTGTATTTTTTTCCTTTCTTTCTTCTTATTGTGTTTTCTTTTCTTGCTCTTTTATTGTAGTTCCGGGGACGGAACTATTCTAAGGAGGGAGTGTTGTAAAACCCTGAAATTTTTATTGAATGTGAGATTGTTGATTTTACGTGTTGTGTACGTGCAAATTTGTGTATAAATATTTTCTTATGAAATGATTTTATATACAACATGAGCAAATAATTAATTTATTTCCTTCTCTTTTCTTTTAAGCCCATTTTAAGAAGCCTAAATTTGTTTTCTAAATAAAGCCCAACCTAATAAATTAATTATTTTATTCTAAAAGCCCACTATTTTTAAAGCTCATGAATTAATTACTCTTTTAAACAACTTGTCATGTAGACACATTTTTGTAGACAATTACTTAACTTGTAATGTACAACTTAATTAGAGGGACACTAGTTGGGATACGTGCTTGCACGTATGTGTGCTTTGCACACCCTCCTTGGCCGGATTGCATGAGAGAGAGAGCGGAGGTGTGGATTAGTGGAGTGGTAGTTTTTGTGTTCATGGGTGGTTGCTACAACTTCCCACTGTATCCTAGCCATCTATCTACAACCATCTAATGCAATCCTAACCCTCCATTCCACCCTAAAACTAGTATAAATACCCCTCCCTTTATGCATACAACACTAAAAAAATTTGAAAGAAAGAAAACTATATAGGAGAGTAAAAGATTGAGAGAGAGTAAAAAATTTGAGTGCATTAGTGTGTGTGTTCTTTTGGAGGCCGACTACTACAACCCACGGCAAAGGGGAGGTTCGAGTTTCACCAAGTGCAAGGAGGAGGAACTTTGTGGTGGCTCATTCTAGGAGGAGAAGGACCACTCGTGTGTTCAAGGAGATTCTAGGAATTTTGTAGTACTTTCTTCAAATAGGTGGGTGTTTTTCTATAAATCTAATGTTAGACATCATGCTAGGGATTTTGATATATATATATGCATGCCAAAAGAACTAATAAAATAATCACTTATTGACTTTTAAAAGGACTTGCTAGACGAATGAGTAAATGCTTGATGAATTGCGTGCTATTGGTAATAATTCATGTTTAATATAGTTAAACTCACTTACTGCCATGAAATTGTGGAATTAGAACCATGTAATGGTAGAAAAATGTTCATGTATGGTTAGTGGATGAATTATTAATTTTTTGCGTTTATTGAACCATTGTATTATTTTGCTCAAGGAATGCAACCTTGATTAGAAGTATTGTGAATAAAGGGGGAAAAACAGAAATTTACACTTCTTTAATAAAGTCTTAATGCAAGGAGTTGAGCAGATGATTTGTTTAAGTGGAATTTTGCAATTTGTAAACATAGAATACAAATTAGAGTGAAAATACTTGTTTTAATGTCACAAATATATCCATGATCTACCCTAAATTGGAACCTGGTGCAATCGAAAGTCGACCGAATTAGAGTTGACAGTCGACTGTCAGGTAATAAATTTCGGATTCTAGTTGCAGAACAGTCGACCGACTGTATTGTAATAGTCGACTGCCCTGACTATTAGTTTTCGAGTTTTAAAATCTTTGCAGAACAGTCGACCGACTGTATTTTAACAGTCGACTACCCTGAGTATTTTTCTTCGAGTTTTAAATTCTCGCAGAACAGCTGACTGACTATGTTTTGACAGTCGACTGCCCTGAAGTTCAAATGATATCCAGTTTTCATGAGATAATTTTCTATAACCTTTGGCCTAGTATATTTGAGACTATTTTTGCAAGAAAAAACTTACTATAAATTATTAGCTTAAATTGTCTTTGGATAAAGATAAATGTATTGATTAAAAGATGATTTGAAAAGAGTTTTGATAATGAAAGAAAAATGAAAGTACAATTGTTAGGTTTAGTATTGATAAAATGAGAATGAGGAAATTATGTGGAAAGAACGAACTATTGAATATGACACATTGAATTTCCTTGTTTATGCATGATATTGTACATGAAATTGGAATTTTAATGACATGATGAGTTATGAAGGATATTATGAATATGAATATACAAATGCTATGAACATGAAAAAGAAAATTATTGTTAATCATGGAAAAAGATCTTATGAGTATGAAAAACTCGGTGTTGTAATTATGAGTTGAAATTAAGAACTAGGGTGTAGCAAAGCCTTATACCGGCAATAAAAGAAATGTTGCGATGAAATTTGAAATGAAAAGACCAAGATTTGGGTCATGAGAAATGATTGAATAAGACCAATATAGTGGAAGTGTTAACCCTAAGGGATTGATTTTGTTCATGATTCAATTAAATTAAGGACTAGATACATAGTAAAGATGTGATGAACGTAAGAGACAAACATGAGTATGAAGGTCATTGGATTGGCGGCGTGAGAGTTTCACAAGATGTCCCATGATGCGTCATGATTAGGGCGTGGATACTACTCCAGAGTACCGTCCCGGTGGCGACGCTTATGGGATAATCTAATGACTACGGGTGGTGTCGCATTTATGGTAGGAGGCAAATTATCACAGGATTCCTGCATAATGAGTCATGTGTCAGTACATTAGGATTCTCTCCAGGGCGCCTAGACGTGAGTTCGTAGTTCATATAATGCCTAAGATACTTACCGTAATTATAGTAGTAGATTAAGTCATGGCGAGGAATTTAACCCTACAAGATGAAGAACGATTAAGGGCTTGCCCTCGGACTCATGTAGTATAGGCTGCATAGACTCTGAACATATGCACATTAGTGTCATATAATGTAAACAACTGCATTAAGGACCAAGTGCACATCACAACACAACATTAATAGGATAGTCCCTTATAGTTTGTCTTGTGATCAAGTTTGTGTTTGTTTATGTATGGAAAATCGTTATACTGTTCCGGCATAGAGAGGATGACCGTGTATAATATTTCATCAGTTGAATGAACTGACGCGCCCACAGTTTTACATGCAGGATAAAGAGCTTGACAAATTGAAGTATACATACTACTCAAAGATTGATTTAAATGTTGCATAATTGTTCCATGTAATTACTGTAAATTGCTTCCACTGTATGAATGTAAATGTATAATGCAACTCTGATGTAAGAAATATTTTTAATTTTTTTGTAAAATTGTACAAAAGAAGTGTAAAGATCCTGTGGAACTTCGAATTCAATCTGTTTTGGAATTCAGGGTGTTACAGAGTGGTATCAGAGCCACACTTCCAAGTAGTACAAATTTATAAGGAACGACACTCTAGAAGTGGACATTAGAGAGTGTGTTGAGTCTAGAGATTTAAATGTAAGTCACTTACATTTGTATTGCTCTATGATTTATGTTTCTTCTCCTCCTTTCTTTAAGATGGCGGACCACTTCGACCCAGCTGGAGATGATGATTGGCACATTGTTAAGGAGGATTACTACCCCGAGCAAGCTAATTCAGACGAAGAGGATCCTGAAGAATTGGAAGAGGAATGGCCTGAGTCCCGAGAGATCACTCCACCTCTGGATTCATCTGATGATTCCTCTGACGAGGAAGAACCAGTTCCGAATAGTCTCATTTTGTCTCTTCAGAGGCAGGTAGAGACTCAGAGGGAGAGAGCAAAGCTGCTACAGGCACAGTGTGCGAAGAGCAAGGAGAGCATTGCTGTAATACCCTAAACTTTCATTTTAATAAAAATGTTGATTTTCACGTGTTGTGCACGTGCAAATTTCGTATGTATATTTTTTTATTTTTATATATAAAATTTCTTTTGGTAGTATGAACAATTATTTTTCCTTTTTCTAAAAGCCTATTTTGTAAAGCCTAAAACATTATTTTCTTAGTATGAGCCCACTTTAATAATTTATTATTTTATTATTTTGGCACAAGTCTAAGCCCACTATTTGTGAAGCCCACAAATTTAATTAATCATTTAAATTGTCACACTTGTCATGTAGACACAAATTGTGAACAATTTGATTAATTAAAATTGTACAAACTTCAAATACGGGGGTACTAGGGAGCACGTGTATGCACGTAGTGTGCAGTGCACACCATGTGGAGGCCGGATTGTGCATGGGATGATGGGAGTGGGTGTGTGTGTGCATGGGTAGTTTTTTTTAGTGTGGGTGGTTGCTACAACATCCCCTCCTATTCTAGCCATCAATCTTTAACCATCTAATGAAATCCTAGCCCTCCAATCCATCCTAGAACTAGTATAAATACCCCTTACCTACTTGTATTCTACACTAAGAAACTATTGAAAGAAAGAAAATTATATAGGAGAAATATATTAGAGAGAGTATATAGTTGAGTGTTCTTTGGTGTGTCCCTACATTGGAGGCTGGCCCATCTTTCCCCACAAGGAGCTCTCGGTTTTGGCAAGGAAGCAAGAAGGAGGACCTTTTGCATTGCAATCTAGGCGGTGAAGGCTACCCTCTCGCACTCTAGGGGACTCTATGAGCTTTTAATTGGCTTTTTCTCCAAAGAAGTAGGTGTTTCTCATGACTTCTAAAGTAGAAATCATGTTAGGAATGAATTAAATTGTTGTTAAAAAGCAACTAGTTGAAATGAGATCCATGTTTGCCTAATTAGAGGAGAAGTGAGAAACTAGTAGATGTGTGTTAATTGGGTTGCTAGATTTATTAATTATGAATGGAAGTGAGTGTTTCTCATTCGCTTCTAATATTAGAATGCATGCTAGGTATGTTTTAAATGCAGTTATGTGAATTAACTAGTAAGAGATTGGACCCATGTTTGTTAATTAAAGTATTAAAGTAGAATGGTATATTAGAGATGAATTGATGGAATGATTTACTAAGAGTTAATTGTTAATTTTTGTAGTAGAATTATCCATTTTTGTGTGCCATATGAATGTTAGAATATATGAAAGAGAATGTATTTGCAAACAAATGATTGAATGCATCATGTGTAAATTAGTGGATAAAAATATAAGTTTTATTCATTAGGAAAGATGATTTTTGTTCTAAAAACATAGTAGTTGTCAATAAGTAAGAGAACATTAATGTAGTGAATTTTTGTGGGAACCTATCTTTAATTATAAAGAAGTATGCTTTAGTTTCGAATGTCGAAATTATGATCATGGAATACAAAATAAGGCTAAAATATATGTTTTAAAGAGTTGAAAATACTCATAAAAATACTGGTTACTGTAGAATTGAATGTATTTTTATTCTGGAATTTTTTGTTTTCAAAATAGGAGAAAAAGAGATAATTTTGTTTTGAGACTTCATGAATTTATAACTATGAACAGAGAACAAAATCAAAACCCAAATTAATTACTTTCAAAACGAATTGCCCACTTAGACCAACTGGTCGGTAGAGCTTTGGCAGCTACAGTAGGAGGAGGTCTCGGGTTCGATACTGTGACTTTGTTTTTATTTTTTTGTTAAAAACCCAAATAGCCGAGAGTCGATACTTAGGGATTATAACCCCTAGTTATATCGTTCGGCGGCTTTGGTGCGTTGGTCTTGTGCGCTGTCTGTTTCATCGCTGGTTGCGGGTTCGAATCCGGTTGGGGGTTTGAGTTAAAAATAAAAGTTTTTTTGTGTGGATTATTTTGATTAATTAAGTTTTAAAAATAGAATAAAAATTGAGAAATATACATATTAATTACTGAACATTATTAGAACTTTATAAGAAAAATTTATATAACTTTTGATAAAGTGTGATTAAGAAATTGGGGTTTTTGCAAGAAATGACTTCTTTCTGAAATCAAAACGTATTTTTTAAATAAAGAAAAAATGAATGAAATTTTTGAGTTATAAAGATGAAAAATTAGTAATGAGAAATTTTTGGAAGTGTGATTGGTGTAATTAATTGGACTCCTACTTGTGCTTGTAGTAAGATTTTGAAATGAGAATAATAGATTTGTGGAATACATGAATTGTTGATTACTACTAGTTGAAATTTATTCTTGCACATAAATTGCACATAAAGTTGAATTATTGATTGTGATGAGTTATGAAAGATGTGAATACATGAATGCTATGTTATGAATTGTGATTAATCATGAAAAGACCTTATGAGTATGAAAATTTCGATATTGTAATTATAAGTTGAAATTGAGAATTAGGGTATAGCCAAGCCTTATACCGGCAATAAAAGAAATGTGAAAATGATATTTGAAATGAGAAGACCAAGATTGGGTTATGTGAAACAAATGAATAAGACCGGTACAGTGGGAGTGCTACACACTAAGGGTTGATTTTATTCATGATTCAATTAAAATAAGGATTAGATACATAGTGACGATGTAATGAAAGTAAGAGAAAAATATTGAGTATGAGGGCCATTGGATTGGCGGCGTGAGAGTATTCACAGGATGTCCCATGATGCGTCATGATATGGCGTGGATACTGGTCCAAAGTACCGTCCCGGTGGCGACGCTCGTAGGGTATTTGACGACTGCGGGTGGTGTCATGTCTATGGTAGGAGCTGAATTACCACAGGATGCCTGCATGATGAGTTATGTGTCAGTGCGTTGGGATTACCTCCAGGGCGCCTAGACATGAGTTTGTAGGTCAAAAAACATTTAGGATACTTACCGTAGTTACAGTAGTAGATTAAGTCATGGCGAGGGATTGAATCCTACAAGATGAAGAACGGTTAAGAGCTTGCACTCGGACCTATGTAGTATGGGCTGCATAGACTCTAAACAAGTGCGCATTAGTGTCATATAATACAAATAATTGCATTAAGGACTAAGTGCACTTTCACTACACGACATCAATAGGATAGTCCCTTTAGCTTTGTTTGTGACAAGTTTGTGGTTTTTTAAGTATTAAGAATCGTTATATTGTTTCCGGCATAGAGAGGATGTCCGTGTATAATATTTCGTCAGTTGAATGAACTGACGCGCCCACAGTTTTATATGCAGGGTAAAGATGCTTGAAAAATTGAAGTATACATGCTGCGCAAGATTGATTTAAATGTTGTTTCATGTAAATTATTATAAAATTGCTTCCGCTGTGACAATGTACAAGTGTAATGTAACTCTGATGAAGGAAATGTTTTTATTTCCTTGTAAATTGTACGAAAGAAGTGTAAAGATCCTGTGGAACATCGAATTCAGTTGTATTTTGGAATTCGGGGTGTTACAATTGCAATTCTCAGTTGTAGAACCCCGTATTTTCAAATATTATTTTAATTATTTGAAAATGAATTTAAATGATTTTTGAGGATTTACTAAATATTTTCTAAGAAAGTTATCTTTTGTACACGTGTAAAACATGTGCAAATGACTTTTGAGAAGTTTGAAAAATTAAGTATTTCTTTAAGAAAAACCATTATTTATTATTTGAAAATTATTTAGTATTTTTCCAGATTTTTCTGAAATTAATTAGTACTATTTGCAATTTTTGGGAAAAGAAGGACTTATTTGCAAAATTGACATTTTGAGGGTTTAAAGCGCAAAAATGCATTTGCGAGACATTCCGATCAGTATTTGTTGAAGTTTGGAAATATATTTTCTATTAGATCCTAACTTAAATGATATTTGATTTAAATTTCAAGAATAGAATTATATATGCAAGATGTATTTTGGAAAGGAGTATTTTGCAAAAGAGGGAATATAACCCTAATATTCTATCCGGCATATATAAGGGAAATCCTTTTCCCAGCCGTCATTGAGAACTCACAGAATTTTGAGATTTATTTTGAGGAGCAAAAAGGAGGATTCTTGGATCTAGCAAGGAGAAAGCTTTTGGCGGATTTTCATCAAAACAAAGGTGAGTGGTTTGTTTTGTTGTTTTGTGTTGCTTTGCTTGTTTTGTTTGTCTTGATTGATGAATGACGTAAGATCTTGTTATGCTTGTTTGTGATCATTATGCCATTATTTTGTTAGTCCCATTGAATGTATGGTATGGATCTTTTATTTGTTATGGAGGATGAGAACTCTTGTTGATATTTGAACCATGTATGAGAAAATATTAAGATTTGTTGAGGAAATGTTGATCTATGAGATCGTATTGTTGGGAGACATATTAAGAATTGATTTTGTTGTGATTAGATGGTAAACACCTGGACCTTATGGTTGTAAATCAGATTTGGATTAAGATATGGAAGACATTTTGTTGAGAAAAACCCTAATGGGAGGATTAAGAATTGAGATCATGAGAATATGAGATTGGAGAAATTGATTGATTGAGTAATGTAACCATGATGGAGATTATTGAGAATTTTTTATTTGCCTGGATAAATTAAATTTTATGATCGATGAATCTTTAGAATACTTCCGTTTGATTTGTGTTCAGACCTATACTTTTTGTAAGTCTGTAGCCGACAGTCGACCGGACTGCGAAGCAGTCGACTAGTACGAGCCTACTGTGTATTTTCAGTCTTTGAGTTTGGTTCGGGACAGTCGACCTAGACTGAGGTCAGTCGACTGGTCTTCTGTCTGTAATTTTGTTCAGTCCTGTCGGGACAGTCGACTGATCTTTCCTTAGTTTATTTTTGAGAAATGTTGGATTATGTCCTCTGGACAGTCGACTGATCTGATATGCAGTCGACTGGTCCTGAAGGATCTTTGTATTTGATTTGAGATATTTTGTTTAGTGTTTGATTTTGAGACATTTGTTCAGTACTTGATTCTGAGATATTGTTCAGTATTTGATGTTGAGATATTTGTTCAGTATTTGTTTTTGAGATGTTCAGTTAAGAACATGATTTTGAGATATTTTGTTGAGCCACTTGTTAAGTGAAATTTGTTCAGATATTTGTTTTTGAGTCTCTAGAGGTAGGTGACCCTAGTATACCGGTGTTTGTTCAGTTATTTGTTGAGGCCCATCGAGGTAAATTTTCAGTTATTCAGATTTTTAGTCCGGTAGGGTGCACTACTCTAGGAGATTTGTTCAGTAACCCAAACTAATAAGGACAGGCATTAGTAGCGTCATGACGAATGGGAACTTGAGTTATGCACCTCAGTATGGCTTTTGATGTAGGATTTAATCTCCTGAATTATCCAAGTAGTTACTTGTGATGTGTGATTTATCTCCGGAATTATCCAGGTAGTTGACCTGTGATGCGAGGTATTTCTCCTGAATTATCCAAGTAATTATCTTGTGATGTGGGATTGAACTACGGAATGATCGGAGTCGAGGCGACGCTTTTGGAGTATTATTGTGATAAGGAATCTATGTTTAGATGTGGGATGATCTCCTGAATTATCCAGGGAAAATACCTGTGATGTGGGATCAATCTCCGGAATGATAAAGCATGGGCAAATTATCATAGTTTATCTTCATCTCTTAGTAGTCATCGTTGTCAGCATGTAGTCATGATGTTTTCTTGAATCACTTTTATGCATTTGGATTTCCTGTTTTTACACACTTGGCTTTTGGATTTGATATCACCCTTTATTCTTTTGGTTGTTACTTCATACTTTAGTGTTTGATTATTATTTGTTGGATTTTATGTTTTAAGTTCATTTATGCTATTGGTTTGATTTGTTACCACTCACACCATTTATGGCTGACCCCGTAGTTTTGGGGTTAGGGTTCAACTCTAGCCTCACATGTTGCAGGTTATTGCTTAGATTGGAGGTTGGATGCTTGAGTGGGCAGTTTGAGATAATTGGATTATTTAGTGATCAGTGTAAAACTGTAAAGGATATTTGAGATCATTATTGAGTTGTAAATAAAATATTAATTTGTGTTGAGATGTTTAGACTTCCGCTGTAATTGTAATAATCGTTCTAATAAAGAAGAAAAAAAAATTTAGTGGTGTTGTTGGTGTTTATTGTTGTATTGAAGTGGATTACTGGGATTTCGCCACTTATTTTCTAAGCTCTCATATTAGAAATTTGGGGCGCTACATCTCAGTCATCGTGTTTGGGAACTCGAGAAGAGAAGAAACATGTACGATGTACTGAAGGAGGAAGTGGAGGAATTACGGGAAGAGCTTCGTGACTTTTGTAATTATTATTCACCAACAAATATTATATCCTCCAAATAAATTCTTGACTTTTGTGTTTTCCAAAAATTTATATTTGCACGTGTTTTGCACGTGCAAAAGGCAAAACTCAGAAATGTTTATTAAATCACCAAAATCACTTTAATTCATTTATTAATCTCAAAAACATTATTTAAAAATTCTAGGGTGTTACATTATGAGTCTGTCAAAACTGTTTTAGAATGTGCAATTTGCACCGGATAACACTAATATGTATCTTACATGAGCTTACTACATATCCATGTGATACCAACTGTTTAGTAAATAAGTAATTCCAATCCATTTCGTGTTAAGAATTACAATAACTTGTTTAGCATTTATCTTTCTGTGTTTGAAATATTTTGTATAATCTCTTTAATATTTCTTTAAGTATTAGTTGCGATATTTTCTTCTTCTTCTTCTTCTTCTTTTTTTGAAGGAAAAGGCGGAGTACTGGCCAACATGTTTGATTAATAAAATGTTAACAAAACAAATCTAGAGTACTGAGCAACTGTATAAAAAACTACAAAACAGAAAATGAAAACATAAAACCTCTAACATACATGGAAGGGTGGGACAAATCCAAACATAAAGCAATATATAGAGTACAGACAAAAAATAAAAAAGATCACTCCAACAAAATCGTAGAGGGTGGGAATCCGGTCCGTGACGCTCCACTGAGTTGAGAGTAGGTCCCAAGAACAGTACATTTACGTGTTCAGTGTTAATCTTAAGTCTATCAATCTTTTATCAATCCTATCTAATGCACGCAATCTTATGTCCATACCACAGGTTAAGGTTCATGCAAACATATGAACGTTTAGACTCTAATGGTGAGTTCTACAGGATTATGTACTCGGGCTTTGTAGTGATAATAACAGGAATCATATCATATAGACAAGAACATGTAAACAAGAAATCACGTAGTCGAGTAATGGATTCTAAAGGTGACCCCCGCATATTCTAGAAGTGGCCCCCATCGTTCCACGATGTGGCACTTAGTTCTATATAACATGTAAACAGGTATCATATAAACTTGTAAACATGAAAAAAGGTAAATGTGTAAACAAGAATCACTATTACGTGAAACACGGGCCCCCTTCCGAGTACACTCTCTTATATTGTCCACCACTAGGTATTTCCATTTATTACCCTGACTTGCTATTCTTTTACAATAATTACTCATAAACATGCAACCAATGAAAACAGGTATCAAGGCAGTGACAAGAAGGTATCGGGAGTTATGCAATGCATGAAATATCAGTTCAATCCATAAAATGCGAAAAATAAACATATTTATATTTAAAATCATAAAGATGCAATTCTAGATAGCAGTACACTGCTATACTAAAACCCACTTTTCTGTTGCTACAGGAATCTAAATCGGGTTCCGTCAGGGATCCCAAAAAGTAGACTTCTTGCCTGTTCCAACACATATTCACACAATATATTCCAATTACAGTAGATATGTCTATCAATTGATTCTTTACTGGCCTAGTGTTCAGACAGCAGGTCAGGGTCAAGTTCTTGTACACATAATGTGACCGAAAATTCATTAAAAAATCTTACAAAAATCATAAAATGACTCCTAACAATGTCCAGTACTGTTCTAATTAATCTCATGTCTCAATTCAACTAATAACCTATTATTTCAATCCATTAATCATGACGATACAATTACAAACAGTATTCTAGAATTTTAAACGTTACAATGCTAAAATTTGAACATCTTGCAATCTACAAATCGGATTGCAGGACCGTCAGTTGTTCTGGATTCTAGGTACATGGGGATACGATTTTCATGTATAAGTTATAAATTATTTTACATGGAACTGATTCAAATTCTTAGTACAATTTCAGGTAAACGGCAGGGCAGAAGTATAATATTTTCACTTGCAACAATCATGATTCACCAAACATATAATCCTATAACCAGATTTGAACTAGAATTCATATTAAGTAATTCAGATATATTCCTACTTTTAACGTGTCGGGAATTGTTATCTCCACGATATCGTATATATATATATATATATATACTAGTTAAAATTTACCGTGCACCAAGTGCACGTAGCTTGGTGGGAAGTGCCAGTTAATAGGGTTGTAAATCGGACCGGAAGGGATCGGATAGCCATATGTTCAAGCTCGGACCGAAATTCTACTCGGACAGGCTTATGTTCGGTTCGGTCCAGGGCGGACAAAATTTTTATAGTCCGGACTCGGTTCGGTAAAGCATCCAACCGAAATAATACTCGGACAGATTTATGGCTCGCTCGAGCTCGGTAAAACATCGGACCTAATAATTTGTTCATGTTCGGTTCGTATAATAGATTGGACGGTCCGCGGTCGGGCCATTTCTCGAGCTAAACTCAGACGGACGACAGGCTGTCTTGTTCAATTTACACCCCTACCAGTTAAATATTTTATCAATGTTTTATATTGTTGAGAAAATCAGTCATAGAAAAAAAAATTCATTTAGAACTCAAATGAATATATAGTATGATCACTATATATTAATTATGTACCCAAAATATTTAAAATTTTAATACTAAAGACTCTAAACATTATATCAAATCTTTAGTAATACAAAATAACATGTAAATAATTGTATCATCTAAACATAAAAAATATAAGAAAAGATATTATAAAACGAAGAACAAATTAGTAAATTTTAAACTCATAACATTGTTTTTTTCATAAGATCAATCGTCATTTTCGATTTTATCTTTCTTGAACTTAAAATTGCTCGTAGCTTCTGGTTCATCTTTTTTAATTTTGCATCAAGTCAATGTTCTTGTAGTTGTTCTTCCATACGTGACATTTTGTGATTTGATTAAAAAGGAGACAAAATCTAAAATACTTGCTCGATAGCCTTCTTGAGAAGCTCTCATGCCAACTGTTAGTACTCTATGGTGAATTAGACCCCTGGTGACTTGTAAATTCCTTAAATGTTTCTACCAATTAAATATTTTAAAAGTATTATATCTTGTGAAGACAAACAATCACATAAGCAATCAATACAATTATGAATAATATAAGTTCTTTAAATACAAAATGAGATGCAGTATAAAACTTTTATACAACAGCATGCACTCATGATTCGCAGTTTAAAAACTTTGGAGACTTTTAATCTCATTTGATTTAAAATAGTTAGGAATTTTTTGCTACACAATGTGAAGCTTAAAACCTGCTCATTCAAAATGAACAACTCAAACCGCCCAATGAATCATTGATTATAATGTACAAACCTCATACATAATTACATACTCATCATCCTACACCATATTCACTATTCTTGTATCGGGGGAATAAATACATGTAGCAGTAGGCGCACTATTAGGAAAAATTTCCCTTATCCATGGTGTCCACTTGTTTAACTTTAAACTCCTCGTAGAATTTAGGTTGGTTTGGAAGAATATAGAACACTATAGAATGCAAATGAATGATCTATATAAAAAATGTATAAAAGATTATAAGAAAAATCAATCAATGTTCCCCTCAACTTAGATATTAAAAAGATAATAACATTACTATAAATAATAAAGATAAACTTTCCCCTCAAAATCTTTACCTGAAAATTTGTACACGTTCAATGGTAAAACATAACCATCAATAAAAAATGATAATAACAAATTTCTAGAGCCGAAACATACAGAATCAGTAATCAACTTGTAAGTGCATCGTATTTGACAATTGATCATATAATTAAAGTACTAAAAAACATGGAGATAGTAATTGTGGTAGGGTAAAAATGGCCTGTGGGCCCAACCAGGGCCCAATACAACTCTCACTCAGGAAAGGTAAAAATAGCAATCTAGCTCGGCTTCGAACCATTACAGGATCGGCGCCGAACCTCAATCGCACCGCCCAGAGCCGACCTCCTCATATCCGACGAGCCTCAGTGACCCTCGGTCTCCGATCCGTGACAGCCCCATGAGCCGCCCCCCCCTCTCTGGCGAAGCAGGGGGATGACCTGGCACAACCTAGGCCCTCCGATTCTCCCAGAGGCACAGAGGACCCACGATCAGCCATGTCAGCTCTATACCGCTCAGGGTTTTGCCACGTCAGCCCTATACCACTCCTGGTATTGCCACATCAGCCCTAAACCCCCTGGGCCTTCTGCCACGACAGGCCCATGGGCTTTCGGGTTCAGACCCGGCCCCCAAGCGGATCCAAACCCGGTTGGGATTCTCTATAAATACTAGACCCTCACCCACCTTTTCAGGTAATCAATCTTTTGCCACTTAAATTCACCTAGTTATTGCTACTCTCTCACAGAGACTGACTAGATCGTCGGAGGGTCCGCCACCGGGACAAACCCCGGTGTTTCAGGACCGTCTGCAGGTACACAAGACCTCGGATCCGAATCCTCTGATCCGAGCCCAGATCTCCGAACCACCCCGAGGTCGCCACAGGTTCTACCCGGTCAGCCTAGGGTCGTCAGACGAGCAGCTTTCTCCTTCAACTACAAATTGAGTCCGAACTCACACCTGGTGCATCCACACGTCTCCCAGAAATAAACCGCATCAGGTTGGCGCCGTCTGTGGGAAAACTGCTTCAGAAGCCGACCCGAGCCCGACTATCGAGCGACCTCGACAGCCGAACTCTCATGGCCTCAAAGGGCAAGGGGGCTGCTTCCTCCGTCAACCGACGGGACTCGCCCCCACCAATCGCTAACGCCGGTCCACACACTTCAAAACACAGGGCTCCCCATCAGGGATCCCAAAGGAGCGTCGCCCGCCAAGACCAGCCCGACCTCCGAGGAGTCATCATCAACAGACAGGTTAACCGCAACAGGGGAAGGGCCGCTTCCAACCCGGCCCCGAACCATCCAAGACCGCCGCCCGAGGGACGGAGGTCAGCACTCAGCCGCATCGGAAGACAGCCCTCGGACCGACCGAACAGGGTCGAGGGAGCCCCCGTCACTCACAAGGAGTTCCGAGACTTCCGGAGAGAAATTCTCGGGGCCCTCCGACGGGCCCCCAGGGAGGAAACCTCCCACTCCCAAACCAGGTCGAATGCCGAGGCCAGCATGTCGCACACGTCAACTATCCAGCCAGAAGACGGTGGCGTACTCCTGAGGCGCCTCCAAGAAATGGAGGACCGCCTCGATCACATAGGGGACGGCGACCGACGAGTGGCTCAGGGGTACAGACCCATCCGTCCTCCCTTCTCTGCCCCCATCCTTCAAGCAGAAATACCCAAGAATTTCCGACCACCTCAATTCGAGACCTACGACGGCGAGGGAGATCCCGCTGATCACATGGAGGGTTTCAAAACCCTCATGATGATTCACAGCGCCTCGGATCCCCTGCTATGCCGAGCCTTTCCCGCCACACTCCGAGGTCCGGCTCGTGAATGGTACTCAAAGCTCACCCCCGGCTCCATTTACTCCTTCGACCAACTAGAAGGCAATTTTCTTGCTCACTTCGTCACCAGTCGGAAGGCGGAAAGGACCAGCGCCTCTTTACTTGGGCTCAGGCAGATAGACGGAGAATCCCTCAGAGTGTTCGTCCGAAGGTTTACCACGAAAGCCAGAGCGGTCTCCTCCATTGATCCAGGCGTCGCCTCCGCGGCCTTTCGGCACAACGTCCGTCACGGACAGCTGAAAGCTTCTCTAGCAAAGAGACCCCCCATCGACTTTCCCGACCTCCTCAACAGGGTCGAGAAATACATTAGGGCAGAAGAGGCCCTTAGCCCCGAAGACGCCAGAGAGGCCAACTCGAAGGGAAAGCGGAAAGCCGAAGAAGTTGAGCCATCAAAGAAAGCTCCGAGGGACGCAGGGGCCGTAAAAAAGATCCCGCCGATCCCCCGCTTCGAGAAGTACACTCCCTTGACGCATAACGTATCCGCCATCCTCTTAGAGATCGAAGACAAAGGCATTGTTCGACTACCTCCCCGACCCAACAACGGCAAGAACTGAGATCAGCGCTTCTACTGCCGCTTCCACAGAGACCATGGGCACGACACCGACCAATGCCGGGCCCTGAAAGACGAGATTGAGGAACTCATCTCCAGGGGGTACCTCCGAGAATTCACCCGAGAAGTCCCGCGGGATCGACGAGATACTAGGAACCGGAGACACTCGCCCCCGAACCCTACTCCGAACCGCATCCAGAGTCGGGATCCCGAGTCCGAGGGAGCCGCGGACCCGCCATTTATCTTACACTGTGTCCATGGTGGGCCAATGGGAGGGGAATCGAATACTTCCCGAAAGGCCTTCATCCGAGAAGTGAATGCTGTCTAAGGCAACCCCTCCCCCAAGCTACAACCTATGCCAGTCTCATTCTCAGGAGAGGACCTCGAAGGCGTTCGCCTCCCCCACTGCGATGCCCTCGTCATTAACCTCCACATGGCTAATTGCGAAGTTCGCCGAATCCTCGTCGACAACGGCAGCTCGGTGAACATTCTTTTCCTCGAAGCCTTCGAGAATCTAAAGTTACCTAGGGGCAAGCTCAAGCCGGCCGGATACACCTTGCATGGGTTCTCCGGCGTCCCTGTCGTGATAGAGGGGATTGTCACCCTCGACGTTACCGCAGGATCGGCTCCCGTCAAGAGGACCGAGTTTATGGACTTCATGGTGGTCAACGTCAAGGCGACTTACAACGCCATACTCGGCCGACCCGGGTTATGCTCCCTCCAAGCAGTGCCTTCGGCCTACCATCTGAAGCTCAAATTTCCCACCCCACAAGGAGTCGGCGTCGTCCGAGGCAGCCAAGAAGCAGCGCGATCGTGCTACATGACCACCGTCGGGGGAGGAGTGTTCCCCCTCGACGCCGTCGAATTCGAACCAGAAAAGGATGGCCCTACCCCCGGACCTGCCGTCGAGCAAGAGAGGTTCCCCCTTGATGCCAAGCACCCAGTGGATTCCTGCGAAGAACGAGCATAGGTTTTAACTTAGCTAAGAAGTGAACCTTTTGTAAAGCTTTCCTTTGTAAAGGGCCATTTTAGCGGCCCCCCCTATCTTATACGAAGGAAATCTCGTTATATCATACTCCGAACGCCTCGGCTGATCCGACCTAATGCCAGGTTAGGAGATCGACACCGAAGACTTCACCTCACCCCACTCCGATTCCTCACAAAACGATAAGGCCGAACCACATCCCCTTCATCATCTCGTATGCTATCAACCGAAGCGAAGGGTGAAATGAATTCCCTATTCATGTTCCTTTATTGGGTTAAGAGGAAACAAACAAAGACCATTACAGAAATACTCTCCTCATCTCGATCAGCAGGAGGCCGCCCTCTCAAGGCCCCTCTGGTCCGACGAACGGCGGGATCACTCCAAACGAACAACTGTGAACTCTCTCCTTGGCACCAGGGTCCTTCGGTTCGACCACGATTGATATACCGACCACAGAACTCTGGGCATCGGTGGGCCGCATACGTTCCGTTAGCAACACCGCAATAGGTACCCCCCCTGCTCACTGATCACCCGAGGAAGTTCTCGAGACGCCCAGCATCGACCGGTAGAGGTGTATCTCCACCTCCTTCTCCACTAGCACATCGCGAAGTCGCTTCTCAGAGGAGGGCCTCTGCACCAAGGAACTCGCCATAGCATATCCAGGTCCGACACCCACGAGTTCCCGATCCAACATCACCCTCCCCAGACGACTTGCCTCTTCACCAAGGGCTCCGGACATGTTCAGGCCGCCTCGGCGGTGCGGGCCCTCTCACGATACCAAGCCAAGGTGGCCTCCAATGCCTCCACCTTGCTCCAGAGCCACACCACGTCGGAACGACAAGGGTCCACCTCGGGAAGGGAAGCCACAACCTACAAAGAGAACCGACTCGAAGCACATAAGCAAGGAGGTTCGGAAATGCTCGGCGTCAACACACTTGACCAGTCAAAGATACTTTCTTATAAATTTTACTGCTTCCTACAAAAAGGCGGTGGCCAGTCCGCGGGAGGCAAATACAATCGAAAGGGGGGAAAAAGAAAGAAAGACAAAACTATGCAACTCGATTTCCCTCCTCGTCGTCGATCGGGTTCGCCGGAGGGTCGACGGCCGGGTTGTCAACGGGCCCCTCTTCGGCAGGAGTCTTCGGGGCCCCATCAATCTCCATGTCGTACTCAAAGTTGGACAGGTCGACGGTCGGATAGAAGTGCCTCACATGACTGAGGGCCTTCGCGTAGCACTCATCCTGGGCGGCGATCACCATCCGCTGACCCGCATCCGTCAGCTCTTTCCTCTCCTTGGCGAATGCATCTGTCAACTCCCCCTTCTCCTTGGCGAACTTCCCCTTCAAAGAGGCCACCCTCTTCCCCCACTCGGTGTCCTTGGCCTCGAGCTCCAGCTTCATCTGCTGCTCCCTCTGATGCGAACCCTCGAGCTCGATCCGCATCTCCTTCATCTCTCGCTCGCTCTTGTCCGCCCGAGCACGTTCTTGTGACAGGGACGCTTCGTAGAGATTCTTTACATTAGCCCCCTGCATACAAGTCTGCGACCGAAAGGCACACATAAGAAGAAAACTCCTGAAGCAAGACTAACAGAAAGGAGGAGGTCGACAAGCTTACCAACACGGTGGCCTGCGCCAGGCGCGTAAAGGCCACCTCTACGGGCTCGCTCTCCATCATCTGGCGATCGCCAGGCGTCGCCAGCTTCTCCACCACCTCTACGGCTTGGGCTTCCCCAGTCAGACAGTCTCCCATCCGAATCGACCAGTCTGGCGCCCACCGTTGCCGCAACATCTCCACCACCGAGTCCTCCTCCTCAACCTCTACCAAGGGACCTTTTCCCTTGTCGAGACCGGATGCCCTCGCGGGGCCCTTACCCCTCGAAGGGGCAACCCCCTTGCTCGTTTCCGAACGAGTCTTCTTAACCCTCGGCTCGAGCGGTACCTCCGAGATAACAAGGGGCGGCTCCCTCGGCCTCTTCGCCGCCTCCCCCTTCTTCTTCTCGGCATTCTCCTTCTTCATGGCGAGCCTCCTGGCTTTGATCGATGCCTCATCCATATCTACAGAAAAAATCATTAAGAGCAATAAGCAAGAAAGTACGAAAGGATCGAGAGAAAAGAAACAAACTACATACGCAGGACGGCTGGGCTCAGTCCGACGCTCGCCAGGTGGACCTCCGTCACCTTCGTCCAATCAATACTAGGGGACAAACGAAGGCGCTCGACAAACCCCCACTCCTCGGCCGTCAGATCCTCCGGCCCCGGCGCAGGATAGTTCGGCTTGGAGTAGTTCCATCGAGTCGGAATGTCCCAGGGCTCTTCACTCCGGGTCACCAGATATTTTTTCTTCCAATCCTTGATGGAGTCCGGGTGGCTGTGAACAACCTTCCTCCTACTCCGAGGGGAGATATAGTAAATACCCTCAGCCGCCGAACTAATCATCAGCATCGCTCGGAACACGCTCAACCGCAGGGGTACCTGTTGTTCCTCGCACATCAGCACAAAACAGATTATCTGCTTCCAAGAGTTCGGCCCATACTGCATCGGAGCCAAGGAAGCCCAGTTCAGTACTTCCCGAACAAACGGGTGAACTGGCAGCCTCAATCCAGAAATGAATGCGTCCACTGGGAAGACACAATACCAAGCAGACAGGGGATCGGTTGGGCGCAAAGTAGAGCTCGGCAGCATCAATTCGTAGCTAGGGCCTATGTGGTACGCCAGCTGCAAAACCTCCAAGTCCCCGCCATCCAAGACGGTCAGAATCGCGTCCATCAACACCCTCTTCCGACTCGGTGAAGAGGCCTGCACACCAAAGAGCTCCTTGTCGGATAGGTCGTCAGGATATTGACGGAAATGCTTCGGCTGCACGGGCGAACCTGTCCACAGGTTGCGGAAGACAGACCCCTGGCTCGAACCACCAGTCCTCGATCCTGCCTTCCTCGGAGCCTTCTTCCTCTTCTTGGTTCGCTCCGGCGAGGGAATGAATAAGGGCCCCCGACCAGTCAGCATGGAACTCGGACCTGCACCGTGAACGGTGGATCTCCGTACGGTGCCACCCTCGCCTCCCTCTCCCTCGGAAGTCAACTCCAAAACACTGACGCCGTCCGAACCATCATCCGCTTCCTCCGACTCGCTGCTCTCCACCACGAAGGGACGACGAGAGCGCAACAACCTCGCGCCATATACCTCCTCCTCACCTACTGGTTCCTCCCACGAAACCGTATCAGAAGACTCATCGACGTGTACTGACTCCCCCTCGAGTATGGGCTCCTCCCAGGACGTCGATTCGGAGATAGGCTTCACTCCCCCCCTAGACGTCGACGCTGATGAGCCAGACTGAGCCCTATCCATCTATGCCTAAACTAAGCAGACTTACCAACTCACCTGGGGTTACTTTGGAAGGGCGAGCCTAGTACAGCGAGCTGCAAAGATGAGCGCTGAAGGGTTGAGAAATTTTTTGAAAAGAAAAGAAAGCAGCAAGAAAGGAGTGGACTGATGGGGGAGAGGGGGGAATATTTATAGGAAATGAAGGCGACTCCTCAATTTCCGCGAGTACTGTTCACCTATTTGACATGCAACTGCCGCCTGGGAATTCGCGCCACGTCCTCAAAGCGCGCGCTGCTGACATCATCCAATGACAGACTAACAGCCAGGCGAGGAGGTTAACTCGGAAGAAATATTTGGGGGAGGGAACATTTTTACTTAAGATTTAAGGCGCCGTCCTTAGACAGACGCCCCGGGCTCCGAGGCGAGGTCGGTTCCCCTTTCACCCGTGAACAGCTCGGGGCTTACAGACTCGTCGGCCGAAGACCCGAACAGTTCAAGGGTGAGACAGAAACCGCCATCACCTGGATCCCTATCGGAATGCAGAGTAGTCAACCTCCAATCGGAGAACGACTCATCCATCCGAGGCTCAAAGCTTTAAGACGCCGCCATCGGCGAGCATCCTGGTTGAAAGCAGATCAACACTCAGAGATCGAGAGAAGTGCAACATTCCGAGCCAGTTGATGCAACTGCAAAGGTTCGGCCTGCAAAAGCAACGGAACCTTCACAGTTGCAAACAACTGGCCCAGAACGCCCTTCATCTCTTCCGGAAGGACAGACCCTTCACAGTTGCAAACAACTCACCCCTCGGAGTTCGGTCATTACCCCTCTCGCCCTGATCCCCCCTGGATCTGGCCGCCGTATCAGGGCCATCAGATCCAAGAGAAGATCCGGGCGGCAGAGAAACCACCTCTCCGACACAACCGGGGGTAAAAATTGGCAAGAGACAGGCGTCCGCCGGAGCAGACACCTTTAAAGGCCAATAGACCACCCTTGCTTTGATCTGACCCACTACGAAAAAGGAGGGGGGGGTACTTATAGCCTCCCCCAGGGGCTGGCTTTTATGACATAGGGAAAACCAAACGACGGAAGACCATGCGCCATACATTTATTAGGCGGCGCCATTAAAGCACCTGGGGAATTGGAACCTCACACAGATCCCAAGGCGCCCCCAATGCTCCGCAAAGACAGCAGACCACCCTGCTTAACATTCCCAAGACACAACGGTTCGCCCACAATCTGACCGGCCCCTAAACCCCTCGCCAGCTCGAGGCCAGTTCCTAGCACCAGAATAGTCTTCTCAGGAAGGCTCCCCGGCTCGCCATCACCCTTGCCAACCCGTAATCCCTCGCCAAGCTCGAGGTCAGGATAGGCACCAGGGTAGTCTTCTCAGGAAGGCTGAACGGCTCGCCATCTCCCTTGTTGGCCCATAAGTCCCTCTCCAGCTCGAGGTCGGGTCCAACACCAGGGTAGTCTTCTCAGGAAGGCTCCACGGCTCGCCATCGCCCTTACCGACCCGTAATCCCTCGCCAAGCTCGAGGTCAGGTCCGGCACCAGGGTAGTCTTCTCAGGAAGGCTCAACGGCTCGCCATCACCCTTACCAACCCATAATCCCTCGCCTAGCTCGAGGTCCGGTCTGGCACCTGGGTACTCTTCTTCGGAAGATCCACCGGCTCGCCATCACCCTTACCGACCCGTAATCCCTCCTAAACTCGAGGTTCGGTCTGGCACCAGGGTACTCTTCTCAGGAAGAAACAACGGGTCGCCATCACCCTTACCGACCCATAATCCCTCGCCAGCACGAGGTCCGGTCTGGCACCTGGGTACTCTTCTTCGGAAGATCCACCGGCTCGCCATCACCCCTACCGACCCATAATCCCTCCTCATCTCGAGGTTCGGTCTGGCACCAGGGTACTCTTCTCAGGAAGAAGCAACAGCTCGCCATCACCCTTGCCGACACATAAACCCTCGTCATCTCGAGGTTCGGTCGAGCACCAGGGCCTTCTTCTCAGGAAGAAACAACGTCTCGCATCGTCCTTATCAAACACGTAATCCCTCGTCATATCGAGGTTGGGCCGGGCACCAGGGTACTCTCCTCCGGAAGGTTCAACGATTTGCCATCCCATTTCCACGACCATGAACACTCCTCCCCGGCTAGCTCCCGCACCCCCGCAGGAGTGGGGGGCTTGTGTGGTAGGGTAAAAATGGCCTGTGGGCCCAACCAGGGCCCAATACAACTCTCACTCAGGAAAGGTAAAAATAGCAATCTAGCTCGGCTTCGAACCATTACAGGATCGGCGCCGAGCCTCAATCGCACCCCCCAGAGCCGACCTCCTCGTATCCGACGAGCCTCAGTGACCCTCGGTCTCCGATCCGTGACAGCCCCATGAGCCGCCCCCCCTCTGGCGAAGCAGGGGGATGACCTAGCACAACCTAGGCCCTCCGATTCTCCCAGAGGCACAGAGGACCCACGATCAGCCATGTCAGCTCTATACCGCTCAGGGTTTTGCCACGTCAGTCCTATACCACTCCTAGTATTGCCACGTCAGCCCTAAACCCCCTGGGCCTTCTGCCACGACAGGCCCATGGGCTTTCGGGTTCAGACCCGGCCCCCAAGCGGATCCAAACCCGGTTGGGATTCTCTATAAATACTAGACCCTCACCCACCTTTTCAGGTAATCAATCTTTTGCCACTTAAATTCACCTAGTTATTGCTACTCTCTCACAGAGACTGACTAGATCGTCGGAGGGTCCGCCACCGGGACAAACCCCGGTGTTTCAGGACCGTCTGCAGGTACACAAGACCTCGGATCCGAATCCTCTGATCCGAGCCCAGATCTCCGAACCACCCCGAGGTCGCCACAGGTTCTACCCGGACAGCCTAGGGTCGTCAGACGAGCAGCTTTCTCCTTCAACTACAAATTGAGTCCGAACTCACACCTGGTGCATCCACACGTCTCCCAGAAATAAACCGCATCAGTAATTATACAAAGTGGTGGTAATGAAAGCTTCCTAATTACCTGAACTTCAAATTTCCCAAAAAATGAAATCCTGTTGTACTTGAGCAGGAGGCTAACTTTTTGTAGAAAGGCCATGGCAGGGAAGATATATGAAGCACTAATCGACCTATATATAATGCACAAGTGATAACAATTGTGCATTATATGAGTACCACATTCCCCATGGTATTTGAACAAAAAACTTTTTTATGCTGATAGGAATAGATAAACCTTGCTTGTTCCACTGCGGAAATGTACTGGTGCTCTCTTTCGCCTGTACTTCAAGCCAAACGTCAATTGTCGAGTTACTTTCCTAGTGAAGTTTGATAGCCTGGTCTTCTGAGAACTTTTTCAGATCTGGGAAAATATATTTTTAATCTCATATTTAGATGTTTATTGACTGCATTCAGTTCCATCATCTCCACTGCAATTCTAGTTCAAGTGGCTAGTTGTGGATATCATGCATATTAAGATTGCCAGACCTTACTCTTGGAAGGGACGGTTATTAACTCTGCAAAAATCTATAATTTCTCGATATTTTTATTACTTTCGATTTTTTTTTGTTTTTTTACTCTACAACTTTGCAATTATGTTATCAGTAAGAGAAGAAAAGAGTCTAATTTAAATACTAATATGTAACATTGTAGTAAAAGGAACATTTTCAAGTAGTGACTTGGGAAAGAACATCATATATCACCTTTAGAAAGTTGTATTCAAATTAAAAGGTAGCATCAAAAGATAACGTTGGCATGTTGAATGGCTCAGGATGCAGTGCTCACGAACCTACATGTCTCCGGGACAACCCTCCTTACATATCACAATATTTGCTCTAAAAGCATGCATGAATACCATGTTTTTTGAACAAATTTCTCCAACAAACTGGACCAAGTTCCTTTAATATATTTATTATATTCTTCTAATCTGTGATGAAACTTACCCCAAGCTAGCAACACACTAATGCTCCATGTTCATATCCTCAATGTAATTAACATAATACTCGGTACTAAAATTGTCGATGTTTAGTTCATAAAGATTAATGAATTAAATAATGCAAGCTAGCTATTGATGCATCATGCATGCCTTCTCAACATTGAAACAGTAGAAATATTATAGTTAAATTAATTTGCTTATTTGGCTTCAATAGACTTCTAGGTTCGAGATCATAGAAGCGTAGATTCAGGATATCATGGATCTCAAGATTCTCAACATGAGAACACAGCGCATGGAGAACAACAAGAAAATTGGTACAATCAATACATAAAGAATCTTTTGCTAGATGCACCTTGTATTCCTTCTGTGTAAAAGAGAGACAACTTGTGCATTAAATATATAGGTTAAAATCAAAAGTCCCAATTAAGGTGCTTAATCATTCAATTATTACAAGAGTAAAAAAAGAACTTTATTCTAAAAAGTGAAATATACGATAGCTATTAGATTGGTATCACATTGACAGCCCTTAGAAAGTCTACATATATCTATATACGAAAAAAACTTGAAATGCCATTAACGACAGATAATCTAAATAGCATTGCAATGCAATATGAAGAAGACGACAAGTGGTCAACTTCTCTTGAGATTTTACTGGATACTTTTAACATGACTTGTTATTAAAAAGACCAAAATTGTTTATGGAGGCATACCCATATTGAAGAGATTAGTACTTAAAACACCATAATAATCTCTTCTTTAGTCTCTGATTGCTCCACATAATCTAGTCCGTTAGTTGAGATCAGAATCTAAGACACAGGTATTCAATTATAGTGTAACGCCCCAAAAAAAATTTTTTTGATTCCAAACTCAATTCTTTCAATTTCTATGTTACTTTAAACATAGACTAAGAAAGTTATATTTCAGGGAAAATTTCGGCAGTTTCCCCTGTAAATTTTGCCCCGAAACACAGATAGCTTACGGAATTCTGCTCAAAATTCCGTAGCTCACAACACATACAATCATTTCACGGGCTCCCCAGGCCAAAATGAGCAGAAACATACAGGCAATATAATATAATGCACTGGGGACCAAACTCTACGGATTATCAAATATCAAATAAAAACGATAAATTTCTTTGAAAACGAGGTAAAATTTTAGAAAACTCTTTGTAAAACCTACCACCGAGCCCGGTACTCCACAACGAGATGGGTACGGGTCACAAACATGCCATACTACTCCACACTATACTCATCTTCATCATTTACATACTTATACATCCATAATACAATTTAAATCATAAATTTATCACTTAACATAATAACTTAAACAGTAAATAAATAAAAAAAAGAAAAGCTTCGCACCATCCAATCTATCCCTCACCTCTGCACTGCTGAGGACCTGTAACAGTAGGGGATCTAGGGCAGTCTAAGGACTCCCTAACCCCCCAAACACTAAGGGGTTGGCCATTTCTGGTGTGAGTATAATTTACTAAACTCATAAATCAATTAAATTATAAAAAGAAAACAACTTAAACTTACGAATATCAATATAAGAAATTCAACCTTAAATTTGCATTAAAACGCCATACATACGAATTTATATCCAAGTATTCCGCCAAACTGTATCCATCTGAATAAAACCATAACTTCACTATATGCATCATATTAACATGTAACTGTGTATATATATAAATACATATACATCCAACTCCTTCAATTCACACTCAATCACATAGCAACGTATTAATTCACACTCCATTACTTTTCATTTTGAACTCTCCTACGCTAATACTCTATCTTTTCACAATTATCGTCACCTCATCATTTCTTTATTTTCTCAACTAATCTCATAATGTCACTACCACTCATACCTATTTAGCCACGTCCTTCATTAGCCATACATTAGCATCTACGAACTCATAACTCTTAATCTTTCATACTCAGTTTCACATTACACCCCACCACATTCATTTATTTCGTATAACACCTATCCTCACATCTCGCAATATCACACCTTTACTCTCATCATACATTATCATACTCATCATCAATTCATCATGGTTCTACTGACTTTCATTTTCCCTTGCAACACATATTTCAATTTACTTCTCTTTTATTTCCAACCTGAAATATCGGCATCATATCAACAACTCGCCTATTCATCCTGAAAATTGTGCCTAGGCAGGTAGTTCCCACTATTTCCTCCGAAATAGCAGGCGAGTAGTTCCTAGTCACAATTCCCAGGCACTCAACTTATAACACAACATACTTTCTAAAATAACCATTTCCATAACCAAACTCATAATACAGGTATTTTTCTTGTATTATATCACGTATCACATCATAAGCATAAGCATCTCCTCTCATAATATCATATTAACTCATATTTTATAACACAACCATAACATCTCAGTACACATGGCAATTTACTTGCATTTCATCACATCATTAACATATCTTTTATAACACAAAATACCATTAGCTTCACTTTCATTCTTATGACAATATACTCCATATCCCAAACATAGTTTGGGCAATCACATATCACACCCCAAAGCCGAGGGCTTGGGTAACACTCACCGCACCCCAAACACATAGTCCGGGTAATATCACATCACATCTCAAGCTATATGCCAATATATACATATATATCTCCCGTAGTGTATTCACATCTCCCATAATATAAATAATCTCCATAATATATATATCATATCATCAATATCTTTATATATACATACATTCTTTCAATACACATATACACCTTCATATTTTCTCCTTTTCAGTGCCCACACAACTGACCTCCTCGTACAACACAGGGATCTCTGTGCCTCCCATCCCGTACATTTCAATCCCGCTAACCCACCACATCACCCAGATCCAGGTGTCCTAAGCATCTACCATTTGTGGGCTGGATTGAAAGTACGGTTGCGCGCTTGTCCAACCAAGACTAAAGCCAAAAGGCAGTCAAAAGTAAAATATAACACGCGGATCGATGCTCACACAGAGTCTTACACGTCCGAGGCTACGTCTTCCTCCTGGCTCTATACCAGCGAGGGAAACTCCTGATCCCCAAACATAGTTTGGGGCAATATATAACTCCTGATCCCCAAATATAAAATTTGGGGCAATATAAATATAACTCATGTTCCCGGGCGTATCCCGGGCCTGTGGGGTCTAGCCCAAACCCCGGGAGATTGTGCGGCACTACAATATTTAATTCTCCTTTATATACATATACATATCTCCTTTATTATATACTCCTTCACAATATAACTCCTGTTCCCCAAATATAAAATTTGGGGCAATATTGATATATAAATAACTCTTGTTCCCCAAATATAAAATTTGGGGCAATTTTAATATATAGATAACTCCTGTTCCCCAAATATAATTTGGGGCAATTTATAACTCCTTTATAATAACTCCTCTAATAAAATATCTCCATATATTCATTTATAATATATCTCCTTTATAATATTTCTCCATATATATATCTCCCCTTTATAATATAACTCCATAAATAAATATATCTCCTTTTATAACATAACTCCTTTGTAATATATCACTGTATATCTCCTTTACCGTATAACTCCTTTATAGAATAACTCATTCAATATAACTCCTTTATACTCTAATTTCACCGTTATAACATAACATGAAAGCATATACTCCATTAAATTCATAAGCCTACGCATACCATTAATCTCATCGATTATCGTATAAATTTTCAGTTATCACCCACACGGCACACACACATCACGCAAATTTTCACATCACTTTATCACACCAAACTTTCAATTTATCGCACACCTATTACACACACCACAACATTCACTTCGTCCTATCATCGCATCACAATATCATATCGTACACACCATACTTTCCATCTTATCACATCAGTCATGAGATCACACCTCACATATACAGATACATAACTCTAATCTTTACAACCCCGAAGCATATAAATATTTATCTACAAGCATCACACACTCCCATACATATTTATACTAATTTCTTATACGTCATAATTTACCCCATATCATACTTATGAATTTTTCTATATTCAATATACTCCACACATCACACACCAAACCATATTTTAAAATTTTCATAGCACATTATGCACATGTAATAAAAAGATCATACTCACATAGCATCCAGTGAAGACTCGAAGCGCCATCTCGCCATCCCGCATCCAAAGTCGCCAACATATCCTTTTCGAAGTCCTTTCGAAAAATGGACTCCGGCACGAGCTAGAGCACCCTCCACTTAGCTATCCCTCCGAATTAATTTAAAAACGATGAAAGGTTGGGGTGGATTTGGGTGGGGAGAACGCCGACCGAATGGGTCGCTGCTTGCGATCGGGAACAAACAGAGAAGAAAGAAAGAAAAGGAGGAAGGAATGGGAAAAGAGGGGGGGGGGTTTGGAAATATTATATTTTTAATAATATAATAAGTATGGGATAATTGCATATGAGCCCCCAATCTTCAAAATATTTCAAATAGACCCCCAACTCTCTCACTTTAAAAAATACTAACAACATCAAATACATAAAATTGTCTCATAAAAATTCTCCAGAAGTAGAAAATAAGGGAAATAATATTTCCTCACATAAAATTCGACCCATAACTCCGATATATCATTAATACCAATCTACCACAAATATCCATACCAATATCAATATTTAAATAAAATACATCAAAAATAATTTTCACCACTCAAAATATATAAAAACAGACATTTTCGATATTTTAAAATTCGAGGTGTTACATATAGTGCCCACTGTCAATCTTCTTATCTCTATTTTCAGATCTAAACAAAAGCAGAACAATAAAGACAACTGTGAAACAAAACATCAGTTACACGATGTGGGTCCTCATTGAGGCAATTCTAAGGGTGCGTTTGGGAACCCAAAAAACTAGGGAAATGAATGGAATACTGTGGATAAACCCATCTTATCCTATTCCACAGCTTGTTTGTTTTGAAAAAGAAACAAAGGAAACAACTAAATTTTATTCCCTAGAGAAAGATTTCAGCCAATTTCTATTCCATCTCCACCCCCCTCGGAAAGCTGCGTAAAGGAATGGAAATAAAATTTGAAGCTCCACCCCCAATTTCTATTCCATTCCACCAGTTGCCAAACACACACAACTTATAAAATTAATTCATTCCTTTCCCTTTCTTTCCATTCCTCTCCATTCATTTTCATTCTATTCCTTTCCATTCCCCAACTTCAATGTTTCCATAAGTCTTCTTTTGCCTTCTTGTACAAAATCCATACCTTTTACATAGTTTCGCTATGTAGCTGAAGTAAGAATACTAAGATGGATGGACATCAATGATTTCAAAATATGTGCATAAGTTACCAATAAATGAATTGGTTATGAGGTCATCCTAAAACAGCAATCCTAAAAGAATTTATTTTACCATGTAAATGTAGGTTATCTGAGTCATTAACCGAATTAATTGATGCATGGGATAGGATGGGATCTTCTCATAAACAAAGGATTTTCAAAGTAGGCTATGCATAGAGAAGAACAGTACAAACTTGAACATGGCTTCATTATGAAATTCTCATAGGAATTCCATCAAATAGTTTATGGGCGCGTAATCATATAGAAGAAAATTGGTAGTAAAAAATAACGGGAAAAAATATCGTCAAATCTTAACATATGCCATTAAAGTTACTTACTTTCACAATCCTACTCTTCTGCACAAAAAATTGAGAGAAAAAAAATCTTTTAAATCAAATTTATCAAATTTACTGACTTCACAAGCCTACTAAATATACATCTATCTACTCAGAAAAGATAGGGTTTTTAGATCACCTAGTTAAGGAAAGAAGGGAGTCTATTTGCGAAGAGGCAGAAGAGAAGCTCTTTGTAGAAGCAAGACTAAAGAGGAAGAGGAAGCAGAGGATTTTAGGAAAATGAGTTTATTTATTTATTTATTTTTAATTTCAAGGATGGAGAGTCATCATACATCCGTACATTTGTAAAGGATAAAAACTATTCCACTCAATTTGCATGCAGCATTAACAATCTAGAATAATTGAAAAGCAAAATGCTATATCTTGCGCTCTTCACTTATAGAGTAATAAGAAAGTTGCTAAGCGTCGATAATTGATACAACTATATAAGATGTAAATAAAACTTGGATATGTGAAATAGTTGAGGCCATGTATATGTTGATGATGATCAATTACATGGATTCAATAACAACGAAATGAACATGCACCAATAAGAATCAAACAAGCAACACTATTTTCTATAAACAACAAAGCACAAGCCACGATATTTGATGCATCAAACGAATAATAAGAAGGAAATCAGAGCAACCTCATAATGAAAAATGCAACCTAAGGGATGAAGTTGAACAAGAGTAACATACTATCTTATAAAAACCGTATCGATAATCCCACTTACAGTAAGTAAAGAAACACTAAAATAAAAAAGATAGAACATAAGAAAAGCTAAAAAAATCCCACCTTACAATTCTTCCACCTACACCGCAACTTGTACAACGCATCTTTCCACGATACAAACGCGAGCCCACCCCATCTCCTCCTCGCTCCTCACAATTCAAACTCATCATCAAGCTTCAACCCCTCCGCAACTGCCTCCTCTTCCTCGTCATCAATCACAAAGTACGGATTATGCACCTCTGGCCTAAACTTGTACCTTGTAAACACATAAAATGCCAATGTTGCAATCTCCCCAGCCACAACACTCGTCCACAAATACCGGTACGAAGTAATCGACAACAGCGAATACAGCAAATAACCATAATGTAGTACTACCTAAAAAGGGTAAGCTTCATCAAATTCACCGCCGCCTTCCCGTCTGTCCTCACCGCCTCTCTCAAATTCTTAATCGACCAAACAATCGGGAATAACACCGCGCAACAACACAACACATCAAAAATCAAGAAAACCTGCTTCCAAGTAACCCAATCGCGGGCATACGGCCCAGACTCATCGATGGCAACCTGCGCAATGTTCGCCACAATCTGCAGTGGAATCACCACCATCAACACCTTCTTCTCCTTATCTTGCAAGAATGGCTTCAAAAACTGTAATACCCCGTATTTCTGAAATATATATATGGTTTGAAATATATATAAAAAGGATTTGTGATTTGGTCCTATAGAATTATTCTATGGGAGGGATTTATAAAGAATTAAAAATGGATTTGAATTGAAAGGATTTATTAGAATCGGTTTGAATGGTGGGGGCCCACCGGATTTATTGAAACACAGCATTAGTGCTGTGCTTATACATGTGACGTGGCACCTAGGGGAATTGTTTCCCTGGGTTGTGCACGGGTTGGATAAAAACGGGAATGGGGGAAGGAAATAATCCCATACCGAAGGTTTCAAAGAATAATTTACTATATAAATAATAATTGCCAATGATCATTAGTCACCAATTCGGTTAACCACCTTTTGAGAGGCAGCCTGTGGTGGGCAGTTGTACTACATAGTATCTAATTTGTCTATAAAATTGTATAAATTGTCCGGGCTCGGGGCAGGGGCGTTACAAGTGGTATCAGAGCCGACTTTCGACATCGAGTGTAGGAGCAGTGAGTTATGGACTCCAGGATGATCGGCGGAGTGAGACAGATGGACAGAGATCCACAGAATGATCCCAGAGTGGGGTCGGTCTCCAGAATTCCAAAGGGATCGGTCTCCAGAATTCCAAAGACGAGAGTGACGCTCACAGAAATGCTCTACATCGGCTAGAAAATAGATCCTGCACTAGATTGTGCATGCCCCGTGCTCATCAGCGAGGACGCTGATTTCTGAAGGGGGGGTGTGTGTAATACCCCGTATTTCTGAAATATATATATGGTTTGAAATATATATAAAAAGGATTTGTGACTTGGTCCTATAGAATTATTCTATGGGAGGGATTTATAAAGAATTAAAAATGGATTTGAATTGAAAGGATTTATTAGAATCGGTTTGAATGGTGGGGGCCCACCGGATTTATTGAAACACAGCATTAGTGTTGTGCTTATACATGTGACGTGGCACCTAGGGGAATTGTTTCCCTGGGTTGTGCACGGGTTGGATAAAAACGGGAATGGGGGAAGGAAATAATCCCATACCGAAGGTTTCAAAGAATAATTTACTATATAAATAATAATTGCCAATGATCATTAGTCACCAATTCGGTTAACCACCTTTTGAGAGGCAGCCTGTGGTGGGCAGTTGTACTACATAGTATCTAATTTGTCTATAAAATTGTATAAATTGTCCGGGCTCGGGGCAGGGGCGTTACAAAAACAAACACCCGGTCCCAATCAACATAATCAAAGTAAACAAGCTTATCCCTTTCAAGAAACTAAATATATAGAACAGCACATCCCAACCATGAGCACTCCCAGTACTTTCGATATTCGATTTATCCTCCGCCTCACACAGAAAATTCAACCCTTTAACAACGACGGTGGCGAGCATGAAGTAATGAATCATATAAGCAGTTTGCCTTTTCTTGATTAACATAGAAATCCAAATGATCCCAACTGTAAGATAAGCCAAGAAAAAGAAGAAGTAGACGAAGGGTAAAACACCCAAACCGACAGAGAGAAAGACTTTCCGCTTTGTTCCCGGTTCGAAATTGAACATGGTGGACCGGACCGACATGGAGACTTTGACTTGAGGGAGACAGTTGGCTAATAGGAGGGTGTACTGACCAGGATCCGAGACCCGATAGACGGATCCGAAATTAGAGGCGCGAACGAAGAGGTGGAAGCGAACGAGGGGAGGCGGTCAAAGGGGAAGACGAGCTTGATGAGGTCGGAGCTGCTAGAGCACGTGGATCAACGTGTCGAGGGTAGATAGGAAGAAGCCGAACTAGGAGAGGTCGAGGTCGGGGTTGGGAGTCGGAGAAGGAGATGGAGGAGACGTTGAGCTCGAGGGTGCCGGTGTGGGTGAAGCCGAACTCGTCGAAGGGGATGATGGTGCAGGCGTCGGATCGGATGTCCATCACGTGGATCTCGGCAGATCCAGATCCGATAAGGAGGAGGACGGCGATGATTTTTTATTGGAAGAGTTCTCGAGATCTCCATTGCGATTTTGGCGATTTGGGGGATTTTTCGAGATGATGAATTTTGCGGGGAGGGTTTTTGTTAGGGAAGGTATTGCAAATGACTGTTTGGGTTATTATAAAAACTATTTAGAGAAAGCGATAAACCAAAATATATATATATAGCCATTAATCATTATGATCTATCTTCATGTCAGATCTACAGTTCAGATGATGTTTAAATGAAGGGTTGAGATCGCCTATGGACAGATTTATTGTGGCTTTTATAATAGAATATATATATATATACACCACCACATTGCAATACAATTGAAATAAGATTAACTTGTAACATGTATCTATATGCATATACTTCTTTAACGTGTGTTTGTGCAATGCTTGTAATAACAAAAAAAAAATCATGGTCTTTTCACGGGTATAGAATTGATGAGGATCAAGTAGAATAACATACACGAATGGATCAAGTTCAATTGACATACGAAGGAAAAGAAAAGAAACGAGATTTATAATGCAATAAACCAAATAAAGGGAACTACTTGTGGAAGATCATTCAACGCTTGCCTATTATGACGTTTGCACGTGTGACGACAATCAACGGGAGGAAGAAGAGCGACGAAGACACATAGCAACAATGACAGTGAGAGATCAACAGCACAATAGCAAAGAGCGACAGCACACAATACAGGCGACAACACATAGCAAGGGAGACAGCAAGGAGGAGATGGTCGAGTGGTCATGGTGTTTGAGGGAGCAATGGTGATGGTGAGGTGGTGACGAGAATTCGGGATTGTGGCGGGACTGCATTACCGTCAATGTACTATTCTTTTCAAGCTCCCAAGATTTCCGATCGGGCCTTGAGAGCATTTCACCACTAATTGTATTATATGGGCTTGAAGATCACCCAATCTAAGTTGGGATTCCTGGTTGAGGCAGTGTCTGAAAGAAGATCTCCACGACCCTCTCTTCCAGGTTTTGGCAATGGAATGTATGGCTATGTCGCTTGCTCATAGATATGGGAACAGATTTTTGAAGGTATGTGCTCCATGCCATTTGTCCCACCAGAACTTGGTTGAGAGGCCACTGCTGATGCACGACGGTATGCAACTATTGAACGGGTCATAAACATTGGAGACCCCTTTCGAAAACCAAGAGACTTTAGACCCTACACAGAAGCCCAAACTTTGCGTCCCCTTTCTGTGTAAATAAGATTGAATGAACTCATGCCAATCTTTACCATTTGGATGAAACACTTTCCACCACCACTTCCCAATGACAGTCAAGTTCATATCTCTCAGATCAATCATGCCTAGTCCTCAATCTATCTTTTTTATACAAGCCTTCTCCCATTTAATTAGGTGGTAACTTCCCTTGTCGGTGTTAGCTCCGCTCCACAAGAATCACTTTCGAAAATGGTCAATCCTCTGGATAACCCATCTTGCCATTTTGAAGAAGGATAGATAATAGGTTGGGAGGTTGGAATGTACTGAGTTGATTAGGATCACTCTGTCCCCAAGGGATAGGGATTTACTTCACCTAATAGTCTATCTTCAACTCAGTCAATGATCGGCATCCAGTATGACTTCTTTACTTTGCCTGGTCAAACTGGCATCCCTAGGTACTTGATCGGGAAGTTATCAAGTTTGCAGTTTTGAATGGTCGCACGTTCTTCTGCCTCCCCATCAGCCATAGCTATAGGGATAAGCACTCTTATGGAAATTGATCTGTAGATCAGACCAGACTTCAAAACAATATAGCGTGCCTTTGAAGGTAATAGTTTCCCCCATGTCTCCATTACCAGACAAGAAGGTATCATCAGCATATTGTAATATAGTACACCCTGGACGGTTTCTCCAGTTGGCTACATGGGCGATCCACCCCATAATTTTGTAGTTATCCATCATGGACTTAAGGACATCTACGACAACTATGAATAGGAGAAGGGACAGTGGATCCCTGTAACGCCCCGAATCCCAAATACAACTGAATTCGAGGGTTCTACAGGATCTTTTCACTTCTTTCGTACAATTTTACAAGGAATTTAAAACTTTTATTTCAACAATAATTACATCAGAGTCTTTTACATCAATAAGCAGCGGAATTAATAAAATACAACAATAATGAATGTACAATTGTTACAACTTTAACATTTAAGTAATCAACAGCATCATCAATCATCTTTATATCTTCATGTAACTCCAAATCCTGCATATAAAACTGTGGGCGCGTCAGTTGCTTACAACTGACAAAATATTATACACGGCCATCCTCTCTATGCCGGAAACAGTATAACGATTCTTAAATACTTTAGCAACCACAAACTTGATCACAAACAAAGCTACAAAGTGACTATCCTATTGATGTCGTGTGGTGCGGTGCACTTAGTCCTTAATGCATTCATTTATATTACATGACACTAATGCGCACTTGTTCGGATTCTATGCATCCCATACTACATAGGTCCAAGGGCAAGCCCCTTAATCGTTCTTCATTTTTGTAGGGTTCGATCCCTCGCCATGACTTAATCTACTTTTGTAACTACGGTGAGTATCCTAGATGGTCTATGAGTACAAGCACGTGTCCTGGACCCTGGAGGGGAATCCCGCGCCATGTCTTGACTCATCAAGCATGCATTCTGCGGTAATTCAGCCTCCTCCCTGAACACGATCCTCTTGCAGTCACCAAGACATCCCACAAGCGTGACTAAAGTCCGATCATTCTGAGTTGTGCCCGTGCCATGTCTTGACTCATCAAGCATGCATTCTGCGGCTCACACACCCGCACCGTAAACTCTAGTTCTCATACCCGTGTTTTCTCTCACTTTCATTACATCTCCACTATGTATCTATCTGTAATTTCAGCAAGTGTCATAGACGTTCCATGATTACAAGCACGTGTCCAAGACCCTGGAGGGGAACCTCGCGCCATGTCTTGACTCATCAAGCATGCATTCTGTGGATCACATCCGCATCGTAGACTCGAGGCTCCTATACTTATGTTTTTCTCTTACTTCCATCACAGCCTTACAAAGTTTGTTTTAAAGAAAATCATCACAACCTAGAGCTAGCTTACCCTACCGGACTTAAATCAACAACAGAGACAGTCAGCCTACCTGGCTACTTTTCAAGAGACGCTCAACCCTCAACGGTTAGCTCTCAAATCATAAATAATACTGCCGGTCACTAGGGTCTCGCCCAGCCTCTAGATTCCAACAACTATCTCATTCTAGAGATCAACAATATTTCATAATCAATCTCCAATAATAATTCCATTTCTTTTGTTCACAAACTCTTTCTCAAAACATTTCTTTTATAATCTCATAACATGAGAACAATTCATTTTGATTTCTTTATCAATTTCATCTTTCATATCCTGGTGTGTATTTCACAATAAAACTCAATCACATATTAATAACCATAAAATCTCATATTCAACTTATTTAACTTTCATTTGTCAAGGATCAAATCCAAACTCAAGAACCAGAAAATAGTTCGGTTCAGTCGACTGGTGGTAGTATCAGTCGACTGTTCCGTGAGTACTTTGAACATCAAAAACAACAGTCGGCTCGATCCAGTCGACTGTGAAAGCAGACAGTCGACTGCTCTACGAGACTTGAAACTTCAGTAATAACACAGTCGGTTCAGTCGACTGGTGACAGTATCAGTCGACTGTCCCGCAAATATCTTGAAAACTCAAACATCAAATTTATGACAGCATCAGTCGACTGTGAAAGTATTCAGTCGACTGTCCTGCTGACGAAAACAAACTTTTTAACACTTACCAGTCGACTGTGGAAGTGAACAGTCGACTGTCAATCACACAAATTGCAGGCTACATATAATTTTCGACCTTGTAATTGATTTGTACTTCCATATAAAAGTGTAGATCATTTTCAGAAATGTATTCCTTTAAAAACAATATCGTTTATGTCCACAAATCCACAAGTTTCTCACTTTTCAATGAAATCCTTTCAATTGTATCCAAAAACATGTTTTCCAATCAACTTTCCAAATAAATTGTCTTTTATCATAATCGCTTTATAAAATCTCTATACTCACAAAATCGATATTTTAGAACCGCACTTTTTTGCCATATTGACAATAAACACTTCTTTTATACACATTTGCATTATTTCAATTACTATATCAACCATGCATCATATAATTAAAACTTGCCAAATGGCACATATTCTTACATGCAACTTTTCTAGCAATCACCATAGCTAACAATTCACATCTATCACGATAATCATAATTTAGCAATCAATTTCTACACAACTAGCATGTAATCTCATCATACCAATTCAATTTCAACCAAATGAATTATATATCATCTATCATGCAATATCTACTCTTAAATTAGAAAGCATTTAAGAAACACCCACCTAACATGAAGATTTGTACTCAAATGGACTCCTAGAATTAGGAGCTCCTAAAGAAAGCTTCCAATTGCAACTCCTCGAAATCCGCGCACCAAGGCAAGCCTCCAAGCTCCACATTTCGGCAAGCATCCATCATCAAGAGCATCTCCATCCCCACTCCATATCGGCAACATCAAGAACAACTCCCATCTTCTTTCATATACACATACTATGTATGCACATACATATACATTAGTATATGTATATAGGCAAGTGGAAAGAGGTGATTTAGGTGGGGAAATGGACAAGGCTTGCTGGTTTTTGGTTGGTTTTCTTCTCGGCATGGGCAGGAGAGAAGGAGGAAAAGAGATGAGAGAATGAGAGACTAAGGGTGCATTTATAGATTTAGCTAGTAGGTAGTTATGGTAACCACCCCACATGAACACCACTCACCCCATGATTAAAATTTGTAACTTGTTTTCCCTCCCATTTCAAAATCAAAACTCCAGAATTTTCCCTCCTCTCACAGCAGCCCGGTCCCCAAATTGTGTGCACATCGCACGTGTGCACGTGCACGTGCTTTGTGTACAAAAACAATTTATTTATTCAATCTCTTTAAAACAACTTATTTATATATGTAATAAATATGAAAAATTAACTTGAAAATTATACTTTTCATGCACAATTAAAATAGACACTCATACTTTCATAAAAATTTATTTTGAAGGAAGAACGCGTTTAAACACGTGCACCAAAACACGTGCGTCGCCCGTAAAATCTCAAAAATACAAAAATTGACTTTATGAACCGAAAAATATTTATAATCAATTGGAATGCAATAGAAAGTATATTTAATATGCATATTTGATAATATACTCAAACATACAGAAAACACGTGTATTGCATGTAGAAAATTTATTTTAACTAAAAATAGACAAAAATTGAATTCTATCTATAAAAATGAATTTAAACATGTTTATAAAAATAAGTAATTGAAATCCATTGAAAACTTTGCACGTAACGGTGGAATACCCAAAATCGACACGTGCATCGATAATACGTAGAAAGCACGTAAAAACTCAAAGATTGAAATTTTGCATTCGAGTTATCTCAAATGTGATTTTAAGAATACGGGATTGCATAAATAATTGGAATTCAAAATACATATCAAAATGCGTTATGGATATGATCCGTAATAGTACAAAATGCACGTGCATAACACCCGAGGGTAAAATTGTCATTTAAATTCTGCGGGGTGTTACAATCCCCTTGTCTCAGCCCTTGTCTACAAGAAAACAGTTGACCAACAGTACCATTTACCAAGATAAACGTTCTAATAGAAATGAAACAATTGTGGACCCATCTGATCCACATATCCCCAAAACCTCTGCCTTTGAGTGCTTCCAACAAACATTCCCACTTGACTGAGTCGTAAGATTTCTCAAAGTCTAGTTTCAACAAGAAACTTATGTCGTTCGAGATGTGGCATTGACAGATGGTTTCCTCTGCTCTAGCAACACAATCCAAGATGCATCACCTTTTGATGAAGCCAACCCGTTCAACTGATTTATCTATCCATCACCTAGCGAATATGTTGATGATTATCTTGACCGAGCAGTTGAGGAGACTGATGGAGATGAAAACTCCTACTCTGTGAGAATCTTCCTTTTTTGGGGATAAGGACAACTTCGGAAAAGTTAAGTCAGCCCAGTTTAAGTCAACTTCAGCAAAGTTAAGTCGGCCCAGTTTAAGTCTATGATCGTAAAATTCGGTTAGGACAACCAAACAATCATCATTAATATCCTCCCAGAATGTATGGTAAAATTGTAACGCCCCGAATCCCCATCATCAGACATCCGTGACACAACCAGAATCTTTGCCTTCAAATGCATCTCAATACAGTAAATAACACGGAAATTTAAAAACCTTTATTGCCAAATAGAATCGTTACAACAATAATTACAACCCTTATCTCGTTCTTGAACAAGGAATACAAATTACATAAACTCATTACAACTGATTACAAAAATATTCAAACTCTTCTTGTGAAGCCATCGGCTGCCTTCCAGATCGGCAGTCAATTGGTTACTACCAAAAATTCCGCTGAATGGTCTATCTGCCTCTCTGGGACTTGCCCCTCGGCTTGTGCCTTCTGCTGCGCAACTCTGATATCTCTGCACCAGCTCGAATGGTAGGCATGTACACTGCCGCTCCACTTGGATGCCCTGTTGGTTTGGCTCTCTTGTCCTCTTGACCTGGTATCCAGTACTTAATTAAGTGGGCACGTCAGTAATTCTACTGACACAATGCTGATAAGAAAACAACGATCTCCAACTATCACACCTACAATTCATCTTGAATGGAAAAGAAACATGTATCCTGATTTCCTAGTGTTCGTGTATGCCATGACTTGAAGTCTAATACAAAACACAGAGTACAGATGCCTTAATCTAATGTCAGCGAGACTCTGGACACACATGCATCCCATACTACATGTGCCCCAGATCAAGCTGTTTCTCCAGTTTTGGGGATTCGAACCCTCGCCATGTAATGCATTCTATTATTGTACACTTCCTGTTCCTGATAGTAGAGCATGGCTGAGGAGGTTGCAGATTAATCAGTCTCATCCATTCTGCAGTCATTTAGTGGTGTCTCAGTTTGCCACTAGTGCCCGGCATCCGGACCCCACTCAAAAGTCGTGGCGAACCTACAAATACACTACAGCATATCCATTATGCAGAAGATCCAATATGATCCGTTCGTGGCCACCACATAGAACATGACGGCCTCGAAGGTCTAAAACCCCCTATTCGCCAATCGACATCCCGTTTTTACCATAGTACTTCAGGAATCAACAGTGCAAGATACACACCGCAGCACGTATCCCTAATGACAAGAAGAGACAATCTCATGGTCATCACCACCTAGTGCCAACTCTCAGAACGAATCAGATTATACGGAATCACCCATAACACCAATTCGGTCTTCAAGTGAAACAAAAATAAGGAAACACAATCACTGCAGTTAACTAAAAACATGTTGTCACTCAAATCATACACGGTGTCGAACAATCAATGTCGAGCCTGACTGGTCTGTCAGAATAACAATCATCACGGGAATCACATCCACTGATTCTCAATACCCTCACAGGTTAGCTACCAAATAATTCCGGCCTGTGACCCTCAGCGAGTAGTCCAACGGTGCCCCAAGGATGCAATATAATTCAAATGAAGGTAAGCACACATAATTACAAATTCCTGACCATCGACAGACTCAGGCATCGAGACACCAATCACAACCCGACCAGAGCTATAACCCAACTTACTCATGTCCACCAAGAGTACTAAGCACAGGAACTTGTCTAAGTTCCAGATGAAATGATAAAAACATCTTTTGAAACTCAATAGCTCATGATCGTCACACTGCGGTATGCAGAGGGTTCATCATCAATTGTCTGAAAGAATAGTTCAAGAAATAGCAGTAGTTGTAACTCAAGTTACGCTCATCGGAATCCAACACAATCCCCTAGTGGACGACTCTCTCAATTCTTTAAAGAACTCAAGTCCCTGAGCTAACTTAAGCTTGAAGTCAAACTAAACAACAGGTTGCTAACTTGCAACGACCATAACTTCCAGCACACAATTCGGAATTGCTTGATATCCTCCATTCTGGAAAGATAAGATCATAGTCTACAACTCTCCAGTTAACCATTTCCTCAAATTCGATCATCTTAACACTATAAAAACATCATACACTCTCAGCTTGTACGTTCCTTCATGCACTCGCTGCACCTTTCTAACATCATAAAAATTTGCTCGCTCATCGGAATTACTCGATTCTGGGTTCTATGGAAAGGTGGGAGTGTCTACTACAACTTCATAGTTGAATACATCCCCAGCTTCCATCACTAAAATCCTCAAAAATCCAAAAATCCATCAAGTGCACAAACAAGGGAAAATTTGATTTTTCAATAAGCAGGGCATCGACTAGACTAGATCTTCTCTAGTCTTTGGAAAATCATAACTCTCAACCTACAAGCTGGAATTACAAAAATCTAGATGGGTTTGAAATCTATAACTCCCTACTACAAATCTCTAGTTTGTCAATTTCCCAAATTCTTAACAAATAATTCCAGAATTTTCCATCTTCACATACTACTCCATTTGCACTGGGCTGAACCTAGTCCTCTTTCAAATTCAATAACAAATCAACCTTAAGTTCAAAGTTCATGAAATTTGAGATTCTTAATCCACACATATATCATTCCATTGTGTCCAAAACTTGTATTTAGATTCATAACACACAATGAGTTATGACTCCTCAAACATAGCATAATTTTCAGCTGCTCTTTCAACAAGGATCTTTGCCACGGTATACGGTTTATTTTTGAAACCTCATCAAATAATATCTAAAAATTCTAAAATTTGAGAATAATCAAAAAGACTCATACCAAAAGTTACTCCGAAAATTTCTTAGCAATATCATGGACACACAAGGAGTTATGGTCATGTGATTCTGCTAACAATTAAAAATATAACATCACAGGCAATAAATATCAATCATCCCCAGGCCAAACCAAGCAACATCACACAGGCATCATATATATAAGGCTTTGGGGAAAAAAATCATAAAATAATGCAAGATACAAAATAAAAACTAAAATTTCGTTTGAAAATGTAATGGATTTTTAGAAAAACATTTGAAAAACCTTTAAAAAACCAAACACAGAACGGGTACGGGTATTAACATAACTATATTATATCATCATTATATACAGATACTTACATAATCTCCCAAAATGCTAAATATTACAACTATTACATCCTTCACCAAAATATACACCAACCAACCGAATGACCAAAAAAAATTTACAGTATTGTAGAAAAACACAATAATTCAAGTCTTCAAAAATGGGACCGAACAGTGTACCTAAAAAAATAATAAGAGTTTTGAAACAAATAGTAAGATTTACAATAATTAAGGGTATCTTCACTTTTTTCTTTTTGTTCTCTTTCCCTTTTTTTCAATATTGAGAGCTAAGATGTTTGAACTAAAGATACTGGTATCTTGTGAGTGGAAAGATCTGTGTTTGTCTTGAAGATGAAATAATTAACTTGTTGCTAGTTACTATCTTAAGTAAATGTTACGTACTTTGATTGGTTTGATGTGGTTCGAATTTTATGTAAATGGAACAGAGATTTCTTATTTAATTGATCAGTTATAAGAATATAACACTGACTTTCTTTATCTTATCTTTTTCTCCACACAAAAAAAAAAAGAACAACAGTGTTTTTTGCTACATGAAGAACCGATCGATCAGGTTCTAGTTGTATAATAATGTTTCCTGTAGCTTATGCATTTGAACTAATTTAAAGTGTTTAATTATAAGTCTCAGTTAGATACTTTACGCAAAAAAATATATACTCATTCAAAACCTTTGAATACATTTTAGGACAATCACAAACGAAAGAAAATTTTGGAATAGAATAAAGATCAGAAAATTTTGAAAATTCTTGACACATAAAAATTGTGCATAGTTCTAATAGTTTATTATAATTTTTTGATAGTTCTAATAGTTCCAACTTATTTGTAAAGTGTGCATATTAAGTGTGCATATTTGATAGTTTTATTCTAATTTTAAGAGGGAGAATTAACTAATACCTGAATTAACAGGCCTATAAAATTTCAGGTATTTATGGTTCATATAATTGATATGCACTGAATCTAGATTTCTTATTCTTCTAGCTCACACTATGTTCATTTATGGTAATAGTTTGAGTTTTTTTTTTAATTTATTTTTTTTTTTTTTGATTTTTAATTGAGATAATTGGAAAACAGAAATTACTGAAACAGTATATGTCGTGATATTGTGATATATTTTTAATTTCTCAACTTTAGGCTTTAGATATAGCAGCTCATGTAGTTTATTTCAGCATCAAATGGTGTTTATTATAATGATATTTTAAAACCTGCCACTTCTTGAACTACTACTTTACCTCAGTCTAACTTATATATATTCCAAAATGTATTATTTTTTACCCTCTAAAATGTCACTTAATTGTTTTTGAATATCTCAGATCCACTAAAAAAGAAAATAAATAAATAAATGAAGAATTAATGTATGTAAGCAATCGTTCGGATTAAAGTGCAGTTAATAAAATTTCATCGCAAATGACTACTAATTAGAAGAAACTTAATCGGAGCCAATTGCAAGTATCAGGAAAAAAAATTGAATAAAAAAGAATCTAATTCAATTATAATTTTCAACAAAATAATTAAATTAAGTGACGGAACAATACCGGAGAAATTCGATGATTTGGATGAGATTTAATCTTCTTCTTCTTCTTCCCCCTCTTCCTCTTCTTCTTCTTCCTGTCTTGTAAAATATGCGGCAGCGGGCGGCAACAGGGAGGCGGAAACACCTATAAATTTTGAAATGATCAAAACTTTAAAACCAAGATTAAACTTTAGCTAGAGACTAAACTTAAAATTGTTTAAGATAGAGATTAAACTATATAAGCGAAGATTATTTTAGATTAGTCTAACTTTTGTATCCTAAGTTATGAGCCTAGAAACATTTCAAATTAGTTCGAGTAGTTATGCCAAATAAACATATAAATGAATTTAAGTGGATGATTTTTTTTTATCTCTATACAGTCTTTACCGTATATACAAATGGCAGTGTCGGGCACACACCCATGGTAGATGCCTATACACAAATTTTGATATGCCAAGAAGTTGGCTATGCATTGAACCATATTTGGTAACTTTTATATAGTTTTGGTAAATTTGTCCCTGCCCCTTCCACATAAATCGAAATGCTAATCCCAACAAATTCTATTTAATCCCAATAGATTCTCTTTCCTTCCACTATATGGTTGTAACCCCTGTTTTCATAAATAAATATTTCTTGTATATTTTATTTATTTCGAATAATCGTATATTTTAATGTTAATTTCTATTTCTACATGATCAACTATTTATAATATATATTGTTTGGATTATTTTGATAAATTTGTTAAACTCGAATCCCAGCCTGATATATATATTATTTTATTTACTGTTATTGTTATTATCGTTATTATTACTGTTATTATTATTATTATTATTGTTGTTATTACTATCATTAAACTTTTTTGGTTTATTTATTTTAGAAATCCTGTAGATCATAATCTATATTTTGTGATTATTGGAATATGGATTTGCATACGTTTTTATTTAATTAAGTTAATTACTGTCTAATATATTTTAGCCCAAATTAATCCTGATTTTATTTATTCCGTGAATCTGTATATTCTATTGTATTATTAGTATTTGAGAATTAACCTAATGTATACTATTTGATTCATTGTACTATTATACTACTATTTATTTATTTATTTAATTATTTGTTTTTAATCTAAAAACCATTATTCATACCCAAAATCCACAAGCCATTTTCTTATTGGATAATCCAATACCCTATAACCCACAACCCAATAACCCTACTATTTAAACCCTACCCCCCTACTGTTAAGCCCTAACTGCCTAACCCCCTTCATCTTCTACCACTCATCCTCCTGATCCCTCCTCAACCCAATCCCGCACCTTCCTCTTCAGCCTCCCTGTGCAGTCGCCCCCCGGCGCTCATGTGCCGCGCGACACCACGATGCTCCCTACTCACCTCGGCACCGCTCCCCGCATCCATGTACTTCCTCTCCGACAACGGCACCAGCGACCTCTGCCCTGGTCCCCCCTATCGCGATGCCAGCGCAATGACCCGTCATCGCTGTCCCCTGGCTACCGCCACCCTGTGCTCCGCGCGATGCACCAGCACCTCCCGCCACTGCTCACCTGCGCTCCAGCCTCCAACGCCCTGCCTCTCGACAACAACAGCGCCTCTGGTCCCCGTCCCCCTGCCGGGCTCCTGGGCTGCGCCTCCATCCAGCATGCCGCACGCCAATCGACAGCACCGCCCCCATCTCCCTGCAGCGCAGCTTCCCTGCGCTGCGCCTGCAGCGGCAAAGTCCGCGACAGCCCCGGCGCCTGTCCTTCCTCCGACGACTGCACCCAAGCAACGCCAGCTTCGTCAGCCTGTGCTCATCTCGTCGATGCAGCAGACGGCAGCTCCATTGCCGTCCTCCGTCGTGTGCTGCTGTTGATCGAAGGAGGGAAGAAGCAGAGAAGAAGGATTTGGCTATTTAAATCTCAGCCCTCCATCTGATCAAGATCTGATCTCGGCCATCCGATTTCACCAAGATCGTGACGATTATCGATCTGATCTGATCTCCACCATCTTGATCAGATCAGATCAGATTAGAGTGATCTAAGCCATCCAATTATTCTGATCTTGATCACCTTGATCTCGGCCGTCCGATCGTCGATCACGATCATCATCATCAAGCTCTTGGATCCAGCCATCGGTCTTCATCGATCTTGATCGTCATCAAGATCCGTGCTGTGATCCGTTCCCATTATTCTTTTGTTGGATTCATCGTCGTCCCCAAGGCAAGTATCTTCGTATACATTTCGTTTTCTAGTACAAGTTTTTTCTTGAAAATACTGGAAGTAGTTTGTGAATGTGACTCCTCCTTGTTTATCGTTGATGATCTCCTGTTCACCTTACCTATTACATGATCTAAGAGTCATAACCCTTTATCGATACATTTGTTCGCAACTAATATGGTTATGATACATTTCATGCAAAAAGGTGTATTACTTGTTTGCTGTCCGTTCTTGGCTTGCTGTTTCGACCCCTATAAAACCAAAATCTGAACTTAAGTCCTGAATATTAAATGTATCCCTTAGTGTCTAGTTGTCAATAACATCCAGAATTTCCGAATTCTGAGTTGCGGTCTAGGAGATACCGCAGTTTTACTGCTGCTGTATCGGTAGTCGCAGATTCACAAAAACTACTACACCTCTTTAGTTTACAATTATTTTAGCTATGCTACCAGTAAGTAATTGACTTGAAATTTTGCATGCTTTTACTGGACACCCTAGAGAACATTTTCTAATTTTCTTAGAATTAGTTAATAGTGTTTCAACCCTGTTTCATATGTATACTCAGAATCACAAATTCTGGCTGAACACGAAAGCTTTATGGTTTACTGTTTTAACACATATTACCACAACTTTTATGTACCTTAATTATATGCATTGGAACCGGACAGGAGTCTAGTTTCTAGACCTTCTGACGGATCCACATTTTCTATCTTGTAGAAACGGGAATCGCAGTTTTGATGCAGCAACGTCATGCTGTCCAGATTTGAGATTCTCGTTGTTCTTGATACTTTGACTTGTTTTGACCCTCGAACATGTATCCTACTTAGCCTAGACTTGTTCCATGTCCTTGATTATGTTTACGTGACTTGTTTCGCATACTTTCCTGCATGCTTGATGATAATAATAAATAACAAGCCGGGATTTAAGGAAAAAACCATAGTAGTGGACAATATAGGTAAGTGTACTCAGAAGGGGGCTCGTGTTTCCCATGATTTTTTGTTAAATGGAACTAAGTGCCACGTCAAGGGTTGATGGGGGCCACCTCTAGAGCCTACAGGAGCCACCTCTAGAGCCCATTATATGATTACATGATATGTATTTGTGATCACATGGAACTAAGTACCACGTAGAACTAAGTGTCACGTCAAGGGTTGACGGGAACCACCTCTGGAGCCTGCGGGAGCCACCTTTAGAGTCCATGGTTTGATCACATGCTCGTATTTTCGACATGACCTGAGTACACCGCCCTATAAAATCCACCAATAGGCCTAAACGAAATTGCATTGACTATAGCAACCATGTAATAAAAGTATGGATGCATGAAGTGTTACCTAGATAGTAATACCTACAAGACTTGACACATGATAATTGAACATGACACATTCTTACTTGATACATGATTACATGATACATGAGACTTGATACTTGTATGTGAGAACTTGACACATGAGACTTGTACTTGATACTTATTACTTGATGCATGATATCATTACATGTTCACTAGCCACTTGTTTAACTACTAGTATTTGTTACCCAATTTTGTCACTTGAGTTGTCTTTCTTACTAGCTAATTTCTTGAATCCCCACTACTTATTGCATCCCTATTATATTCTTGATTCCAAATCTTATTCCATATTTTTTGTACTTATTTTTACTATTTGCGGCCCTAACTTGCACTAAGAGCGTTTATCTTGTTTTCCCTCTTTTTTTTTCCTTTTATATTTATATATACAGACTTTGAAGACGAACTGCCTCCTGAAATTGGTGAGCAGACGTTCTAGGCTTCGCTTGGAGAAAAGACTTACCATAATTATCTTGTATTTGAGTTTATTTCATTTGTTGCTACTTAAATCTTGTAATGGGCTATAATCCCGAGTTTTATCTTTTGTTCCAGATTTGAAAACCATTAAGATATTATTATTTGGTTTCAACTGTTTTCTGTTATTTAATAAATTATTTATGCTTGCGTGGTTGTGTACATTTGTTATATGCTTGTTATGATGCTGAGTCGATCCTACAGCTTATGAATGATAAAAATTATTCGCTGGACTTTGTCACGCGCTCGTATTCCGTATTTTTGGAAGCGGGGCGCGACAATGGTAGTCAACTCTAAACTGAAAACAATTTTCAATCTAAAATGGCAAGACATAATCCAATTCCACGGTAACTTCAGAGATAAAACAATCCTGATAATTAAGGTACATGGGGGAGTATAAAACAAAGATAAAGAGTTCTTAGACTGCCAATAGGAAGAGCATCATAGTTGTGAGGAAAACTAACCTTGTTGTCGATGTAACCATAGCACCCACACCAACAGTGGATATTTCAAATTCTAGATGTGATTCGTGCCGATACTCCCTTTAAAAGTACACTGTAAAGATATAAAGAATAGAGATCATATGATTTTTTTATCATGGTTACAATATCTAAAAAACAAAAGTTATAGAACAGAATGAAATAAATAAAATATGGGAAACAAAGGATCCACAAAACCAAGCACAACTTTTGAATGTTACAAAGAAAATAGGAGAGGTAATAAAGGATATAGCGTGGCTCTTAGACAAAACAGTCTTATGTTTGACTCTTATGCAAAACAAACTTGTAGCAATCCCATATGAAGGTGAAGCCGTAAATAGGAAGAAATCAGTGCATAACATACTAAACAATCCTATGTTCGACCCTAAATTAGAGGGAAAGAAGTTACAGACAGAAATACTTAATATTTTAGTCATTTCCACCGAAGATTATTCATTGGACCGTCTGTTTATCAGATGAATGATCAAGTCTTTTGCAACTCACCACTACAGTCCATCACTTTCCACCTAATTCTCCTTATTTCATCTAAAAATTGCCCAAAATACCAATTTTTGCATAATAAGCGATCAAATTACTGTGTGCAAAAATTCTAAAAATTCAAGATTTGAAAACTAAAAATTCTAACTAAAAATTCTAACAGTTCTAACGAAAATTCTAACTACAATTCACCTAAAATCCAATACACAATGCACCTAAAAATTCAATATACAATGCAGTCAATTTTGTTTAGATGAGAATTATGTTACAATCCAATCTTTAGATGAGAATTGGGTTACGCATAAAAAAGTAATACATGAAAACCCAAATTTAACACAAACTCAACAAAACGAATGCAGTCAGTGGTCAGGATCAACTAAAGTTAACTCATACCCAACAAACCCAACCACCGAATGGAGGCATTGAATTCCTTGTTACAAATAGACTTGGTAGCAATTATCACACATCTACATGCACTAAAAAAGTCAACATTATTCTATAGGTGTTTGGGAAGCCAAGTACAATTAAATTAATTTAATTACTTTAGAGAAAGACTTGGAAAATTTAGATGAATTAGATTTGAGTAGAGTTATCTCAACTTGGAGATATCTATAGTTAACTCAACTCCTATAAGGGTGTGTTTAAGAATGAATTTAGACTAACTGAAGTTTATTTTAAGTAAAAGTAGATATTTGCAATATATTATAGTAATGCAACATTTTCGGAAATCTTAATTTTCAGACTCACTTTTTGGGGAATTACTCATACTATCTTTAATTAAAGAATTACTCAATGATTTACCATCATGAGAAATGATTGAACCTAAGTGAACATACCCCTAGCAATTTCCTACCAAACAACCTCATTTCTATTTGGAGTCTTGATTAAATTGCTTTCCAAATTTGTTCTTCACTTCTCTACTTTCATTTTTCCTCATCTAATAAACTATACAATAAGATCAGAAAACAACAACCACCTACCAAAGTAGGTAATTTCAAGTTCATTCATCTACAGCCAAGAGCCCAATAAATTCTCCATACACAATTCAAATTTTATTAAGTTTCCTAATATATTTTTACCACGTAATACACAAACACATTCACAAAACATACATAAGAGAGAGAGAAAGGGAGCTTACCCTATAAGCCGAAATCATACCTGAAATCAAAAGAAAATGCTTTTAAAATCTATGCAAATATAAAAATTAAGGAAAGGAGAATCTTCCTCCACTTCTAGCCAATATTTAGACATACCTCTCTTTACCAATTCAATTCCGCCGGAAACTTGTCCCAACAGCCCCTTCTTTTTATCTTCATACCTGAAATCAAATCAAATAATAAAGAAAGAGCTTCAAAATCCGAGCTTAAAAAATTATAAGAAAAATGAAAGAAAAGAGAGGATCATTTACATCAAATTTGACGGCAATGAGAAGTCTTTTTTCGCTTTTCGCCAACTTAACATTCCTTCTTCAAAACTAACAAAATTTGTTGGCAGTTGATTGCAAACTATGGTGAAAGAGGAAGATTGGGGTTTCCAAACTTGTACTAATTTCAGATATGATTGCCCGTTGACACGTAACTCTTCTTCTTCTTCGTTCTCACTCTTTGTTCTTGATCCTAGGTTCTTCGTTTTCACCACACCTCAACAGGTGCTTTTAGCTTTCCAATAAAGTTCGTTAACCCAACAATAATAAAAATCATGGTAACACTTATGTCAATTTACAGCAAAAGCACTTATAGTTCGCAGCAATACCAAACAGAGCAAGTTCGTAGCCTTTGTATCATTTCTTGCATACAAAAACATCTTCACAAACATAAAGCAACAAAAGACACATGCAAATTTCATACATATATACTAAAAGACATTCAAACATATGTCATCAAAGCATGAGCTTAGTAGCAACTATATAATTAACAACTAATTAAATATAATCACAGTCATAAACAATAAACTAACACACTAATCAAATAAAACTCTACTAACCTGCTTGACTCCAACCCAACAATCTCAAGATCCCAAATTAACCAACAAAACCCCATCAAAATCAAATTTTTTTTGTTCATACCTTGGTATCGAGCATGATGGCGCAAAGGATCTGAGTGTTCTGCATCGCCATCCTCAGATTATCGAGCGTCTCTTGGTGGTACTCGTGCGACCCATGCGAGAAGTTGAACCTGGCGATGTTCATCCCGGCTCTCAGAAGCTTCTCGATCATCTGCACGGATCTCGACGCAGGGCTGAGAGTGCACACGATCTTTGTCTTCGGAACCCGACCATCGCTTGGGAGTGACTTGAGGATCCCTTCGATGTCGATGTTCGACATTTCGTAGCTTGATTTTTGATGAAAATGAAATCCTAAAAATGACAGCTTTGAAAAAGAGTGAGAACGAAGAAGAAGAGTTACGTGTCCTTTAAAAGCCGCGCTACGACACGTGAGAACGAAAATCCCTCTTTGTTCTTGATGAATGTTTCGAAAATTAATGAACTCATCAGTCGAATGCTTCTTCGCTTTGCGATCGGAGTTGGAACCCTTCATTTTAAGGGTTTAGGGCGATGGCGGCGGTGGCCATGGATGAAGAAGGTTCAAGATCAGAAAGGATGGAGATGTAGATTAGGATTGGGAATTTGGAATCTGGTTTCGGATTTTGAGAGAGTTTTTGTTCGTAACCGTAATGAAAAGTAGAGCTTTTGTTCGTAACCGCTCAAGGGGCGCCGGAGGTGGTCGGAGTTGGTGGGGGAGAAGAACAGGATCTATGAGAAAGAGAGAGAGCGGGGAGAGAAAGGGAGACAGTGAGAGAGAGACGGAGTGAGCGGGAAGAGATAGAGAGAAGGGGGGTATTTTGGGAAAGAGAGAGAGTGTGTGTGGGTTTTAAAATTGTGGGTTTGAATTTTGGGCGGAAAAATATGTTTTGTGAAAATCAATCTGGGCCATTGATTTTGGGGAAGATTGAATGAGAACCACTTGATAGCTTTCTTTGTAATTTATTATATAGATAAAACAGTGGTTTGAATGCCTGATCATGTCTCAAGTATTGAAAAATGACTATGTATATATATATATAGTTACTATGACATGATAAACAGTGTAGATCATCCATAACGGCTCTCTATACGAGAAAAATCAACTCATCTCCAATATTATAATGGTAGAGTTGGGGTTGTCATTTGTAGACAACCTATAATTTGTATGCATTCAACCATCTAATCTCAATCATTCATTTTTAAGTGGGAGTTATATTAATCAGTCATTTACTCAACTATGTTAGCTACCATAATACCCTCAAAGTTCAAATTTATTCAACATAATTATTTACAAAAGCGTTACTCATATAAAATAAAAATTTGTGCCACTAAAGATAATTTAGAAATAATATTTCAAACTGTCCCTTCCTCATCTATCCTTTTGTTTCCTTTTATTGTTTGGAAATAATATTTCACCTCATATAATCAAAATTCACCTCATCTTAAAATTAAGTAAATTAATCAAACAGGAAAAAGAGTAGATAATCACAGAACGATGTTAGGGTTTGGGTTTGGAAAAGAAAGATCATAGCTTTTCAGTGAATTGATGGACGAACCCCCTAATTTTTGGGATAAAAAACTCACCGAGGATTAGGGTTCGGGAAACAAGGAGGACGGGATAGCAACGACAGGGCTAGGAGAGGCTGGCGCCGGGAACGACGACGAGAGGTGATGGCATCGAGGACGGCAAGGGAAGATCTAGGAAGCACGGATACTCTCCCGGAAATGTGTATCTCATATCGGATACGTATCCGGTGGGATACTCTCCGAATACTCGCCGGATAAGTACCGGATACGTATCCCAGCAATTATTTAAAAAAATAAAAATCGGATACACTGATGATACTCTCGAATACGTCGGGATACTCTTGGATATTGTTTGGATACGCAGAAGGAGGGGATATATATATATTCTACTATTTTCTTCGTCTTCTCCTTTCAATTCCTAATTTCATTTGATTAAAAGATATTATTTTGTTTCATTTGATTAAAAGATGACGAAAAAATGATAGATATAGAATGTAGTTCTTCATATTATTTTGGTTGATTGACTACTTGCTATTATTGTACAAGTTTGTGCATCTTTATTCGTTTTAGTGTTTGAGTGTTAGATTTATTTAATATAATATAGGACAGTAGGATGTAGTATTGAAGGTCCTTGGTTGATTCATGATTGTGACTTATGAAGTTATGATAGATGTAGTTATGATTGATTCTATTGAATAGTTTAAGACTAGCTTACTTTTATTTGAACATTTTGATTATGTAATATTGGTATTGGTGTTGTCTGAAACTTGGAATGATCCATTAGTATGTTTTGTTTGACATTGACTCGTATTAATTTTAATTACCATGTGGTTTCTTATTTTTTCATGTTCGTATTGAATTGAATATTTTAGTTTACTATTTACTATATTAATTTTTTAAATTTTAATATAGCGTATCCTAACCCGTATCCTAGTTTTTGAGAAACCTGGGTATCCGCGTACCGGATACACGTACTCATATCTGTGCTTCATAGGGGAAGATCGACGACTAGGAGAAAGAGAGAGGAGAGAGGGAGTCAACGGCAAGAACTCTTCCGGCGATAAGGGAGGGGAGGCGGCGAAGGTGGAGCACGACAAGGGGGAAAGAGAGTCAGCGATGGCGACGGTGAGAGTGACAGTGAGGGAGAGTGAGGGAGAGATTGGGGGAAATGAAAATGGGGTGTGGATTGGATTGGAGAGAGAGAGAGAGAGAGAGAGAGAGTAGATAGTGGTTTCATTTTAAAATAAAATTTACGAGCTATGCCAGCGTTTTTAACGATACACGCCGGGATATGTCTTTCCTATCCCGGCGTTTATCCAAAATGCCAGAATAGATATGCAAAATTTTTTTAAAAATAATACTCTCTATCCCAGCGTTTGGACGAAACGTCGGGATAGAAATGTCATTATAGCCCTTGTGTTTTGTAGTGAATTGATAAGATTAATTATTCCATTTGATTATACCTATCATAGTAATATGTGCCAATTGAATTTTACGTAGGTACTCAACATATCAACTAAAATATTGGATACAACTAATAGTACTCATAATATTTCCCTACTTAAAATAACAAAGAAAAAATTATATCGAGCCACAAATAATTAGTTGGGTATTATCATAGCGTCTACCATGCTAATAATAAGTTTGTACAAACTGCTGAATAAAAGAACATACCTATGCACGATTATGTAATCATCATCCAAGACATTTTCCTCGAAAATGGGCTCATTATAAAGTGCAACACTCTGCGGAGCAATATTTTACAGCTACATAATAGGAAGTGATGTGGTTTGTTTTTGGGAGGCGTGTGGATGCACCAGGTGTGAGTTCTTACTCGATTTGTATTGGTAGAGGAAGCTCTTATGCAGGCGACCCTCGGCTGGGCGAACGGTACGGAAGTTGGCTCGAGTAAGGTGGAGGCTGGATGCTCGGCTCAGATCGGGAGGCTCGGATCCGAGGTCTCGTGTACCTGTAGACGGTCTAGGAACACTGGGGTTGGTTCCGGTGGCAGACCCTCTGACGATCTAGTCAGCTACTAAGAGAGAGTAACAGTAACTAAGGTTTTGGTGGGAAAAGATTCATTACCTGGATAAGGGGTAGGGATCTAGTATATATAGGAGAAGCCAACCGGGTCTGGACCTGTTTAGGGCCGGGTCTGGACCCGGTTACCCGTGTGGTTGAAGCGGTGGAAACCCGTGCGGTATAGGAATGACGTGACAGAGGCCCGGGCGGTTTCTAGGCTGACATGTCAGAGGCCCGGGCGGTTTTCTGATGCTGACGTGGCGGATCCGGGTGATCCGGAGGTGCACATTTCCTGAGGGAATCCTGTGGCCCAGGAGGGGCCACGTCATCTGACCCATATCACAAGCCCCACACTCCTGGAGAGCTGGGTGAGCCAGCCGTGTAGGAGTGGTCCTTCGCCTCTGCAGGAAGAGCAGGGTGCGGTGAGAAAGTAGGATCTGCTACTTCTAGAAGAGGCCAGGGGGTAGGAAGAAGGGATCCCTTATTGGAGTTTTTGCGCAGGGTGCCGTGTAATAGAGTCGAAGCGACGCTTGCTGAGCCTTAGGGTTGGCAGACGAGCCTTGGGGGTTGGTAGACGATCCTCTTGCTAGTTGGAAGAGCGAGGGGACGTCGAGGTCTGTTCGGTGGAAGAGCTTCGAGGGTCGGCAGACGATCCTCTCGCTAGTTGGAAGAGCGAGGGGACGTCGAGGTCTGTCCGGTTGAAGCTCGGTTTGCCAAGTGTCTGGGGTCGGTAGAGGAGATCCGAGGGCCGGCAGATGATCCTCTCACTAGTTGGAAGAGCGAGGGGACGTCGAGGAGGGTGCTTGGGGCTCGGGCGTCATTCGAGCTCCGAGCCTCTTATTGAATAGAGGAGGGTGCTTGGGGCTCGCGGTGTCATCCGAGCCCCAAGCCCCCTGTGAATAGGGGATGGCTCTTGGGGCTCGCGGCGCCATCCGAGCTCCGAGCCCTCTGTGAATAGGGGATGGCTCTGGGGCTCGCGTCGTCATACGAGCTCTGAGCCACCTGTTGAATAGAGAAGGGTGCTTGGGGCTCGCGGTGTCATCTGAGCTCCGAGCCCTCTGTGAATAGGGGATGTCTCTAGGGCTCGCATTTTCATCCGAGGTCCGAGCCCCGATACTTTGGATGTTTGTGGTTTCACGAGGTTATCCGAGCATCGACCCTTCAGAATAATAGAGAAGGAAGTTGTGGCTCGCGATGCCATCCGAGCGTCGACCTTTCCTTGAAATAGAAGAGGAATTGTGGCTTGCGGTGCCATTCGAGCCCCGAGCTTCCTGAATAATAGAGAAGGGAGTTGTGGCTCGCGATGCCATCCGAGCGTCGACCCTCCTGTGAAATAGAACAGGAATTGTGGCTCGCGATGCCATCCGAGCGTCGACCCTTCTGTGAAATAGAAGAGGGATTGTGGCTCGCGGTGCCATCCGAGCTCCGAGCTTCCTGAAAAAAAAGAGAGGGGAGTTGTGGCTCACGATGCCATCCGAGCGTCGACCCTTCTGTGAAATAGAAGAGGAGTTGTGGCTCGCGATGCCAACCGAGCTCCGATCTTCCTAAATAAAGGAGAGGGGAGTTGTGGCTCGCAATGCCATTTGAGCGTCGACCCTTCTGTGAAATAGAAGAGGAATTGTGGCTCGCGGTGCCATCCAAGCTCCGAGCCTCCTGTATAATAGGGAAGGGAGTTGTGGCTCGCGATGCCATCCGTGCGTCGACCCTTCTGTGAAGATAGAAGAGGGATTGTGGCTTGCGGTGCCATTCGAGCCTCGAGCTTCCTGAATAATAGAGAGGGGAGTTGTGGCTCGCAATGCCATCCGAGCGTCGACCCTTCTGTGAAATAGAAGGGGAAATTGTGGCTCGCAGTGCCATCCGAGCTCCGAGCCTCCTGTATAACAGGGAGGGGAGTTGTGGCTCGCGATGCCATCCGTGCGTCAACCCTTCTGTGAAGATAGAAGAGGAATTGTGGCTCGCGGTGCCATCCGAGCTCTGAGCTTTCTTGACTTGTCGAAAAAGTCTGCTGTGTGGGTAAAGGCCTGGGGGTAGTTTGGGTAATTCCACGCCCATTGCTGACGTCAGGTGCGCAAGGATAGAAGCATCTCCAGATCTTAGTGGCCATTAGATCTTGATGATTAAGATCCAACGGCCAGATCTTAATTGCGGAATCGATGAGTCACTTTCTCCTTATAAATCCCCTCCCCCCTCCCCAAATTTTCTTCTTCGTTTCTTTACTCTCACTTTCCAATTTTACGAGAACATGGTCTTATCTCCCGTTGGCAACTTTTTCCAGTGATCTTACGGTTCATGCTTCAGGTTAGTATTTCTGTTTAGTAATGTCGGGCACTCAGTCCGAATCCGAGGCTAGCTCGTCGAGCCGCTCCTCGAAGGAATCCAAATCAGAGACGTCCTCGTCCTTCAGTAAATATAAGTTCAAGGAGGAGGTTCTGATAGACCCTGAGTCGGATGGTGGTGACGACGTAGTTTACGTAGTGTCGCCGCTGAGATCCCGTAGGCCGGGAAAGGAGCCTGTGGTCGAGGGTGAAGAGGAGGAGGAGGAGGAGGAGGAAGAGGAAGAGGGGGATGACGAGGATCAGGAGGATCGGGACTCTAAAGGTGAGGAGGGGGGCGACAAGGACCAGGAAGATTCGAATGCCGAGGCTGAGGATGAAGACGAGGAGGGTCAGGATCCCGAGGGTCAGGGCGCCGTTGATGATGAGGATGATGGTGACGAAGGGGAGGGCGCTCAAGAAAGTGCTAGCGAAGGCACAGTAGGAAGGTCGGTCAAGAATGACCTTCCACCCCTTCCACCTTTGTCGATGCCGTCTCCTGAGAGGAAAGCTCGTCCACGTCGGAAGAAATGGAAGCTAAGTATCCAAGACAGTCCCCCTCCACCGGATGAATATGCACCCAGACCGGGGCTCAAGTTCCCCCTGTATCTCCTTTAAAAATCCAGGGTCGATCCGGATGTACCCTAATGATATCAAAGACATCAACCCTGTCCCCCCTGTGCCGGGTGAAGAGAGCCGCATGAAGATTCGAATGGATAGCATCTCGTGCGTCGTAATGGCGAATTATCTCCACATTCTGAGAGCCGCCTACTTCATTCCGCGGGAATTTGAAGTCTTCATCCCCAGCCCTGGCGTTGACGCACCACGGCTCTCGCGCCGGGCTATTGTATGTTTCCTGAGGACGTCTTTGTCTCGGGCCTGAGGCTGCCACTGCATCCCTTCGTCAAGAGGGTTTTGAATTGGGCGAAGCTGTGCCCCATGTAGTACGACCCAAACTCTAGGAAGCACTTGATTTGCTTCATTCTGAAGTGCCAAGAGAAAGGGGTGAAGCTGAGGTTGACGTACTTCTGAGCCATCCTAGGGATCAGCTCGCTCGGAGATCAGGAGGGGATATTTTACTTCTCGCCCAGGCCGCACAAGAAAGTTATGCACGGCCATCCGGATTCCATCAAGGGGTGGAAAGAGAAGTATTTCGTGGTTCAGAGTAAGAGGTCTTGGGGGATACCGACCAGGTGGAGTTTCTTCAAACCGAACCATAAACCTCCGAAGCAAAGCGACTTGACAGCAAAAGAGTGGAAGAGGGTGGAGAAGATAGTAGGGGGCACAGTATCGCGTGGCCTCGAGTGACCGAGCTACACCTTGCCCGAGCCGGATTGAGCCTAGCCGACCCTAGTATGTTTCGTTCTTAATTTTTACACCATTCTGCCTTCGTGTTAACGTTAGCCTTCTTTCTTTTATTTTTACAGAGATGACTTCTCAATAGGTGGACGACAGGCGAGCCTTGCTAGCCGTCACCGCGAAGGAGCAGGAGAAGCTGGCCGCCCAAGCTGGGGGGTCCGGCAAGGAACCAGCCCCGGTAGCCGAGGAGTCTTCTCCCGCAAATAGGGCTAAGAAGCATCACCCCCCTACGCCGAGGGCAGCTCGAGACGCTGGGGGTAGTTCGGGCAAAAATGTCGATGCCCCGGGGAAGAGGCTTCCCCAACACGGCCCACTGCCAAACAGATGGTGGGGCCACAGGGGCTGCGGTCCTTTGCTCCCGACTGGTCGATCGTCCAGAGGGACTCTCTTCTTGACGGCCCCGTCTCCATGGAGTTCGTCAGGAAGGCCGCCACCAAGCAGGATCTCATGGCGCTGGCTTCGCAGACGGCCGATCAGGCCTTTATACGCTGGTCTCAGGCGTCGATCTCGGTAAGTGCATGAGACTTCGTATTTCTCTCTGGTTTTGAACTTGGTGAAACTTTTTTCCTGACCTTTTCTCCTTCGGACAGGCGATGCTTCATGGACAGCACTTCCAAAAGTGCCTGGAAAGGGAGGTCATGGTGGAGAGGAGGAACACGGATAAGTATCTCTGCGAGTTAAACAAGGCGACCGACGATCTGAAGGAGGCTGAGAGTATGGCGGCCGTCCACGAGGCCCAGATGGCCTCACTCTGCGAGCATCACAAGAAGGACGTGGATCGCCTTAAGGAAAGGATTGAAGAGGAGGCGGAGAAGGGGCGGAAGGCCTTGGCGAGGATGGAGGCTGCGTCGGCGGATGCCCTGATCATGGCGCAGGACGAGGCATACGACCAGGCCAAGGAGTATTTTCGAAGGATCTACCCGGAGCAGAACGTGGATCACCTCCACTACGGTTGGCAGCCGGACCTTCCACCGACTCCTGGTGGCGAGGAGATGGGGGGCAACCAAGCTGACGATGAGGTGCCACCCCCCCCCCCCCTCAAGCATAGACTAGGCTATCTTTTTCTCTTTTTTTTTGGAATATACATGTCTCATGCGAACTGGCCACCGCGGTTTTGTACCCTTTTTGAAAGTAATGAAATATAGCCCCCCCTTTTTTTTGGCCAAGGCTTCGTGACTTGTGCATTTTCTCGCTCTCCTTGTGATTATTTGTTTTCTCTCGCCTTTTGATAGAAGCACGAGGTCTGGGGGACCGACCCTGTTTCCGCCGAAGGATCCCTGGTCCGAGCTGGGAGGGAGGCCATGGAGGTAGATCTGGCTCGTCAGCGAAAACAGGCTCAGGACCGAGCGGCCGCCGTAATTACGAACAAGTCTAGGGAGGTCGGTCTGGAGGTGGCTCGTCTGAAGAAAGTCATAGCCGACCGCAACTGGTCGGTAATCGAGACGGACTGGTCCATCTCGGATGCCTCGAGCGGGCGATCGGCTTCAGAGTCTTTCCTTCGTAAGGCCGTTGTCGAGAAAGAGTTGGAGATCCAAAGGCTGAAGCTGGTGTTGGGCGCGGGTTTGATCGAGGAGGCAAGCAACTCAACCCCAGGGCGGTCTCCGACATTTTTGTTGGAGGTGGCCCAGCCTGAAGATGCGGGAAGCTCGGTGGCAGGGGTCTCTTCCCTGGTTGGTTCGGCCGAGCATGAGAGGAGCCCCGGGGAGAGCCCTGAGTTTGAGTTTTAAGCCGAGTGCGAGTGAGTTGTAAGCCTTTCTTTGTATTTGTACCGACATTCATTGAGTTGTAAGCAATGAGTAATAATAAGAACATTTGATTTTCTGAACCTTGATTGCCTCGGTTGCTGGGGATGGTTGCCGAGCTCGTTGCAAGGGAGGTCGCCGCCGAGGTGACTTGTCGCAGCGGGCGCATATGTTATGGCTTTTCGCCTTTCGATAAGTCATTAATGGCAACGTTTTGCCTCCCCATGAGCATTTATGGCGACGTTTCGCCTTCCGCCGTTTCGCATTCTCAGACGCAATAACTGTGCGCTTCAGGGGGGCTATATAACACCCACTCCCCCTTATTGGTTGCTAAGGAGTGAGAGTGGCTGATCTGTCGCTCGATCTGGGTGCCTGCCGAGGGCGGGCACCCTGAACTTAATATTTTTCAGAGGGCTCCGGATTGACCAATCACCCTCAAACAATTTGGGGTTCGGCCTCGGGGGCCGTAAGACCCCAGGTTGTTCGTTGGTGAGTGGTGGGCCGACCGATTGGTTCAGAGGAACGGAGAGAGCCGAGGGTCGGTGGCTCTCCTGCCGTCCTCGAACAATTTGGGGTTTTGGGCTTGCAAGAGCCGTAAACCCCGGGTTGTTCGCAGGTGAGAGGAGGGTCAACGAATGGTCTCGAAGCTCAGGGCATTTTTCAGAGACGGAGAAAGCCGAGGGTCGGTGGCCCCCCTGTCGTCCTCGAACAATTTGGGGTTTTAGCTTGTGAAAGCTGTAAACCCCGGGTTGTTCGCGGGCGGGAGGAGGGTCAAGCAGTCGACTCAAAGCTCGGGGCGTCTGCCGAAGGCAGACGCTCTAAACCTTAATTAAAATTTTGTTGAAGCATAAATGGTAGTAGGTCGTAGCCGAGCGTATTGGTCGACCGGCTTTGAAGAAAGCCGCGGCCTTGCTCTGGGTTAACGACGAGGCACCACCTGTTCTTGGGGAGATGGTGCGGGTGTGACTGGCGGTTGTCGCCTTGCGCATGGGTTGGTGGGCTTGAAGAAGCCCAAACCACACCAGGGACAGGTACCGAGCCCCCACACCGGGGAGAAAGCCAGTAATGGGCATAGCTGAAGGTCATCGTCGAGCGTTAAGGTCGGAGTGCTTTGAAGAAAGCCTCCGCCTTGCTCGAGGTCGATGCCGAGCTCCCGCACTTGTTCTCGGGAAAGACGGCACGGGTGTAGCTGGCGGTTGTCGCCTCGCGCATAGGTTGATGGGCTTGAAGAAGCCCAAACCACACCAAGGACAGGTGCCGAGCCCCCACACCGGGGAGAAAGCCAGTAACCGGCGTAGCTGAAGGTCGTCGCCGAGCGTTAAGATCGGGGTGCTTTGAAGAAACCCCCGGCCTTGCTCGAGGTCGATGCCGCTCCCGCACTTGTTCTCAGGAAAGACGGCACGGGTGTAGCTGGCGGTTGTCGCCTCGCGCATAGGTTGATGGGCTTGAAGAAGCCCAAACCATGCTAGGGACAGGTGCCGAGCCCTCGTACCGGTGAGAAAGCCAGTAGCAGGCGTAGCTGAAGGTCGTCACCGAGCGTTAAGGTCGGGGTGCTTTGAAGAAAGCCTCCGCCTTGCTCGAGGTCGATGCCGAGCTCCCGCACTTGTTCTCAAGAAAGACGGCACGGGTGTAGCTGGCGGTTGTCGCCTCGCGCATAGGTTGATGGGTTTGAAGAAGCCCAAACCATGCTAGGGACAGGTGCTGAGCCCCCACACCGGTGAGAAAGCCAGTAGCAGGCGTAGCTGAAGGTCGTCGCCGAGCGTTAAGATCGGGGTGCTTTGAAGAAAGCCTCCGCCTTGCTCGAGGTCGATGTCGAGCTCCCGCACTTGTTCTCAAGGGTGTTGGTAGATGCTCCTTTACTACAAATCAAACAGGCCGAGCTGTCCGAGCACCGAGCCCCAAGCTTGTAAGAGAAGTTTTTTTGGCTCGAGATTCTATCCGAGGGCCGAGCTCCGAGCTTGTAAGGAAAGCTTTTCTGGCTCGAGATGTTATCCGAGCGCCGAGCCCCAAGCTTGTAAGGAAGCTTTTCTGACTCGAGATTCTATCCGAGCGCCGAGCCCCAAGCTTGTAAGGAAAGCTTTTCTGGCTCGAGATGTTATCCAAGCGCCGAGTCCCAAACTTTTAAGGGAAGCTTTTCTGGTTCGAGTTGTTATCCGAGCGCCGAGCGCTGAGCCCCAAGCTTGTAAGGGAAGCTTTTCTGGCTCGAGATTCTATCCGAGCGCCGAGCCCTAAGCTTGTAAGGGAAGCTTTTCTGGCTCGAGATTCTATTCGAAAGCCGAGCTCCAAGCTTGTAAGGGAAGCTTTTCTGGCTCGAGATGTTATACAAGAGCCGAGCTCCAAGCTTGTAAGGGAAGCTTTTCTGGCTCGAGATGTTATCCGAGCACCGAGCCCCAAGACATGTTCCTTATTGGTAACAAAATACGAAGTTAAAAAGCTTGTTTTAAGAAAGCTGGCATATGTACACCATATTGGAATTTTACAAAAACTAAGGCACGACATGCCGATTACATTCTTGATAATTTTACATGGTGGAGGCTAATCACCTCCTAGGAACTTGATGAGGTGCTTCGCATTCCAGGGCCTCTTGATTGGCTTGCCTTCTGGGTTGGTCAGACGGTACGTCCCTGGGCGTATGACCTCCGATACTCTGTAAGGACCCTCCCAGTTGGGGGCCAATTTCCTTTTCTGGCCGGGATTGGAGACCGCCAGCTTTCGGAGAACGAGGTCCCCGAGTTTGATGTCGGTGGGACGTACCTTTTTGTTGTAGAACCTTTCGATCCTTTGCTGGTAGATACTCCTTCTAATGGCTGACTTCTCCCTAACCTCGTCTATGAGGTCCAGGTCGACTCGCAGCTGTTCAGCGTTAGCTGCTTCGTCGAAAGCCATGATCCTGGGTGAAGGGATCCCGATCTCCAAGGGAATGACGGCCTCCGCACCGTATGTCAGATTGAAAGGCGATTCTCCCGTGGGGATTCTCTTTGTTGTCCGGTGGGCCTAGAGAACGCTTGGCAGCTCATCGACCCATAACCCCTTGGAAGAGTTATCGAGTCGTTTCTTGAGGCCGTCGAGGATTTGGCTGTTCGCGTTCTCAGCCTGACCGTTGGACTGGGGGTGGCATACAGAGGAGAAGCACTGCTGGATCCTGAGATCTTCGCAAAACTTGAGGAAATGTTTACCCACAAATTGAGTCCCATTGTCCGTGATGAGCACCTGCAGGATCCCGAACCGACAGACGATGTGTTTCCAGAAAAACTGTTGTGTCTGTTACTCGGTGATCATTGCTAATGGTTCTGCCTCGATCCACTTTGTGAAGTAGTCGATCGCCACAATGAAGAACTTTCGTTGGCCCGTTGCTTTTGGAAATGGGCCCACCAGATCCATCCCCCACATTGCAAAGGGGGTCGGACTGGCCATGGAACGGAGATTTGCTTGCAGAGCCCTCTTCACCGGGGAGAACCGTTGACAGGGGCAGCACTTCTTCACAAGGGCAAGGGCATCTTGTAGCATAGTGGGCCAGTAGTACCCGTGATTTAATGCCTTCCGTGCGAGCGAGCAGCTTCTTATGTGGCATCTGCCGATCCCCTCGTGTAGCTCCTTGAGGGAATACTTGGCCTCGTCTGTGGTTAGGCAACGGAGGTAGGGTCTGTCATCCGTTGTGGTGTAGGACCTTTTGAAGAGGGTGGCGTTGATTACCGCGAATCTTTCTGATCGGACCCTGATCCGCCTTGCTTCAGCACGGTCTTCGGAGAGCTTTCCCTTGACTAGAAATTTCTTGATAAGAGTGGTCCAGTCGTCGGGGGAGCTCCGTCCCAACGCATAGAACCTCCGGGAAGTCTGTACTTGGCTTCAACAGGACTTCAATCAGGACCGTGCAATCGAGGCCTTCAAAAGATGAGGAAGCCAACTTTGACAGGGCGTCGACCTGGGCATTCAGCTCCCGGGGAATCCTCAAGGCAGCCGATTCGCCGAAGGACGTTAATAGGCGTTGGACCACGGCCAGGTACCTGATCATCCGATCGTCACGGGCCTCGTACTCCCCGGTGATCTGGTTGACCACAAGCTGAGAGTCGCTAAAGGCTCTGATCTGTCTGGCACCGGCCTGATGAGCCAGGTTGAGCCCGGCGATCATGGCCTCGTACTCTGCCTCATTGTTAGAGGCCGAAAAGTTGAGGCAGAGGCAGTACTAAAGAAGGAAACCATCTGGGCCCCGCAGAATGATGCCCGCACCACTTCCCGCTTCGCAAGAGGAGCCATCGACGTACACTTTCCACGTCTGGTCGGCTTTCTTGTTTGTGGGTTTCTCGGGGATGGTGCATTCTGTGATGAACTCGGCGATGGCCTGCCTTTTGATGGCCGTTCTTGGCTGATAGCCGATGTCGTACTGACTGAGCTCGATCGACCATTTGACTAGTCGACCCGAGCTCTCGGGCTTATAGAGCACGGCCTTCAAGGGTTGATCCGTGAGTACCTGGACCGAATGCGCCTGAAAATATGGACGGAGCTTTCGTGCGGCCATGACCAAGATGTATGCTACTTTCTCCATCCTGGAATACCTGGTCTCGGCGTCGAGCAGGACCTTGCTCACATAATACAGGGACTTTTGGACTCCTTCCTCTTCGCGAACAAGGACGGCGCTGAGCACATTCTCTGAAGCCGAAAGGTAGAGCCAGAGTGGCTCCCCTGGTTCCGGCTTGCTGAAGAGAGGAGGGTTGGCGAGGTACTCTTTTAATTGGGCGAAGGCCTCTTGCTGCTGAGTGCCCCACTCGAACCCTCCGGTGCCGCGCAGCGCTTTGAAGAACGACAGGGACTTCTCTCCAGACTTGGAGAGGAAACGACCGATGGCCGCCAGTCTTCCCCGTTAGCCTCTGGATTTCTTTGACATTTCTGGGAGGGGCCATGTTTATTATGGCCCGGATCTTTTCGGGGTTCGCCTCGATGCCGCGGTGGCTGACGATGAACCCTAAGAACTTTTCCGAGGAGACGCCAAATGCACACTTCGCCGGGTTAAGCCTCATGTTGTAGGGTTCGGAGGACCCCAAAGGTCTCTTCTAGGTCGGCGACGTGATCCTGTTCCTACTGGCTTTTGACGAGCATGTCGTCAACGTACACCTCCATGTTACGCCTGATTTGTTCTTTGAAGACTCGGTTAACGAGCCTCTGATAAGTGGCACCGACGTTCTTCAGCCCGAAGGGCATAACCCGGTAGCAGTATAGTCCTCGGTCCATGACGAAGGATGTCTTGGCGATGTCGGGAGAAAACATCCGGATCTGGTTATAGCCTGAGAAGGCATCCATGAAGGATAAGAGCTCGTGACCCGATGTGGCGTCGATAAGGGCGTCGATGCTGGGGAGGGGGAACGGATCTTTAGGGCATGCCTTGTTGAGGTCGGGGAAATCTATGCAGATCATCCACCTCCCACTCACCTTCTTAACCATGACGACGTTCGCCAACCACTCAGGGTAGCTGACCTCTTGTATGAAGCGCGCAAACAAGAGCGTGTCCCCTTCCGCGTTCACCGCCTACTGTCGCTCGTGAGCGAACTTTCGCCGCTTTTGGACAACCAGTTTCGACCCAGGGATCACGCTGAGTTTGTGCATGATCAGATGCTCGAAGATACCGGGCATGTCAGAGGGCTTCCAGGCAAAAAGGTTGACATTGCGGCGAATGCAGCCGATCAAGGCGGATTTGTGGTCGGGAGCAAGGGAGCAGCTAACTCGGAAGTGCTTCGATGCGTCCCCTGTCTCGAATGAGACATCTTCTAGCTCGTCTGCCAGCTCTGGTTCTGGCTGAGTCCTCTCGGGCTGCATCTCAACGGCCTCGAGGGGAAATACACCACTCCCGATTGCCGTCATGTAGCATGAATGTGTTGCTTCTTGATTTCCTCGGACAACTCCCACACCGGTGTCAGTAGGGAACTTCATCTTGTGGTGGTAGGCCGAGTGAACCGCTTGGAGGGAGTAAAGCCCCGGACGACTGAGTATGGCGTTGTAGGCTGCCTTGACATTAACAACCATGAAGTCCATGGACTCAGTCCTTCTGTTCGGGGTTGTACACACCGTGACGTCTAGGGTGACGATCCCCTCTATTGTCACTGGGACACCGAAGAATCCGTGCAAGGTGTATCCGACTGGCTTTAGCTTATCACGGGAGAGTTTCAAGTTCTCGAATGCTTCCAGGAACAGGATGTTGACCGAGCTCCCGTTGTCCACGAGGATCCGCCGGGCCTCGAAATTCACCATGCTGAGGTTGATGATGAATGCGTCACAATGAAGGAGCCGGACACCCTCCAGGTCCTCTCCCGAGAAGGAGACAGGGAGTTGCTGGATCTGGGGGATAGAGGGCCCTGGACGGTGTTGACCTCCCGGACGAACGCCTTATGAAAAGTGTTGGATTCCCCTCCCATGGGCCCTCTATGGACGCAATGCAAGATCGTCTGACCCTCGGGTTCCTCGGGTTCCGGATCCCGCTCGGGGCGCTGTCGGGGTGCTCGAGAAGGAGGGGAATCCCTCCTATTTCTCGTATCCCTCTGTTCCCGAGCGCCTTCTTTTTGGAATTCTCGGAGGTACCCTCGTTGAATGAGGGCCTCAATTTCGTCCTTGAGAGCACGGCAACGATCTGTGTCGTGCCCGTTGTCCCGGTGGAAGAGGTAATAGAACCGTTGATCCCTCTTCTTGCTGGTGTTGTTGGACGGTCGAGGGGGGAACTGCACGAGGTCCCTGTCTTCGATTGCCATGAGAATGGTGGACACATTTTGCATCAGAGGGGTGTACCTCTCGAAGCGAGGGACCGGTGGAACCTTCTTCATGGCGCCCCCTTCTCTTGGAGCTTTCTTCGCCGACTCGACCTCGTCGGCCTAGCGCTTTCCCTTCCCGGCCACTTCTCTTGGGTCTTCTGGATTTAGGGCCTCTTCGGCCCGGATGTACTTCTCGACCCGATTGAGGAGGTCGGGAAAGTCTACCGGGGGCTTCTTCGCCAGAGAGGCCTTTAGCTGTCCGTACCGGACGTTGTGTCGGAAAGCTGTCGAGGCAACACCGGGGTCGAGGGAGGAGACTGACCTCGCCTCAGCAGTGAACCTTCGGACGAATACCCGGAGCGACTACCCCTCCTTCTACTGGAGGCCAAGCAGGGACGCACTTGTCCTTTTGGCCTTCCGGCTGGTCACGAAGTGGGCAAGGAAGTTGCCCTCCAGTTGGTCGAAAGAGTATATGGAGCCGGGGGTAAGCTTGGAGAACCATTCCTGAGCCGGACCCCGGAGGATGGCGGGGAAGGCTCAGCACAGGAGGGAATCCGATGCGCTATGAATCATCATGAGGGTTTTGAAGCCCTCCATGTGATCAGCAGGATCGCCCTCGCCGTCATAGGTCTCGAATTGAGGTGGACGGAAATTCTGGGGTATCTCCGCCTGCAGGATGAGAGCGGAGAAAGGAGGTCGGACAGGCCTGTATCCCTGAGCTGTCCTTGGGCCGCCGTCGCCGAAGTTGTCGAGGCGGTCTTCCATTTCTTGGAGGCACTTCAGGAGGTCAATGTCATATTCCGGCTGGATAGAGGGGACGCGAGACATGCTGGCCTCAGCATCCGACCGGGTATGGAAATGGTGGATGTTCTCATCGACAGGGGTCCCCCGAATGGTCTCCAGGATTTCCCTCTGGAAGTCTTGGAACTCTTGGTCAGTGACCGGGGCCCGCTCGGCTCGGTTTGGTTGAGCGGGCTGTCGCCGACCGACACGGCTGAGTGCCGGCTCCCGCCCTTGGGACGGAGGTTTTGGATGGTTTGGAGTCGAGTTGGAAGCGGCTCCTCCCCTGCTGCGGCTAGCCTGTCGGTTCAGGATTACCCCCCGTAGGTCGGGCTGAACCGGACGGGAGGCACTCGGCTGGTGTCGATGACTGACCCCCGGATGGTTGGATGCCTGAGCATCGGTTCCGATGCCTTGGGGAGGCACGTCCTGCCGACACGTTGAGGTAACAGCTCTCGTGGCCTTGGGCACCATGTGAGCTCGGGTTGATGGGGTACCGTAGGCGGCTGAGCTCGGGTCGGCGTCTGCAATAGAGTTTCCCACAGATGGCGCCAACCTGATGCAGTTTGTTTTTGGGAGGCATGTGGATGCACCAGGTGTGAGTTCTTACTCGATTTGTATTTGGTGGAGGAAGCTCCAGTGCGGCCGACCTTGAGCTGGGCGTACGGTACTGAAGTAGGCTAGAGTGCGGTGGAGGCTGGATGCTCGGCTCGGATCGGGAGGCTCGGATCCGAGGTCTCGTGTACCTGCAGACAGTCTAGGAACACCGGGGTTGGTTCGGTGGTAGACCCTCCGACGATCTAGTCAGCTACTGAGAGAGAGTAACAGTAACTAGGATTTTGGTGGGAAAAGATTGATTACCTGGATAAGGGGTAGGGGTCTGGTATTTATAGGAGAAGCCAACCGAATCTGGACCCGTTTGGAGCCGGGTCTGGACCCGGTTGCCCGTGTGGTTGAAGCGGTGGAAACCCGAGCAGTATAGGGCTGACGTGGCAGAGGCCCGGACGGTTTTTTTATGCTGACGTGGCGGATCCGGGTGATCCGGAGGTACACATTTCCTGAGGAAATCCTGTGGCCCAGGAGGGCCACGTCATCCGACCCATATCAGGAAGCAAAAAAGTCCGAATCTATTTACTTCTAAATTCATGACAGAAAACTAAATATACATATAAAAACGGATTGTCATAATCCTATTCTTGTCTTGCTAATAGCATTCACAGTTGTTTGCTAAAAACTCAAAAAATCCATTTTTTAATAATGATATCTCAACTATCGTTCACTAAAAATCTACTTTTAGAAAAGTAATTAACAGTGAACTTCTAAATATTGCAGCATATTTTAGCAATCACCAAAATATAGAAGACGGAAGAAGATTTTTCGCCTCTGGATTTTTTAATATATTTTCTTCAAAAAATTACTAAAATGTCACCAACATATTTACCAAAATGCTATTTAAAGGAGGCGGCGATGTAATCCCTCTGGACTCTCATCCGATTCAATACCCACTGCTGATCCGACACCTAACCTACCTATAAAAGAAGAAACAAGAGGATAATTCGCTTCAGCTGATTACTTCCGAATCCAAAGCACAATATACAACAAAACAAGGTACGAATGAGGCATTTAAGATGAAGCACAAGACTTTGCGCAGAGACTTTACAAATCTTTAGGAGCAGGTTCAACTTGACATATATCGAGTGCCAAATTATTGGCCAAGAACAATGTAGAAAATAGAATGGTTTGTCACATCCTAATCAGCATGCCAATCTCTAAATTCTCTTGGATTTTTTTTAAAATATAGAAAGAAAGAAAAATGACAACAAAAACAAAATTGCTATAGTAAACACCATTCAGATACCAGGCTCAAGTGAAAAAGGAAAAGTAAAAGGAATCACCGAACATAAGCAAAGGGTAACTCCTAGAGAATCAAATGAAATCAGGATGAACTTCCTCTTCCACTAAGAGGTCAATGCTCAAGCTCTCTTGGGCATTCAAAATCCCATTCCCTCCAAACTTCATCTCCATCTCTTCTTCTTCTTCTTCTTCCTCTTCAATGTAATTGCTCCATTTTGATGGAGTTTTCTTTGTGCCTGTCTTGAAGAGGTCTGTGCTCGGGCTCTTTTGGGCAACCCGAGACTCATTCCCTGCACCAAACTTCAGTTCCTCCTCTTCTTCCTCAATGTATTTCCTCCATTTCGATGGAGCTTTCTTAATGTCTGTTTTCAAGAGGTCTATTCTCGAGCTATTTTTTGCAACCAGAGGCTCATTCACTGCACCAAACTTCAAGTCCTCCACTTTTTCATTCTCTTCCTCAATGTATTTGCTCCATTTTGATGGAGCATCCTTTGTGACTTTCTTCAAGACATCCATTCTGAAGCTCTCTTTGGGCACCAAAGGCACATTCCCTGCACCCAACTTCAATTCCTCTTCCTCAATGTATTTGTTCCATTTTGATGGAGCTTTTTTTGTGGCTGTCTTCTGGCATTTTACAAGATCAGTATAATACCCTGTCAAGAAATGGACATGAATAAATCAAAATCCAAAGTTCAAAAGGAATGACAAATACAAAACAAAGAAAAAGAGCAGTAAAATGGCTTTCAAGGTTGTGTGTCATTTCTAATCTATACAGAAATACAATTCAAATAGGATTGAACCACCACATTCCCCAGAATATTTTTCTTCTCATACCAATGATCTGAAATCATTTATTCATGTGCATTGCAAGTATTAACAGTTTAGCATTTCCGATGAGGTCATCCGTTTTGAAATAGATAAATACGTGGCCAATTGGTGAAATAGATAAATAGTAGGGAATTAGGAAAATAAATTAGATAAAAAGTAGCTAGATAAAAGAGAACATGCAGAAAATATTTGTTTTTGGAGTTAGAAATGGAGTTACACTTTCTTTAATGCGACAACTGCGCCATTTTGGAGTAAAAGTTGCCCAATTTTGAAGTAAAAGTTGCACAATTTTGAAGTGGATGATTGGAGATTGCCTAAATAGAACAAATCGTGGTCCGTGCAAGTTTGTTTAACATACACAATATAAGTACGATGTCAAACCATCCTCAAGTAATAACACCAGTTTTTAAGCACATAGGACGCATATATCTCTTTACCTCCACAACGCTAATTAAGAATCCCAATGTATGCATACTAAAATTTATAAACTCCTAAAATTGTGCTTCCAAAATTAAAAAACTTTCTAATTTAAGAGAAAAAAAAATTTTAGAGTGGAAAATAAAAAATCTCACCTCCCCCATCCACGTCATCAATTTTGGGATCCAAATACTCGGTCCAATCCATCCTCTTCCTCCTCCTCCCCCCTTCCACCTCCTCCTCCTCCTCTCTCGATCCTCCACCGTCCGATCGATCGGCAACCCATGTTCCACCGCCGTCGGATCTGGCGGAGTTGAACGCCTGGACGAACCCCCGCACGTGCTTCGCCTGGTACGCACGTGCGTACACCTTCCGAACCGACTGCTTCTCGTTACATACAACGCACACCCACTTATTGCTGCTCCGTTTCTCCTGCTTAACCTGATCCGGCACCACATCACACCGTTACACGCCACGCTTGAAATTGAATTCCGAGGAGAATCAAATGTTAGTTATTTTTCTTACCTGCATCGTTGAGCATTGGAAGCACTGCACTGCGATGAAGATGATCGACATTACTTTTCAGTGGATTTTTTTTTTTTCCCGGAATTTTGGTGAGTTTTACCGAGTTAGGAAGGGGCTAGAAGTTCTTTGGAATCTTAATTTTTTGTTTTGGCGCCCTTTTTTAGGGAAGGATCTGGAAGTTTGTAGAATGTAGACTATTGGGGGAATTTTTTTACCAAACTATCCTTTTTTTAAGTACGTACCAAACTATCTCTCTTTGAAAATTTAATACTAAAAATTTCTGTCGTTAACTGAGTTAGTGTCTCTAGTAATATTTTCCGCGCTATCTCAGTTAGCGCGTGCGAAAAAACTTTTCCCATCAAGTAGGGGTGTGCGAAAAAACTTACCAAATACCAGGGTCGGTAACTCTGTTAGCGCTCCTCTTTATACCACTCGCGCTAACGGGATTAGCGTGGTAAGTGGACAGTAGGGGACACTACTTCTCAAATAGGGGTGTAGGCAAAAAAACCCAAGTATAGACACGCTAACCCCGTTAGCGCCCCTTTTTATACCAGGCGCGCTAACCGGATTAGCGTGTTATGTCGTTTGGGAGTGAGTTAGCGAGCATTACCCAATCGACACTCGCTAACCCCGTTAGCGTGCCTGGCATAAAGAGGGGCGCTAACGGGGTTAGCATGTCTATACTTGGAATTTTTTTGCCTACACCCCTACTTGAGGAGTAGTGTCACCTACTGTCCACTTATCACGCTAACCCCGTTAGCGCGAGTGGTATAAAGAGGGGTGCTAACGGAGTTAGCGTGTCTATATTTGGTAATTTTTTTTGCACACCCCTACTTGAGAAGAAAAGTGGTATCCCTGGCACACGCTAACTGAGATAACGCAAAAAATATTACTAAGGGGACGCTAACTCAATTAGCAATAGGGACTTTTTTGTATTAAATTTTCAAACAGGGATAGTTTGGTACATAATTACAAAAGGAGGGATAGTTTCGTAAAAAATTTCTATTAGGCCTTGTAAGAGCATCCACTATCGTTGCTGCTAAAAAATAAATAGGTATTTGGTAATTGAAAAATAAAAATGAAAGAGTTTCGCTGCTATCGTTAAAAGCCAAATTTTGGCCCCAAAAAAAATTAAATATACAGACGGAAGAACATCCTCCGTCTAACAAATTTTTAAATTTTTTAATACTAAAAATGGATAGACGGAAGATCATCTTCCGTTTCACCTTTTTTCTTCTTTTTTTTTCCAGATGACCAAAATTTTTTTGGATTTTTAAAATTTTTTTTAATAGTAAAATGGCAGTTTTGTAATTATATGGATGGCAATATTGTAATTAAAATTTGAAAAATTTTGGTAGATGAAAGTTGATCTTCCGTCCCACCTTTTTTGTTTTTTTTTTAAATAGTGAAAATGGCAATATCGTAATTAAATGAGTGGTATTTTCGTAAATATTTTTTAAAAATTTTGGTAGACGGAGGATCATCTTCCGTCTCTCTCCTTTATTTTTTTAAATTAAAATGGAGAGACGAAAGAACTTTTGACCATTCAAAGTCGCCAGACGGAAGAAGATCTTTCGTCTGCCTTATTTTAATATTCAAAATAATAGAAAATAATTGAGAGATGGAAGATCATCTGTGGTCTTCTATATTTGGCAATTGCTATTTTTCTGTGCTATATATAGCAATCCACCGTTCACAGTTTTGCTAAAAAATAGGTATTTGGCAAACGATATTGGAAGATTTTTTGTTAAAATTTTCATATTTTAGGTTTTTATCAAACGATAGTGGATGCTCTAAATGAACCAAAACTTGGGCTTTAAAAGTAGAATCTTGTCCCAAAAAAAGAAAGAAAGAAGAAGCCAACAGAATACAATAAGATCATAGTAGTTGTTACTGCTTGTTTCTGTGCGAGAGTAACCAGGTGATGTGGATTCTTTTGTGGAACAAATGAGAATCTGACTTTTTGACTTTCGTTAACGTTGACTATCGCAATCGCTTCCTTCTGACCTGCAAAACGCCTGAAATATCGGGATTGATCCCGGCAATAAGTCCTCCGACGCTGTAGTACCCTGTATTTTTAAATATAATTTTAAATATTTATAAATGAATTAAAATGATTTTCTGGAGATTTAATAAATATTTTCCTAAAGATTTATCTTTTTACACGTGCGAAACACTTGCAAATATTTTTGGTGTAAAAATCCAATTTTATATTTTTAATAAATTCTTCTACTTATAATGGAGTATATTCTAAATTTTGGATTTTTTTTGAATAAAGAAACTATTTTTATAAATACCTCGAAAGAGAGGGGCTTTTATGTAAAAAGTCGTTTTGATCTCAAATCAATAATGAAATTTTTTTTCTACTGATTTTTGGGCTTGCCATGGTCATTATTGAAATTAAAATATATTTAAATTTTATTTAGAGTTAATTTGGTAAAGATTTAAATAAATATGGTGTTTTTGCAAATATGGAATTTATGTTGGATTTTGTGCAAATATTTTCCTGGAAAGTAAAAGTCAGATATTTTTATTGGAAAATATAATATGTTTTATTAGATATTATTTCTGAATTTTCTGGATTTTTACTAATATTTTATAATGTATTTGCAAATATTAAAAAAAGAATGACTTTTGTGCAAAATTGCCACCATGAGTAAAAATCCGAATTTTCTGTATTTCTGGACTGTGCTGGATTGCTGGACAACTTAGTAGTAAAAGGATTTGATTTGGTTTTAATTTATTTAATTTATTTTAACTACTTTATAAGGAAATGTTTATATATGCAAAGTAATAATTTGTTAAAGGATTATTTTGCAAATGTGTTTAAAACCCTAATCCTTCAATTTCCGGCCTATTTAAAAGATGGAGTGCAGCCGTCTTTCGCTGCACAACACAAAGGTTTTATTGTTTTTATTTTTCTTGGAAAATGAAAGAGAAGATCTTGGATTTCGCAAAAGAAAGGCTTTCTTATCAGATTTCTTCATTTGAGGTGAGTGACTTATTTGTTTTGCTTTGTGTATGTTGTATGTGAGTGATGTAAATTATTTTGTTATTTTTTTTTATGAATGTTGTATGTGGTGTTTCATCTATTAGAAAGCATGCTAAGGGTTTGGTATGAATATGTATAATGGATGGATAAAAATTGGATCTTTTGTAAACCCTAGTTATTTGTGAGTAGAATTTACATGTGGATTATTTTAGATTGTTGGAGAACCTAATATAAATTGTGAGTAGGTTATTTCTTTTGGATTTATTGCTGATTTGATTGAGTATGATGGATGTTATGCATTAATTGATTTAAAGATGAGATTTTAGACTATTGGTGAGTTGGATGAACGCAACTTGGCCATGTTGATGATAAATTATTTTGTTGATGAATCAACTATTGAGACTAGTTGAGATTGGGTTTGAGGAATTTTGAGAAGGAGTAATGGAATAAAAGACCATGTTTTGAGGATTTGAGTTATGATGACTAAAATTGGAGATTTAGTCGAATTTGAGGAAATATATCCAAATTGGGAATTTTCTTTTGAGATTTGGTATTGATGTGGTTTGGATCTGAATGCGAAGCTATTTCAATGAACAATTAATTTTTTTAGAAACTCTATTTTGATTATATGTATAATTTATGTTTTATTTGAAAGAGATTTACAACTCACTACTTTTATAAATTCAAGTAGTTTGATTTAGTTTTATGGACTATTACGTATCCTACAAGTTGTATTTGATCATATAAGAAATATGCTTTCGTAGAAATCATTTTCATAAAGTAAAACTACGTATCGGTTGAAATGTGCACAACCAAAAGTATACATTCTGTAGGTCGATAGTCGACTGGTATGACTTCTCAGTCGACCGACACAACCCGACTGCTATGTTCTCTAGTGTTTCTTGAAATTTCGTTCTGTACAGTCGACTAAGGACTTTTACAGTCGACTGGTACCACATAGAATTATTTCTTAAAGGATTATTGGATTTTTCTCTGGACAGTCGACCGATAGTTTTATAGTCGACTTATAACACTTAGATTTTCTTAAAATCATGGATCTTTCTGGACAGTCGACTGGTGACTATTAGCAGTCGACTGCTACTACTTAGAATTTATTTTCCTAAAGATGTTGGTTTTTCGCTCTGGACAGTCGACTGCTACTACTTAGAATTTATTTTCCTAAAGATGTTGCCTTTTACTGTCGACTGATACTGATGCTTTCTTGAGTTTTCCAGGTGTTCTTTAAATGGTTGATTCTTAAAATATTTTTGGATTTATAACTTACTATTCTAAATATTATTCTTTCTACAGAACATATATTTTCATGATATTTTATTATTGGATTTGGATTCTGGAATTTTGTAAAGATTTGGATTTTGTTAATTGGAGAGGTTTCTCCCTATGATCGTTTTGATGATGGGTTTGTGAATTTTGGTTTTGTTGAGATCTCTAAGAGTTGAGTGGGAGTCCTGTGAACCGGCAGTTGAGATTTGTTGAGTTAGACCTGGGGGGTCTTGGTTTAGCTGTTGTTGAGTATTTAAGTCTAGCATGATACACTAACTCTAGAGATGAAGATTTTTGGGGGTTTAATAATAATCAACTTAAGGACAGGCACTAGTGGGGATGTAATGGAACTTGGAAAACGTAAGTATAGGCTCATGGTTTTGTTAGTCCAACGGATGCGTTCCAGGACTGTTTGTTGTTATGTCTCGAGAGGACATTTGTGTGTTCGCGTGTCGAGGGTCTGCAGGCCTATTCACGGAGCATGCAGGGTGCATTCGCGTGTCGAGAGTTAGCAGCACGAAATGTACCTGGTGTATCTGCACGTCAAGAGCCTTGCAAGCCTATTCGTGGGGTACACGGGGTTGGGAGATGATTCTCCGATTGTTTTAAAGCCATCTTGCATGATGCTTGCGCATCGAGGGCTGTGGTGCCTATTCGCGAAGTATTCTGGATCTTGTTTTCCATCACCGTAGTAAGATTAGTTGCATAACGAGGGGTTATCCCTATAAGTGGAGATCGTTAAGGGCTTGCACCGAACCTATGTACTATGGAATGCATAGAATCCGACAAGTGTGCATTAGAGAGTCAGCATATAGAGCTTGTGTTTTCTTGACTTGGTTTTATGCTTGTATTTTTTCTGTTTTCTTTTCCTACACTTGACACTTAGTCTAGATTCACTTGATGTTTTCATGTATTACTATCTACTATCTTATATTTCTTGATGTTTTCATGCTTTACTTATTTGTGGTTGACTCGGTGTTTTATGATTAATTATATTGTTTATTTTATGTCACTCACATCTTTATGGCTGACCCCTTTAGTTTTGGGGGTTAGGGATTATCTCTAGCCTCGTATTTTACAGGTTGTTGCTGCTTAGAGTTTGGGGTTTGGATGCTTGAGATAAATTGATGTAATAGAGTTTTTGTGTAAATTTTGTAAAAGAAGTGCTGTAAAAAGAAAGTTTGTAATTCAAGGTGTTTTGTATTCCGCTGTGTTGTAAATGATTGTTGTAACAAAAGTTGAAATAAAATTATCTGTGTTTTTGGACTATGTATACTATTACATTGAAGTTGATGCTGGAAATTTTACCACGTATTTTCTAAGATATTATATTAGAAATTCGGGGCGCTACAGACGCTTTAGTTAGTAATCAGGAAGAAAATGATAGAGCTTTTTGTGGAAAAATATTCGTTACCTCTTTATGGTGGGGGAGAGGGGTATTTATAGTCACCTTAGGGACCAATTTCGAGATAAGGATTTATCTCTACTACCCGGTGTTTATGGATAAGAAACAGAGTTTTTAATTGTTTCATGATAAGAGAGACGGTTAAAACCGCCTCTTAAAGATAATCATGAATTTGGATTACTCTTAAGAATATCTTGGGTTTGTTCGTAATGGGTTGTCACCCTGACCCAGTAAGACAGACCCATTAATGGTTTATTGGGTTTAGAAAAGACACAACTCCCACTTTCGGACCAGTTTATAAGTGAAATTACTGTTTTACCCTTGAGAGCTTTTGAGATTCGTGCCCGATTTGAACGGTCCCGATTTAGTTCTATTTTTACCCATATCACAAGCCCCTCACTCCTGAAGCCTGAGTTCCACAGCCTTTGAGAAGTAGTCTGCCTGTTTCTATTGGTTTATAGAATTTATCGGGGTTCTTGGGCACGTTTGAACCTCGCACTGGGTGAAATAGTATTCTTCTGAGTTTATAAATTACTCAGAATTATGTCGGAGTCTTTCTATAAATTTTCGTGATTTTTCCGATTTTTCCCAATTTTTAATAATTTTTGAATTTTTATTTAATTCTCGAATTAAATGATTAACTCTCGAAAAAATTATAGTTAACTATTCTAACTTAATAATTACTTTTCGAAATCTTAGAAAATATATTTCTGAATTTAATAATTATTTTTAGAATTTTTAATTAATTTTTTACTATTTTAACCATTTTTTCGAGTTTTAAAATAATTAATTCGATTTACTAATTAAATAAAAGTAAATAAATAACAGAAATTATCACGGCCATTGATCATGAGGGGACTCGTGTGTTGATGCGGTTGAACGGCTGTGATGAGGGGATCAGGCGAAGGAGTGACGTGGCGTGATCCGAAGCGCTCATCAGGAGGTGAGGCTTTTGGCCATATTTTTTTCAGGGACACATCTGTTCGGTTTTAAGATCCGGACAACGTGGCGAGATCTGAGCCGTTAATCAAGATCAAGCGCACATCGAGAGGCAGATTCGTTCGGATTTTGGATCCAAATGTCGTGGAGAGATCTGAGCCGTTGATCATGATCAAGCACGCATCGGGAGGCAGATCCGTTCGAATTTTGGATCCGAATGCCGTGGCAAGATCTGAGTCGTTGATCAGGACCGAAGCGCATCGGGAGGCAAATTCGTTCGGATTTTGGCAAATGACGTGGCGAGATCTGATTCGTTGATCATGAGCAAGCGCGCATCGGGAGGCAGTGTTGTTCTCCAGTTTTTCGATCGGGGACACGTTTGTTCAATTTTTTGCACCGAACGACATGGATAGGTCGGCTAGGCGACACCTGGCATTAACTGTTGACTAATCAATGTTTTTCTCTAATTTTTTGATCGGTGACACATTTGGTGGGTGCTGAACGTCGAACGTTGTAGACGTTCGGCTGCACAATGCATGTGACCTGTTGACCGTTGACCAGTCAACGATTTTCTCTGAATTTTTTATCAGGGATACGTTTGGTCGGTTTTGGACACCGTAGATGGTTTGGTGGCACGACCATGTCACATGTTGACCGTTGCCTAGTCAACGATTTTCTCTCACTTTTCGATTGGGGACACGTTTGGTCGGTGTTGGACGCCGAAAGTTGTAGATGGTTCGGTGGCACAACACGTGTCACCTGTTAACCGTTGACCAGTCAACAATTTTCTCTAATTTTTCGATCGGGGACACGTTTGGTCGGTGCTGAACGCCGAACGTTGTAGACGGTTCGGCTACACGACACGTGTCACCTTTTGACCATTGACCAGTCAACCATTTTCTCTGAATTTTCGATCGGGGTCATATCTGGTCGGTGTTGGACACCGAACATTGTAGATGGTTCGGCGGCACGACACGTGTCACTTATTGACCGTTGACCGTTGACTAGCCAACGATGTTTTGACACTTTTTTCTTGTCGTTTAGCCTCCCTATCTCATGGGCTTTCTCTATCCTTAGGCTTTTTAACTGCCTTAAAGGTCCAAGAAGTCCAAGAGTCACCTCTCAATCTATAAATCTTCCACCCCCCTCATTTCTCACTTCCTACTTATCAGAATTTTCTAATCTCATATCGGAGTTGTTAGAGCATTCCAACGATCTATCTTTTTCCGGCGATATTTTCGACTGTTGTTGTCAAATATATATATATATATATATATATATATATATATATATATAATTCATATATATTTATTTTACCAAAGATGTCTAGGGTGTCATCCGCGGACGAGACCTTCCCCTCAAGCTGAGGCGAAGGTAGATCGGTTGTTAGAACGGACAGAGGTAAGGAGGCAGTGGGATTAGTCATAGTCGAAGAGATTATTAAGAGCCGTGGAGACGTGGGTGAGTTGGGCAGGTTACCGAGCACTTTGTTTAGCCTCGGCCGAGTTAGGGGTTATTCTGCCGAACTCTTACCCCATGTCGAGCATGGGATGGCATCTTTATACGAGGAGAGCGAGCCTTGGGAGCGCTTGGAGGTAGATGATATCCCAGTGATGCTCAAGGAGAGGGACATGTGCTGCATTCGGGGATGCTTCTTAATTCCGAAGGAGTATGAGCTTGTGTTGTTGGGCCCAGGTGTCAAAGCTTGCACGCTGACGTCTCCCGACACTTGCCTTTTCTCCTTCGATGCCTTTCACGCAGTGCTCAGTCTCCCTTTTTCTCAGTTTACTATCGACGTTCTTTGGTGGTTCGACTTGAACCTTATCCAGTTCATGCCGAAACATGTGGAGACATGTGAACGGCTTTGTTATGCATTGTCAAGCAGCAAGGACCGAGCCTCGGCTGAGCGTGCTGAGGAAACTGTATAAGATTCACCAAAAGAATAGGTCGGAGTATAGGTATTATCTTCCTTCCCGTCGAAGTGTGAAGTTAACCGGGAACCAGACTCGATCAAATTTTGGAAGGATAACTTCTTCCTCGTTCGTTGTAGTCTAGCTTCGGGGATTCCTACGAGGTGGAGGGAAGAAGTGCCGAAGAGGGCAAAATCCAAACTGGTCTTAAGCCTCGAAGATGACGAAATGGTTAGGACACTATTAGATAGGCCGGCCTTAGATTGGAGAGATGTGACAGAAGAATATCTCTTCGGGGGTGGTCTTAGTCCGATCAACCCTAGTATGCATCTTTGATTTCACTTGCTTTTAACTTTGCCGTGCATCTTATATTACTTTTTTTTTTCTTTTCTTGCAAAGGACCCCAACATGGACTTTGACTCAATGATCTCGGAGTGAACGAGGCTAAGTGGTAAGGCCCTCGAAGAAAGGAAGAGGAAGAGAACATCCTCCAAGCCTTCTGCCTCCAGTGTTGCTCGGGGTCAAACTAGTGAGGCCTCAGGGTTGATCTCGAATCACCTCCATTCTACCTTGGTGGTCCCCCCGACTGGGGGATTCACCCTGGGGGCTGCTATCGCCCTTGAGGTGCCTCCCATCACCGCCACTGCCGAGGCCATTTTAACAAAGGACACAAGAAACATTTTGTGCCGAACTGGCATGTGATGAAGCACGACGGTTTTCTCGGTGACTCGGTCTCGTGTATGCAAGCGATCAACCACCTTGCGACCCTGAAGGACCGAGCCGCGATGGATGCGGGGTCAGTTGGCGACGATGCCCATGAGATCGCTAGGGCCAAGATGGCGGTAAGCTCTTGTTCTTTTTTTTGGTCGGTTCTGGTTGTTTTATATTCCATGAATGTAGACTTAAAACATTTTATTTCATAGATCACTTGCCAGTTTGGCCATTTGATGAAGCAAATGGCCGAGCAAGATAAGGAACTGAAGGCGGCGAGTGAAAAAGATAGGGCAGAGCGTGCCATGTCTCCGAAGGTGCTCAAGGAGCTGACTCGCGTGTCTGAGATGCAGTCGGCACAAATTTTGCTCTTGGAATTTGCCTTTTCCAAGTCAAAGAAGGAGGTAGCTCGGTTAGAGCAATAGTTGGTCCCAGAGAGGGAAAAAGCCGCTGCAGAGAAGGATGAAGCAGTGAAGGCTGCTCAGGAAGAAGCAAAGGGCTTCCTCAGAGGTAACATGGAGAAGGCGTATGCCAGAGCCCTTATTCACGTGAAGGCATGAACTCCCGGGTTCAAAACCTCAGGGTATACTCTTTATGCCCCCATCCCCGAATGTGTCGAGGAGGACGAGGACGAGGACAACAAAGAGGTCGAGGAAGAGGAGCAAGAGGTCGCACCGGACCCCTTATCTGCCATAGTGGTGGCCCCCGAAGCAACTAAAGGAGTTGGTCACGAGCTTACTCACCCCGGGGCTCAGTCGACCGAGGTCGATTCTTGACCCCCTCTTCTTCATCATTTTTTTTGTAGTTGCCTTCATCTTAATTTTGTTTTGTACTTGTAAGGATGCCTTATAGCGGAATGGCCACCGCTTTTTGTATCTCTTACATTGCAATGGAATTAGATATTGTCTCGTGTCACAAAATTCTTTTTTACATGTCCTGTAAATTTGTTGTCTTTGATAGAGTAATATATAAGTCTATTTTGTAAACAGGTTGTTGAGCATGTGGTCGGTAAAGTGGCTCTTCTTTGCTCCAAGCTTCAGGTGACGGAGCTAGGGCTTTCTTGCTCGCAAGAGAGAGTTTCTAAAGCGGAGGTGGAGCTTGGTCACTTGAGAAGAGTCTTGGTTCGTCGGGACGTTGAGACGAGGCATAATGACGAGATTCTTCAAGAGGTGCCCCCTGCGAATGAGGAGGTCTGTGCTTCAATGTCGGTTGACAAAGCTAGGAGACTTAAATTCCTTCGCCTCTCCTTATTCGCGGCGACAACCGAAAGGGACGAGCTGAAGAACGCAGTGTTTAAAAAGAGTTTAGAAGCGGCTCATCTCAGGAGGACTATCTTTAATCTCTCGGAGGGAGGTAGTATGAGCGGGGTGCCTTGTTTGAAGTTCAGGGTGACAGATGACTCTCTCAAGGAGCTGCTCATCGAGTTAGAGGCAGAGAACCTTCGTTTAAAGCAGCTCTCCAAGGGAGGCAATGTTAGGAGAACCTCGTGTTCTCGTGAAGAGCGCGCTCAGGGAAAGTCTTCTCAAAAGCTGGTTCGGCATTTGCTGGAGGCACCGAGGAATCCCGGTGATGCTCAGAGCGGTGTGGCCGGCTCTTCTAGTGGGGCGTCGATAGGTGGAGCAGAGCGAGTCGCAGGCCCTGACAAATTAACACGTTCCATGGATTTTGTTGTCACTTCAGGTGGCTTAAGAGGGAGGCTTAGCATAGGCACTCCCGTAGGAGGTTGCAAAGCGCGCGTGTCCTTGAAGAGAAATATCCCTCTGCCTCGGAAGAGCGAATTGACGGCAGTTAGCTTTTACATCCTCATAGTGGCTTTGCTCGTCCAATAGTTATTGTAACTTTTTTCGTCAACTTTTTTTGACCAAGTTTTGTCCCACTGTCTGCTTGTAACGGCCTCGCTTGTGCGATAACGCTTGTCATCTTTTTTATCAAGATTTTTGACTAAGTGTTAGAGTACTATTTTCTTGTAACGGTCTTGTTTGCCCAATAACACTTGTAACTTCTCTCATTTGTGAAACAAGTAGCATTCTTTTTTGTTGGCTAAGTGTTAGATAGCAATTTTTCTAACGTTCGATAACACTTGTATTATCTCTTGTTGCGAAACAAGATTTTTTAGCTAAGTGCTAGAGAGTCGTTTCTCCTTGTTTGTGAAACAAGATTTTTTGGCTAGTGTTGGATACTTGTTTCTCTAAGTGTTCAATAACACTTGTACTCTCTCTTGTTTGTGAGACAAACTTTTTTGGCTAAGTGTTAGAGATCTGTTTCTCTTTCTTGTTTGTGAAACAAGATTTTTTGCCAAGAGTTAGAGAATTGGCAGCTCTTCGACGAGTTTTGGTGGCATTTGAATGGCGAGTTGCTTCTTCGCCTACTTGCTAGGAAGTGCTATGGCAGGGGCACCTACATGAACCAAAAATGAACTCCTCACTCATCTGGTTTGTTTCAAGAGCACTCGAACGACAAATCAAACTGTGCCTTCTTGCTCGGAAGCAAGTAGCTAGGACAGTCCTTTGAGCCGTGAATGGACTCCGAACAATGATGACGATGTGTTTTGGGAGCATTCAAGTGGCGAGTTGCCTCTTCGCCTACTTGCTCGAAAGCAGTGTGGCGACGGCAGTTCTATGAACCACGAATGGACTCCTCACTCATCCGGGTTGTTTCAGGAGCACTTGAACGACGAACCGAACCGTGCCATCTTGCTCAGAAGCAAGTAGCTAGCATGGTCCTTCAAACCGTGAATGGACTCCGAACAATGATGACCACGGGTTTTGGGAAAATTTGAGTGGCGAGTTGCCTCTTCGCCTACTTGCTCGAAAGCAGTGTGGCGAGGGCAGTTTTATGAACAACGAATGGACTCCTCACTCATCTGATTTGTTTCAGGACCACTGGAATGGCGAACCGAACCGCGCCTTCTTGCTCAGAAGCAAGTAGCTAGGACGACCCTTTGAACCGTGAATGGACTCTGAAAAATGATGACGACAGGTTTTGGGAGCATTAGAGTGGCGAGTTGCCTCTTCACCTACTTTCTCGGAAGCAGTGTGGTGAGGGTTGGGAACCACGAATGGACTCCTCACTCATTCGGGTTGTTTCAGGATCACTCGAATGGCAAACCGAACCGTGCCTTCTTGCTCGTAAGCAAGTAGCTAGGATGGTCCTTCGAACCGTGAATGGACTCTGAACAATGATGATGATGGGTTTTATGAGCATTCAAAGTGGCGAGTTGTCTCTTCGCCTACTTGCTCGGAAGTAGTGTGGCAAGGGCAGTTCTATGAACCACGAATGGACTCCTCACTCGTCGGGGTTGCGGCACTTGTACGGCGAGATACACCCCACACACTTGCTTGGGAGCAAGCATGCCCTTGCGATCCTTGAATCCTAGATGGACTCCGTAATCGTCTATTGAAGTGTTGTAACGGGTGAGATAATGTTGTAAACATGGTGTTGAATCTGTTAATCGCTCATAACTTTTTAGCAAAAAGAAATAAAGGATATATTTTATTGAATAAACTAGACGACCTCTTGAATGCGAGCCTTTATTACATGTCATGACTGCTACCAATTGTCGGTCTTTATTACATGTTTATAACTACTAGGCGAGAGCGTTTAAATGCTCTCTTGGTACTTCATGAGGTGCTCAGCATTCCAGGTCCTGGGTATTCTCTTCCCCCCCCCCCCCCCCCAAGTCTTTAAGTATGTAGGCTCCTGGGCAGATTACTTGTAAGACTTTATACGGTCCTTCCCAATTAGGGGTGAGTTTCCCTTTCTTTTGGGGGTTTGAGATCTCTAGCTTCCGGAGGACCAAGTCACCCTCCTGGATATTGGCCGGGCAGACTCTCTTGTTGTAGAATCTCTTCACCCTCTGTTGATATATGTTTCTCCGAATAAGGGACTTCTCTCGAATTTCTTCAAGAAGATCGAGATTGGCTCGAATTCCATTCGAGTTCTGTTCTTCATCAAATGAGATAAGGCAAGGAGAGGTTATTTCTACTTCGAAAGAAATAACTGCTCTGGTGCCGAATGTTAAATTGAACGGGGATTCACCCGTAGGGATTCTCTTTGTGGTCCTGCAGGACCACAGCACGCTAGGGAGTTCTTCAACCCATAACCCTTTCGTGGCTCCATCAATCCTTTTCTTGAGGCCATTCAAGATTTGCCTATTGGCATTCTCACCTAAACCATTGGTTTGAGGATGTGATATCGAAGAGAATCGCTGCTCAATGCTGAGGTAGGTGCAGAATTTGTAGAACCCACTACCAGTGAATTGCGTTCCATTATCGGTGACTAGGACGTGAGAGAACCCGAATCGAAAAACCACATTCCTCCGGAAGAAATGTTGGACTTTATGTTCAGTAATCGTCATAAGTGATTCATCTTGTATCCACTTTCTGAAGTAGTCAATAGCGGCCACTAGGAAGGTCCGCTGTCCGGTTGCATGAGGGAACAGCCCCAGGAGATCCATTCCCCACATCGCAAAAGGAATGGGGCTTGAGATGGAAGTAAGGTTAGCTTGAGGGGTGTGCTTAATAGTTGAATTCCTTTGACAAGGAATGCATTAGCGGACATAGGCTTGAGCATCGCTTAGAAGAGCGGGCCAATAGTAACTGTGATTGAGTATCTTCCGTGCAAGGGACCTTGCTCCGAGGTGGTTGCCGCCTATCCCTTCGTGTACTTCCTTCAGGGTGTAATCGGCATCTTCGAAAGAAAGACACTGAAGGTAAGGTCGATCATCAATCTAGGTGTAGGATCGCTTATAAAGGATCCCTTCGATGAGCACAAACCTTTCTACTCTTACCCAAAATTTTCTTGACTCTTTAACATTTGCAGGGAGGATCCCCTTGTCGAGGAAATCGACAAGGGGCTTCATCCAACAGTCTCTAGGTATTCGAGGGGTTATGGGCATGAGCTCCAACATTTCTTCTTCTATACTAGGTTTGAGCAGTACTTCAATTAGCACCGTTCGGTCGAGCCCATCAAGCGACGAAGAGGCTAGTTTGGAAAGGACGGCCGCTTGCCTGTTTTCTTCTCGCAGAATGCGAGTGACCTGGACCTCTTTGAAAGAGGCTATTATTTCCTTTACGTATGCCAAGTACTTGGCCATGTAGTCGTCCCTCGCCTTGTATTCCCTTTGGATCTTATTAACCACCAATTGAGAGTCACTGAACACACCAACTCTTTGTGCTCCTGCTCTTTTCGCCAGCAAGAGACCATCAATTAGGGCTTCATACTCTGCCTCATTGTTAGAAGCTGGAAATATGAGGCGTAATGAGTACTATAGGACGAATTCGTCAGGGCCGATAAAGATCACCCCAGCCCTGCTCCCTTCGAGGCAGGAGGAGCCGTCCACATATACTGACCATAGTGGGGGGTTGTCTCCATCTTGGGGAGGATCGGGGATTGTACATTCGACGATAAACTCGGCTAAGGCTTGGCCCTTGATCGCGGTTCTGGGGTGGTATGTAATGTCATGTTGGCTTAGCTCAAACGACCACTTCATTAGTCTACTCGAGTTCTCAAGTTTGTGAAGGACATGCTTGAGTGGCTGATCGGTGAGGACCCAGATGGAATGTTCTTGAAAGTAGGGTCTGAGCTTTCTGGAAGTGATTACTAGGGTATAGGCCATCTTCTCCATCTTCGAATATCGGAGTTCGGCGTGATGGAGCACCTTGCTAACATAGTAAATCGACTTCTGCACCCGCTCTTCTTCCCTTATCAATACAACACTGAGGGTCTATTCGAAGGCGGCCAGGTAGAGGTAGAAGGTTTCCGTATAGGCTTTCTTAGGATTGGAGGATGGGTGAGGTGCTCTTTGAGGCTCTCAAATGCTGCTTGTTGCTCTTCCCCCCCACTTGAAATTTTTTGCTCCTCGGAGATTTTTAAAGAAGGGGAGGCACTTGTCCCCATACTTTGATAGGAAGCGCCCAATAGCGGCGAGGCGGCCCGTAAGCTTCCGAACCTTTTTAATAGTAGCTAGAGGGGTCATGTCGAGGATTGCTTTGATCTTCTTAGGATTGGCTTATATTCTTCGTTGACTCGCCATATATCCCAGGAACTTTCCCGAGGCTACTCCGAAGGCACATTTCGATGGGTTCATCATTATATTATTCATCTGGAGTACACTGAATGCTTCTTGGAGATCAGCAACATGGTCTTCTTTCCTGAGGCTCTTTACGAGCATGTCATCCACGTATACCTCCATGTTTCATCCAATCTGTTCCCGAAAGACTTGATTCACTAAGGTTGATATGTGACCTAAACCTTCTTCAGCCCAAAAGGCATGACTCGGTAGAAATACAACCCTTGATCAGTAATGAAGGAAGTCTTCGAGATGTCTGGCAAGAACATTCAGATCTAATTATATCCCGAAAAGGTGTCCATAAAGCTTAGCAACTCGTGGCCTGAGGTGGCTTCAATCAAGGCATCTATGTTTGGAAGAGGGGAAGGGTCTTTTGGGAAAGCTTTATTGAGGTCAGTGAAGTCTATGCATATTCTCCACTTGCCATTAGCCTTTCTTGACCATCACAACGTTGGCTAGCCACTTAGGGTAGCTAACTTCTTGGATGAATCAGGCGGCTAAGAGTTTTTCAACCACTTCTCTGACGGCCTGTTGTCTATCGAGTGCAAATTTGCGACGCTTCTACTGAACATGCTTTATTTTCGAATCCATGCTCAATTGGTGCATGATCAGGTCTTTGGCAATGTCGGGCATGTCCTCGGCGGTCCAAGCGAACAAGTCATGATTACCCCTGATGCAAGTGACAAGTTGCTCTTCCAGCTGCCAGGGGAGTGCTTTGCTCACCCGGAAACACTTGGCTTCATCCCGTATGGAGAAAGGGATTTCTGCCAGTTCATCTACAGGTTCGGAGCTAGCTTGCCCCATATCGAGGGGGAGTTCAAATGCATCGATGGGTAGGACTGAGCCCCCCACTGTAGCTGTGTAGCATGCCGAGCGGCCTGCTGACTCCCTTTGGCTTCACCAACTCTTGCGACCGTAGGTAATTTCATCTTCAGATGATATGCCGAGGCGATTGCTTGGAGGGCTGCTAGGCCCGGGTAGTCGAAGATAGCATTATAGGAGGACTTCATATCAACCACCATGAAGTCTAATGCCTCTGTATGAGTAGCGGGGGCTTTTCTGAGAGTCACATCGAGGGTTACAATTTCCTCAATCATCACGGGGGCCCCAAAGAATCCATTGAGGGTGTGTCCGGTAGGCTTTAGGCAATCCCATTTGAGTTTGAGGCCCTCAAACACATTCAAAAAGAGGATGTTGACAGAACTGTCATTATTAACCAGTACCCGACGAACTTCGTGGTTTGCCATGCACATGCTGATCTTGAGTGCATTGCAGTGAGGGGTTCGGATGCCTTCGAAGTCTCGGTCTGAGAAGGTAATGCTAACTTCTGAGCTTCTTGGAGGGGGAATGTTGTGTACGGAGTATACTTCTTAAACGAAGGCTTTCTTGGATGAGCTGGAGGCTCCTCCCATTGGGCCTCCGTAGATCGTGTAGAATATCTCCATACGCCCCGATCCTTGGGATTCGGACGGTCTTTCTGCTTGTTTGTTAGGTCCCCTCCGAGGAGGTGGTTCTTTGTCGTTGATTTGGGCAAATTTGGAGAGGTATCCTCGTCCAATGAGTGCTTCGACCTCGTCTTTCAGAGCTCGGCACTCATCTGTGAGGTGGCCATGATCCCTATGGAAGGTGCACCATTTCGTTTTATCCCGTCTCTTGCTCGGGGCATTCATCTTTGGGGGAGGCCGAATGATCCCATCCTTGTCAACTTCCATGAGGATGGTGGACACGCTCACGTTTAGCGGAGTGTATTTCTCAAAGCGCGGCATGGCAGGTGGGTGGCATTGTCCTGAGGCATCCTTCTGGGACTTTCGAGATTCGTCCTCGTTAGCACCTTTTCGTTTGTTCCCAGAAGGAGGCATCCTCTACTCTTGAGGGCAGATTGACTTTTCGACTCGGATGTACTTCTCCACCCTCTGAAGGAGGTTGGAGAAATCCCAAGGAGGTCTTTTGATGAGGGAAGCCTTAAGATTATCATGTTTGACGTTATATCTGAAGGCGGCTGTCGCCACTGCGGAGTCGAGTTAGGAGATTGACCTGGATTCAGCTATGAATCGTTGGACGTAGACCTTAAGGGACTCCCCGTCCCTTTGTCCGAGGTCTAATAAGGACACACTGGTTTTCTCCAACTTGCATCTGGTGATAAAGTACGTAAGGAATGGTTCTTCAAGTTGGTCGAAGGAAAATGTGGAACCCAGGGACAGGCAGGAGAACCATTCCCTCGCCGAGCCTTTCAAGGTTGCTGGGAAGGTTTTGCAGAGGAGGGAGTCAGATGTTTGGTGGATCATCATAATGGTTTTAAAGTTTTCGATGTGGTCCACAGGATCGGTCTCACCGCTGTACAACTCATAAATCGGGACCTTGAAGTTGGAAGGGACTGGTACATCAATAATTTTTTTGGAAAATGGGGGCCGAACAGGGCGGTACCTCCATTCTCACTTTGTTTCATCCCTTCTGAGTGAGGCGAGATGGTCTTCCATCTTTTGGAGGCATTGGAGGACGACATCCTCCCGCGGATTAGATCCGGTAGATCCGCGAGGCTCTTCACGTCGCAAGGAGAAGGGTGATGTGGTTGAACTATGCTGAGAGATTGGAGGATCTAATTCTTGAGCTTTCGAAGCTCTGCCCTGGTATCTAGCATCTCTTCGTCAGTTCCCACCCCTGGGGGTTGTCATGCTAATCGAAGTCGGGTCCCTCCTCTCCTGAGGAGGGATCCTTCTGTGATCTCTTGGAGAGTGGCGACCTCTTCGCCCCCTGAGGGAGGGGTATCTCCTTTGCTTTCATGGAGAGGCACTTCTTCTGCGAGCCCCGGGGAAGGGACTTCTCTTGCGACCCCTGGGAGAGGGGGTTCTCTTGGATCTCCTGGGAGAGGGGCTCCTCTCGTTCCCCTTACGTCCCGGATGAGAGGCTTCCTCATGAGCCCTGTTGGGATGGGTTCGTAGGTCTGACTCTTGTTGGCGATTGATGATGATCCGAAGAAGGTCATGTTGTAACTGAGGGGGTGTGAAAGGAGTAGAAGTGTACACCGATCCCCTATATTCGATGAATGTCCTGGTAGATGGTTGGGGGCGACTGCGGCGAGAGCCCCCCGGAGTAGCCGTGCTGGGTGGAGGTGGATCTAATTTAAGGAGAGGTTCTGATTGTTATGGGTGGATGGCTAGAGGGGGTTCCTGTAGAGGAGGATATGGTTGAGGAGGGTTGGCTTATCAGCTTGAGGCCGCCGACTTCCCTTTACCTTTAGAAGGCATGTTGGAATCTTGAGTTTCTGGCGAATTTGCAGTTGGATTTCTTTATGTTCCCACAGACAGCGCCAACCTGTTACTGCTTTTTTCTATGCGAAAGTAACCAGGTGATGTGGATTCTTTTGTGGAACAGACAAGAATCTAACTTTTTGACTTTCGTTAATGTTGACTATTGCAATCGCTTCCTTATGACCTACAAAATGCCTGAAACACCAAGATTGATCCGGGTGACAAGCCCTCCGATGCTCTAGTCAGTAATCAGGAAGAAAATGATAGGGCATTTTGTGGAAAAATATTTGTTACCTCTTTATGGTGGGGGGAGAGGGGTATTTATAGTCGCTTTAGGGACCAGTTTTGAGATAAGGATTTATCTCTACTTCCAGGTGTTTATGGATAAGAAACAGAGTTTTTAATCGTTTCATGATAAGAGAGACGGTTAAAACTGCCTCTTAAAGATAATCATGAATTTGGATTACTCTTTAGAATATAATGGGTTTGTTCGTAATGGGCTATCACCCTGACTCAGTAAGAAAGACCCGTTAATGGGTTATTGGGTTTTGAAAAGACCCAGCTCTCACTTTCGAACCCGTTTATAGGTGAAATTATCGTTTTACCCCTGAGAGCTTTGAGATTCGTGACCGATTGAACGGTCCCGATTTAGTTCTATTTTTACCCATATCATTAGTGGAGTGGCTCTCTGCTCTTCTTTCAATCGTGGAAAGCCACTTTTACGTGGAAACACTCTCATTCATCTAATAGGAGAATGACTTTCCATGTGGGAAGTCATTCTCCTATTAGAAACATGAAAGTGTTTCTACGGTGAAAATGGCTTTTCATGATGGGAAGGATATCTCCTATTAGACTTGCTTTATGTCTTTCCTCTTGACTTGTCCTTTTGTTTTATATTTATTTTAATCAATATGATAAATTAGCTACTGTACACATTTTTGAAGTATTATACACATATGTAACCGTATTTTACTTGTATGATGTGCTTTCATATATTAAAAAATTATTATTTAGACTTTTAAATTAGAATTTCATTAAGAGATCAAATTACATAAATAAAATGCATTATTTTTACTAAGGGATATTTTCACTATGGGGTTACATAACCGTCATGGAATTGCGGAAAATAAGCATTATCTACATCATTTTGGTTAAAGCCGTAGTCACTGTCATTGCTACTATTGTCATCAAATTGAGCACAGCAACGCAATATTTTTTGTTGTTCTTTCTTCCAGAATACAGCTTTATCAGAAGTCATTATGGTGGTGTCAAATAACATTATTGCATTCTCCATTGCTCGATCCTCTTTCTGCTCTTTTCTCCTTATCTTCGTCTTTTCCCATTGTATCGTCTCATAAACTAAGTCACCAGTTTTTCCTTCGAGAGTGACTCTAACCCAACCTTTGCACAATGCTTCTTGTTCATCGTAACTCCATTTTGTACATCTTTTTTTAATGAATATTTGTATTACTTATTTATTTTTTGAATGAAAATTGTAGTATAAACGGAAGATGAGGATTGATTGTGATTTGTGTGTGAAAATCCTTGTATTCATAGGGAAAGAAGTTACCGTTGGATTTTGGGATTTAAAAATAAAAATTGGAATTGTTGATGTCACCAACGGCTCTTGCAAGTCAGCAAAGACGTCAGCATCACATGCCCAAAAGGGTTTGTTTGGCTTCTTCCTGGGTGGCCAATTGGGCCACCCTTATTCCCTCTCTCCTCTTTCCACCTTGGCTTCTCTCTTCTAATAGAACCATATTTTCCTCTTATTTTTTCTCTTGCTTTTTCCTGTTGGGTTTGTGTCTTGCATACTATATTCAATGTGCAGAGGAGACGGGGAAGCGACGAGAGGATCAACATGAAAAATGGACGAAGAAGATGAGCAGCAGAATAACAGAGCAATTGACGGTCGACTGCGCTTTGGGTAGTTGACCGCCCAAGCTCTTGGGTTTGGAATCAGCCAAACACGATCGACTGCCAATTTGGGAAGCCAACCACATCAATGGAGACAACAAGTACCAGTTCGGGTCTTGGGGATTCGATTGAAGCGCAACTTCTTCTCAAGGTTAGATCGCATGACTCTCATCGTATGGTTATCTCTTCAGGATACATCAGATGACTATTATATTAAGATATCAAACTAGGGATTTTCTAGATCTTTACATATTCAATGTAATGGCTCAATAAAGTATAAGTATCGAATAGATAAAGAGAGTACTTCATCTTAGAGGTGAGAGATTTCTCCATTGTAAACATCGAGTATTTTCACTTAAGCTTGAGAGATGGTCGTGGTGAGAGTTGTAACTCTTATATCTATCTCTAGTTGAATATTATCTTGGTTTTTTCTCCCTCAGATTAGGGTTCACTCAAACCGGGACAAAATTGTGTGTTTTTGTGTGTTTGATTTGATTTAAGATTTTCTTAGTGCTTGTTCGTAGTGATTGTACCGTAAACTCAACAGATCCGAGAAGAGGGAATTCCCGACAACTGGTATCAACACTTCAGGTTATAGGGTTGCACGAGTTCTTTGAAGAATATGGCAGATCAGAACACGAGGATCAAGCAGTTCAACGGGAAAATTAACTTTAATTTCTGGAAGGTGGACATGTACGATATACTAGTTCAGAAGGGCTTGGATCTTGCCCTAAAAGTAGGAGGACATCCGACATGAAGTAGGAGATTTGGGACAAGATATGTTTGAAGGCCTTGAGTTTAATCTGGATGTCGTTTGCGGACGAAGTCGTGTATAATATCCTTGAGGAGAAAATCACGACGAGTCTATGGCCAAGACTCAAAGAAGACTACTCAGGATTGTCGCTACTTGATCAGATGTACTGGAAGAGAAAGATGTTTCTTTTCTCAATGAAGGAAGGTACCCATCTTCAAGATCATATTATGGAGTTCAATAATGTATTATCTACCTTAAGGCGATTAAGGTGGATGATCTAAGCAAAGTTGATAAAGCCTTCAACTTGATATAGTCACTGCCATATTTGTAGGAACATCTGATAACTATCATCTGATAACTATCATGCTACATGAAAAATCTGCCAAGGAGACACTTAATGTAGCAGGGGTAATCAAAGGAGTGAAGGAAGATGAGCTTAGGAAGGAGACTCGTCAATCAAGGTCTACTTCTACGGGTTGCTTGGCGCTGGAAGAGACTTCAAATGAAAGGGAATGGCGCACAAGGGTAAGTTACAACCATTGCAGAGGGATTGAGCATTACGAGAGAGACTTTTGCAAGTTGTTGAATCAGAAGGATGCAAACGCTGACATGGTGAGGGCCACTGAATCATGTGATAACTTCGATTGTCTTCTTATTTCAAGTTCTTTAGATGTGAACTATGGCTGGTTTCTTGATTCGGAAAGTTCTACTCATATTTGCTTCGAGAGTGAGATGTTTTTTACTTATAAGTCTACAACATGTCATAGTATGAGAACGACAATTTGTGAGATTTGTGAAGTAGTGGATGAGAGAACAATTGAATTGGAGATGCCAGATGATAAAGGGATCACACTAGAAGATGCCATGCATATTTCTTTGATGAAACAGAATATGATAAACTTGGGGACTCCAGATTCTCGGGGTTGCAGGTACATAGCTCGATGTGGAGTTTTTACAGTTTGGGAGAGTCTTCGTAAGGTAGAGGTAAGAGGGGGATTCAGCAGGGTCAGCACAACCTCTATCATCTTTTTGGGAACAGGAAAGCTCGCATAGTAGATTGAAGTCCTATGTTCCTAAAGCACTGTTTGGTTTACCATCAGTAGAATCACCGAAGCGAAACTGCGACGTTTGAATATCATCGGGATGTGGAAAGAGCCGTGGAGTAGGTGGAGTTCGTGTGCAGGGTGGCACCTCCATAGTAATATCTACCGGGGTATGCCCTTAAAAGGGGCATACAGTTGGAGGAAAAAACATGTGGAAGTATGTTCAACTAGCAGAAAAAGTCATTGAACCGAGTTCTTTGCAAGAGGAGAAATGAATGAGTCTAGAAGAGTTAAATCACACATGTGTGGAAGCATGAGTATGCATGTAACCCCTGTTTTCATTAATACGTATTTTCAAAGTATTTTTTCGTATTTAAATTCTCAGTATCTTATAATTATTTATCCCTAAATGATTTTATTATTTAAACTATTTTTAGCCCAATTGTTTAATTGTTTATTTCTAAGCTAAAGTTTACATTATTGATTTTATTAATTATTAATGTGAGCCTAAGTTGTGTTTTGATTTTATTATTATTATTCTGAAACTAAATTGTTTATTCTAAAGCCCAAATTCGTATTTGATTTTATTAATTTAAATCTGAGCCCAAAATCTAGCCCAACAAACTAATTGTTTATTTAAATATTTTGAGCCCAATTATTAAAGCCCACTAGCCCAGAACCCATTACTCCTATTGTACAGATTTGCCCTACACATCTACCCGTATACAATATTTTTCTCTCCCCCACTTTTCTATCCCATACTCTAACTTCCTCCCCACTTTGCCTGCACATTTCCCCACTCCTCGTAACTACCCCCACTTCCCACCCCCCATTATTTTACTCCTATTATAATATTAATACTTACCTTCTCTCTCCCCCGTACTCTCTCTCTTCTTCTCTGATTAAAACCAAAACGAAAACAAAACTGAAAACCCAAACAAACAAATCAAAACCCAAAACACTTCTTCACCCATTCTTCATCTTCTTCTTCCTCCCGCTCGAGCTTCCACCTCGCCCCTGCCCCGAACCCAATCCCATCGACGCACCAACCCAACTCCGACCTCGAGCGCCTCCACTCAACCAACGCTCGCCTCCGCCATACTCCTTCGCCGCTGCCACCATTGCCGCACCACCATCGAGTTTGCTCACCCCCAACCTCGACGCTCCTCAGTCGTCGCCTTCCCCGTTCGAGCTCCCTCCGCCATTACGTCATCTTCGACCCTGCCGCCTTCAACCCACTGCCGCTCCACCGTCGTCAACTCCTTCCCCATCGAAGCCCCGCTCTCGCTCGAACCTCGCCGCTCGCACCGTTGCTCACCACCATTTCCGTCGGAGTTCTCAAGCTTCCCTCGAGCTCCGCGATTCCACCGCCTCCGTCATCGCCAGACCCCCTTGTCGCCCCCATCAACGTCCAGAACCCCCCGCCATTCTTCTCCTCTGTTTTTGCCGAAAAACAGAGCTCTGCTCGAGATTGAGCTGCTGCGCCGTCGACGTTGCCACAGTCATCGCCAAGCCGTTGCACGTCGACCGCCGGACATCGTCGCTCCGCCTCGCCGCAGTGCGCCACAGTTCCGCCCTCTCTCCTGCTCATTGCCGAAGAGAGGAAGAAGACGAACAGCCATTGGCTCGATTGGCTGTTTCGTGTTCACCAGCAGCGGATCCTACTTCCGCTGTCCCCTGTTCGGCCGAATCCAGTGCGGGGACGCGATCTGATTGGGCGAGATCCGCTGTTTGCTATTTTGCCGCGCCGGATCGAAAATTGTTGTTTGCTGTTCGGGAGAGATCTGGTGTGAGAAATTTCGATACAATTTTCTTCGACAATCGGATCTAATCGTCATAAAAAAGGCAAGTATCTCTTGTACAATTTATTTGTTCTAGTACAAGCCCTCATAAAAATACCGCAAGTATATTATTTTTGACTCCAATTCGCATTCATAAGTCGAATTGATACCCGTTTCCATTCATAATCCGTCAATCCTGTATTCACATGTGATCGTGAATACTTTGCTATCCTATGCATGACACGAACACCGCAAATAAATACAAACATATGGACTTTTAGGGATTATACATGTTAGTGTGAATAATTATTTTTCCATGATAGTGGTTTGAATGTTGTTTGAATGTTTTCTTAAACCTTGCTTAAGTTTTATATATGTAATCAGTTACCTCGTACTTGCAAAATTATTTATATGACCCTAAAATATTATGAACCCATATATGTAGTAATAAATTTAGACCCATATATGTAATAATAAATTAGACCCATATATGTAATAATGAATTAGACCCAAATATGACATTAAAACTACATGTTTCACATCTCATTACTTAGAACATATTGCATGCAAAATTCCTTGATGTTCCCTGTCCACACCTTGACATCGTCCTCATTGCATTATGATCCTGTTAATAAAATTAATAAAAGTAACAAGCCGGGGTATAAGGGAAAGATTTAAGTAGTGGGCAATATAGAAGAGCGTACTCGGACGGGAGCTCGTGGTTTTCCGACGCAAGTTGCAAGTTACAAACTGCAAGATTGCAAATTACAAGTTTACATGTTTCACGTTACAAGTTTACACTCTACATGTTTCATGTTACAAGTTTGCACGTATCTCGATACAATATTGAATGTACATGTTTTTCCCGAGTACGTGACCTATAAAACCCTGCACTAAATCTAAACGAAACTGATTGTAAGTAGCAACCATGTAGTAAAAAGATGGATGCATGAAGTGCTACCTAGATAGAATTAAACATTAGACATAAGATTAATATGTGTACTTGCATGATCCAATTACATGTTACATGTTCATGTTGATTCGATACTTGTTTACTTGTTTACTTGTTTTATATGCCACTTGTTTCATAATGCCTTGTTCATATCATGTTTACATATTGCATTTCCCTTACTCCTGATTCCTTGCTCTTTCCTATTTTTCTTTTATTTTATTTTTGTTCCTGTTTCCCTTAGCTTGTACCCCCTTGCGGCCCATAACTTGTATTAACGGGTCTTCTTGTTTTCCTTTTCTTTTCTGTTGTTATAATATACTTGCAGGCCCAAATGGAGAGTTATCAGAAGGTGTCGCTGACCAAGTGTTCTAGTTTATCATTATCATGTTATCTTTAGTTGTATTTTATTTCTTGCAACTATTTATTGTAATCCGGGCTTATTTGACCCGTAACTATTATATTTCCCAGTTGTTGGTTATTTTTATGGACTATATCATAGACTTTCATTATTACATTGTGATTTACATGCCTGCGTGGATTGTTTTATCATCTTGTTGTTGAGTTTACTTGTACAGCTTATGAATGGTGTGTTCGCACCATTCGCTGGGCCTTAGTCTCGCGCCCGTATTTCCATGTTTTGGAAAGCGGGGCGTGACAATGCAATTCGAGATGGAGATTGTTGGGTTTGTGTCTTGCATACTGTATTCGATGTGAAGAAAATACGGGGAAGTGAAGAGAACAATGGATGAAGAGGAGGAGCACCAGCAGAACAGAGCAATTGACGATTGACTGCGCATTGGGCAGTCGACCACTGAGGCTTTCAGGTTTGGAATAAGCCAAACACGGTTGCCTGCCACTTTGGGCAATCGACCACTTCAATGCAGGCAACAAGTACGGTTTTGGGTCTTGGGGATTCGATTGAAGCCCAACTTCTTCTCTAGGTTAGATCATGTAGCTCTCATCGCATGGTTATCTCTTCAAGACATCAGATGATTATTCTATTAAGATATCAAACTAGGGTTTCTATATATTTCTATATATTCAATGTAACGACTCAATAAGGTACAAGCACCGAATAGATAAAAAGATTACTTCATCTGAGATGTGAGAAATTTCTCCATTGTAAACAATAAGTATTTTCAATTAGGCTTGAAAGAGGGTTTTGGTAAGAGTTGTAACTCTTGTATCAGTCTCTAGTTGAATATTCTTTCAGTTTTTTCTTCCCTTAATTAGGGTTCGATTAAACCAGAACAAAATTGTATGTTTGTATGTGTTTGATTTGATCTACGATTTGCTTGGTAGTTGTTTGTAGTAATTGCATCGTAAACTTAAAACATTCGATAAGAGGGAAATTCCCAAAATTTCCACCCCATCTTCCCACCTCTATTAGATTTGCTCTAAGGGTGCCACTGCACTTCCAGCTTCGTCCGTTATTTTGATTGTAGTTACAACTTGCAAGTGGGGAAATGAGAAGATGATTTGTTTGTCAGCTTTTGATGAGAAATGTGTTTGATGAAAATGTTGTTGTGGATTCGGCACAACAGTAGTAGAGCGAGAGGTGACAACCAATCACAACGAACAACCAAGAAAATGTTGACTACACCAAACACAATAGCACACACAATTTGTCCCGATTTGACTAATCTAATTCCGGAGAGAAATAATAGAGAGATTATTTAACTAGAAACGACACAAAAGTTACAGTACTCCCATAAAAAAATTATTCATCTCTCAAGCCTCACTAGAAATTAATCTACTGTTTACAATGGAAAACTCTTAGATAAAGTACTCTCATGGAGGCCATTATAGGAGATCCTCGATTGTAGTCTTGATCCTATGCCGTCTGATTAGTTTAAAGACATAGTCATGTGATAAGAGTTGTACGATATAACTAGGAGAACAAACTTAGGCTCAACAGAAACCCCCAATTTCGGCCCAAATAGCTCTCAGCTGCTTGTGGTGGTTTCCCAAAGTGGCAATCGACTGCAGCGAAGTCGAGACCAATCAGAGGAGGTTGCAGTCTGCAACCTATAGCCACCAACATCAACAACACATTTAACCCCCCACTTTTGTTTCTAAGCCTCTTCTCACTTCGTCTCTTCATCTTCAACTCAATTCGAACCCAATATGCAAGATATAAACCCTCGCAAATGTTCACTCGCTTAGTCCAACCTACTAATTCATCTATAATGTCGATTTTATGGGCTAATATCTACTTTCGAGTTGTTTGTGTCACAAACTTATCATACACTTGTGGTGAACGTACATATATCCACGACATTATGTTTTCAATGTAAAATGCTAGAACATTGAATGTTTAGATGTCTTTTTTATATGTAGGTTAATGGGTTTACGCAACCTCTACTCGAATAGAGCTATCTCTCCCCCATCGCTTCCTCCTTGCATATATGGACTAGCATTATCATCATGCTCTTTTCTTGTAAGAGACAGTTCCACATATTACTGTGGGGGCCCACTAGCTGTCTACGTTTGTTGATTGGGCCCCATATGATATGAGAGCAAACAATGGGCTCAAAAAGAGGTCATTATGTTGTCTCTGATAGACTAGACCAACACCACACATGGATATGATACACAGGATGAGAGTGTGGTCCACCTCTCTCCTTGCACATATATTATTTTTGTTGGAGAGGAGGCGGCACAAATAACAAACACTGAGGGGAGAATGACTAGAGAACAAGTGTGGCATCATACTCTTTCTTTCGCTCTATTTAGTTTGGGAATACATCCTTTCCGAACAAAGCATACTTTGTTGTACTGTGATCTTCAAATGTACTTCGCTTCGTATGAACTTTGTAAGTATAGTTCAAAGTATAGTTGATATCGAGGTGCACTAAGAGCATCTGTAGTTGTTGAAGGTGAAAATATGGGGATATGGATAAATGGAAATAAGAATCGAATTTTTGCTGCAGTTGTTAAAAGCTATTTTTTAGCTTTCTATCGTAAAATAATAAGCGACGGCACTATATCGAGGTGCACTAAGAGCATTTGTAGTCGTTGAAGGTGAAAATATGGATATATGGATAAATGGAAATAAGAATCGAATTTTTGCTGCAGTCGTTAAAAGCTATTTTTTAGCTTTCTATCGTAAAATAATAAGCGTGAAGTGCCGTCGGAGAAAAAAAAAAACAAAAAAAACATATGCTGCACCTCTCATGGTCCTATAATGCCGTTACTCTCTCATGCCGTTACTCTCTCATGCATCCAATGTCGATTTTATTGGGCCAGCATCTATACGAGATACTTCTGCTCAGTTGGCATATGCTGCACCTCCATGTTGGCAACCGACCGAGTATCCAACTCAATCAACTGCAGAAACTTCAGTATTACTTGGTAAATTTTACGTCGAAGTGCCACTATTTCAAAGCGGTATTATTATGAAGAATTTGGACTCTAATGTCAATGTCCCGTTTCATCATAGTGGGCAACCAACATATGTGAGTTACGAAAATTGAATTTATATTTTCTTAAATTTTTATTATTGTAAATTGTATTTTACGTACTCTCATTCATTTATCTATTTTATACCGTTCCACAGGATGAGTTATATACTCGTTGTCAACAATTGAGCAACATTGAAGCATAGCTTCGGCGATTGATACTGTCAGATATGGTTTTGAGGGAATCAATTCCAACTGAATTACCAAATGTGAGGCGATCTGTATTGATGAGCAGGGCATCTCTTTCCCGACAAAGACCAATGAATCCAAATTTAGATGACACAGGAGCATCCACGTCTACATATGTGCCTGAAACACAGTATAGTTATGAAGAATAGTAATATTTGTACATCCTATGTATGTAGTATTTAATTTAAATATGTAATATATGAGGGTATTTATTTGAACATTAGTACAAAAATCTACATTATTTGTAATACAAAATTTATTGTATTTTATATTTATGACACATGAGGGTATTAACGTCAATTTGAGCATAGTTTTAATTTGTAAATTGTAATTATGACAAATGAGGGTATATTAGTCCTAAGGGTATTATAGTCAACATAAGATTGTCACATGGCAAGTCATTTCTAATTTGTTTTGTAGTGATAGAGGAGAGTCAGTTCATGTCCCTATCTAGCCATTGTAGGTTTTGACTTTTTTCCCCTATGTGTTAAATTTCAGATATGACAGGACATAATAAATGATTCGTTCTTCAATCGGCATGTTCATTATTTATATGCTGCCATCCAAGTTGATTGTTGGAGAGTTTGGGCTTTCACTACCTTCACCGAATTAGGTATTCGGTACTCGATCAAAAACTTGTGTTGTGCGCAATGAAAACTTTGACTGCTCTTTCAGGATCTCATAACATTCATCAAATTTGAATGCTTTCCCCGAAGATGCCAAATACTGTACTCTCGCTTCGCGAATCTGAGAACACATTGATATTCCAAACGTTATTAGGTAAACAAGAGAAACAAATAATGACTTCAAATAATACATTTTTTACAAACCTTGTTTGCCTCTATTGTTTCGCTACCGGCTCTACTTGTTGCATTGCTCAATTTTTCTATGAATAGAGCTACTTCTTTGAAAATCACTTGAAACCGACTAGTGAGTGAGGCCGCTGTTCTGTCGATCGGAGTGCCTAATATTACCTTAAATGTAGAATAAATACGATCCTAAAACTGTGATCCAGATTGGTCGGTACCAATAACTGGATCTTGAGTAATACTGATCCAACTCTGGCATAGCAGAACATCTTCCTGAGCCATATAAGCTCTTTCCCTTGCACTACTAACATTTGCCATTTGTTTTCTTTGGCAAATAACTCAATAGAAGGCAGAGAAGATAGTTGAGATAATACAAGACAGAGAAGATAGTTGAGATCAGAATAATTTACTAGATTTTTTTATGGTAATATTCGGTTGAGAATGAGTACTATATATAGGAAAATATAGTGAACTACTTTAGATGAAAAATATAGCCGTTGGATTGTGAAAAAGGGCCATCAAATAGCCGTTGAATATAAGTGGGGGCATTTACGTCAATCAAGTTTTTTTTTTTAAATATACCAAAGGACGGCACATGAAGTGCCGTCCGAGAACTAGGGAAGGAGTGGGATGGCACTCGAAGTGCCGTCCAAGGATATTTCGTTTTGGGTTTTTTTAATTCTTTTTGGGGCTTTTTAATTGCAAAAATTAATTTATTTTTCAACGGACGGCACTTGAAGTGTCGTCCGACGGAAAAAAAAATTATTTTTTTTGTGGGACAACACTTCGAGTGTCGTCGCTCAAATATGGATATTTCTCAAACCGATTCTCATTTATAGCACACGACTGTAGCGAATTATCGATAAAATGGATATTTGGCAAACGAGTGCAGCACATTTTTTTGCCAAATATCCATTTTATCGATATTTAGCAAACGACTACAGATGCTCTAAGTAAACTGGATGTGAATTTTGTCCAAGAACACATTTTTTATATCTATATAATAAAACACAAAGGAAAGCTATCAAGTGACTCTTCTTCAATAATAAGAAAATCAGTGATCCAGATCTAGGCTTCCAAAAAACATTTCTCTCTAAAAATTTCTCCCAAAACTCAAATTCAAACTCCCCGCCTTTATTTATTTATTTAATTATTTCTCTCTCTCTCTCTCTCTCTCTCTCTCTCCTATTCAGTTCAGTTTGCTCCATCTATTCCCCAAACCAGAAAGCTCTAATTTCTCTCTCTCCCTTCTCCAGGGTTTTTAAGCTGCTAACTCAAAATCTCTAAAACCATTTTCTTAAACCTTCGTTTCCATTCCATTGGAGAAGCCTCCATCGTCCTCTCAAGTGCGAATCTCAAATCAAATCCAAATTCAAATCCAGTGTCGAACCCCTAATCAAGAGGTCATCGCCGATATCTGATCCGCTGTTGAATCCATATCGGCGACTCCACTCCACCAAATCGAGCGCGAATATTAAGCGACTCCATGTCGGCGACTCCCCTCCACCGAATCGAGAGCCTCTATATGCGATGCAACGCTCTAATTTCATTTCATTAACCGAATTCTCATTCTAATTTTTAATTTTGTGTGTGCAGGGGATTACTCAGTTTTTTGCTAACTCGAATTTTGTGTGTGCATGAGATTTAAGTTTAGAGAGGTATGATTGTTTTATTTTTGGGTTTAAAATTTTTTAATTTGGTGATTTATTTGATGAGTTTTTTATTGGTTTGGATTTAAGGAGTACGCAAGTGAGAGATGGATTATTTGGTGGACTCAATTTGGGCTTCCAAACCATAGCAAGATAGGTAAGCTGATCAGCAACCTAGAATAATTTGGCAAATATGTAACATTAATTTCTTTACTACAAAAGAATATACTATCGTGAAATGTTCCCTTCACTGGTTATTAGAAATCATGGATAACATAACATATACGAACTTTTAGTGTATGTTTGGATATATAGGATTGTGATGACTGAAGTTTACCAGTGAAGGGTGCAAACTCTCCACTCAAGAAAGACAGCTAAAGTAAATTTGTTATTGATCCATTTTGTTTTTTTTTTATAAAGGTACAATAGGGAGACAAAGTGGAGATAAAAGAAATGATTAGCTTGGATTACAGTTTTGAGAACTTCATGCATTACATTTTGACTGAAATAATAATAAGAGGTATTTCAATTGCAAACTGAGTCTCAGATAAACAAATGTTTAGATTATTGGTATTGTAGATACTTTCACACCTGCACTTGAGTTACCATTGTATTTAGACATGCTCTTAGTAGTTATGAAATTAGAGTAGGCTCTATAAAACCTATATGATCATGTTCTTGCATAACTGTTAAAAGCATCTAAAAGTGATGTTGAAGTTAAAAAAACACTATGCAATGTTTCTAACAAACTATATGCATTCTAGGTAAGTTCAAGCTAATAATAAAAAAGGCGACGGTTGAGCTTAAAGGTAGATATGGTGCTTCCTCATATAATATGTTTCCTACTTCAATTAATTTGTTGGACCTCTAAAACTATTTTATATAATCAAATCAGGTGTACCGTTCCGAAGACGTACCGTAGGCATGTGTCAACGGGCAAACCTAGTATATGATATTCTTCGATGAAGAACATATCGAAATATGATCACCTATTTTCATTTCTTATGGTAGGGTCTATCATACAATTTGATTCCTTTCTCCGAGTTTATATTCGTTTTTCTAGTACATTAAATTTAGCATAATTTTAATCTTTGTTCTATCAAAAGTTTTATAACTAATACTGAACCCTCTCTTATCAGTGCAAAATATCTATCTAAAGAAACTATAGTCAAGAGAAGGTTTTGCTCATTCTTTTTTTTTGATAAGGAGGATGGAATCGAAAGATTCCAGCCCAACATATAAATAAAAAAATGGGGTTACAACAAGATACAATTCTACTAAGAGTAAAACTATAGGCCAACAACAACACAAAATTAACCCAAATACAATAGCAATAGAGTACATTGCCAAAGCAAAACACATAACCAAAAAACACAAGGGAGCGAAAGCAACATCAGCGAAAGTTGGGCCACGAGGCGAAGAAACACTCATTGACAACTGACGAGAGATCGTGCATGGAAAAACAACAGCGCTCGACAACAGCAACACAGCGTTGGGGCACTACAACAGAAAGGGGGCGCAACGAACCTAATGCCGCAAACCAACATAGCAGCAAACCTAGTCCACGAGAGAGCGAGAACAAAAACAGAGAAAGCAGCACCTAAACAATTCGGAAACAAGCTAACCCAGGCGGGATGAACCAAAAAACCATCACTAAGCCCCAGGGATCTAAAGTGCTCAAAACAGCCCTTAGCCACGAGGAGATAAGGCAAGAAAACAGCAAATGTCTACAAAGCAACCCATGCATGACACTGGGGTAAAGAACAACAAAGAAGCAGCAATATACCCTCCGGAGGGAGGATAACAGCCAAAGAATCCTCCAAAGAGTGCTACACACTGGTTAGCTTCAAAGAGGAGAAACGAAAACAACTCAGCTAAATAAACGAAGAAACACGCAAAAAGAATGGATAACACGAAGAAACAGGCTCTCATCCAAAACACAGCCCGGATCATAACTCATCTAAAAAATGCTTCCAACGAAGCTCAGCAAGGATTGCAAAAGCCATCCAAGGGCCGACAAAATGCTACAATCCTCTAGCTAAGACCAAAAATAATCAAGGCCAAAAAAAACAAAGGCAGAGCTCAAGGCATCACAGCTAAAATAACCCAATCCTAGAGCAACACTGATACCAAAACATGAGTAAGGACCTAGCCAACGAAAATAATAAAAATGGCCTCCAAAAGAAATATGACAAGAAACATCAGCCATAAGGTTAAGATCAGCCAAACCAGCGAAGAGTATAGGAAGAAGCTACTTCCAAAACGAAAAAACAAAATTAAGAGCAAAATAAAAAAGTCTAGACCAAAAGAGAAGCGAGGAGGCAGTCCGAGCCCATCGACTTCGACCAAAAGGAGTAAAAAAAAACCTCCAGAGGAAGAGGCTAGGAAACACCACCTCCACTTCAGTTCTGCAATGAAACAGAAAGAAAAGAAAATAAATTAGACAAGAACAGAGCTAAATGGAGAAAATATTTGTAGAATGAAAAATGCAGATCGCCTCATCAGACGACTTAAATGTAAGGCTTCCACTTTATCATGCAATAAAGTGGAAGACCAAAATTTGGTGAAGAATAAAAGTCATCAATAATGTTATCGATCGTAGCAGTGGTATGAGTAAAAATACGTTTGTTCCGTTCCGACCAAACCACCCAAATGATAGCCATAATGGAAAGGACCCAAGATTTACAAAACTCTTTCCTGAAAGATTGAGGCATCCAACAGGACGAAAATTCATTGGGGATAGAAAGAGCTTGCCAAGCCAGAACACTAATCATCCACAACGGTTGAACAAAGTTGCACTGGAGAAAAAGGTGACCGGCGTCCTCGTGTGCGGAAGAGCACAAAGAGCATAATTGACCTAAAGCCAGGTTTCTTTTATTAAGAACCTCAACGGTGAGAAGCTTGTTGTTAAGCGCAAGCCAGGTGAGGATTTTAGATTTCAGGGGAGCACAACAACTCCATAAGAACTTAGCACACCTGGATAAGATACCCCCGAAATTAAGAAAATTGTAGAAGAATTTAACCGAATAGGAACCAGAACTGGTCCATCGCCATTTGAAATCACCAGTGGGATGCCAGGAATAAAGGTTGAGACTGACAAAGAGCTCATGAAGCTTATTCACTAGAGGTGAAGGGAGAATGCTACTGAAAGGTATGGACCAGAACTTTTGGTTATTGAGGATAGTAACATAGTCAGCCACCGTGGCCAAGAGGTTAGAGAGAAGAGCGAAGGGAGGCCACCGCAAGCTTAATATTACCAAACCATAAATCATCCCAAAATTTGGTCTTTGTGGCATCTGCGCACTCATGGGATATACAACAACGAAAAGGGCTGGCTGCTTTCCGGACTCCGTTCCAAAAGGGAGAGGCCTTACGGGAAAGAGAAGGGTGAAAATCCCAAATCCGATGCCGGGCGAAACATTTAAGAGTGATAAGGCGAGCCCAAGGCAATTGATCATTTTTCAGAATTCTCCATAACCATTTGCCCAGGAGGGCCAAATTTTGGTGTCTGAGGTTAAGAACCTCAAGTCTGCCTGCTGCCTTAGCAGTGCAAATCAACTTCCAGTTACAAAGGTGAGTGCCAGCTCTATAAGCATCGGCACCCGACCCGAAGAAGTTCCTTATGATCTGGTCAATCCTTCTAATAACCCAAGCCGGGACATAAAAGAATGACATCATATATAAAGGAATAGAGGAGAGGACAGAGTTTACAAGAATGAGTCTACCTCCGCGCGATAGGTGCTTACCAGACCAAAAGTTAAGTCTCGACTCAACTTTTTCAATCATCGGCATCCAATCTGATTTATGAAGCTTGTCCCATTTCAATGGAATACCAATATATTGAATAGGAAAAGAGCCCGAAGCACAGTTAAAGAAATAGGCAAATTCAACTTCGCAGTTTTGAGACCCTCCAAGCCAAAGAACCGAACATTTTTGAAAATTAATTGGTAAACCAGAGGCACTTTCAAAATTATAAAGAAGTAACTTCAGGTTACGTAAGGTGCACCCAATGGGTTTGGCGAAAATGATAGTATCGTCAGCGTATTGGAGGTCCACGGTAGCTTAGAGAACCCCCAAGACCTTCGATAACATCAGCCTCCCAAGCATTGCGGAGCAACTTACTGAACACATCGGCCACAAGAGAAAATAAGAGGAAGGAAATATGATCACCCAGGCAAAGACCACGCTTACAGCTGAATTTGTGTCCTTCTGGTCCATTAATAATAACGGATGAGGTACCCGAGAAAAGACTGGATTTAATCCAGGCGATCCATTTAGGACCAAAACCACAATGAAAGAGGATATCGAAAAGAAAATCTCAACTAACATTATCATATGCTTTTTGAAAATCTAATTTAAGCAGGATACTCTAGGAATTGGATCTATGACACTCGGAAATGATTTCTTGGGATGACGCCACACTATCCATGATAAAACGATCTTTAATAAAGCCCGATTGGGCAGGGTCAATCATAGGAGAGATAATAGCACTCAGACGGTTCGATAGAACTTTCATAATGATCTTGAAGGTCATGTTGAGCAAGGCTAATCGGCCGAAAGTTGGAGACAGAGTTGGCTCCCATGATTTTGGGGATAAGAACGATGTGCGCGTAGTTGATCGTTTCAAAGGAGAAGGTTCCTTGGTGTAAATCAGAGAACATCTTGAAAAGGTCGTCTTTAAGACAATCCCAACAACGTTGGCAGAAAAAGGCTGGAAACCCATCCAGGCTAGGAGCGGAGTCACTTTTAAGTGAAAACACCGCAGACTTAATCTCTTCTAAAGAAAAAGTTTCTTCCAAACTAGAAAGATCATGCGACTGCTGACCATACAATTAGGTCCAGTCCAGATGAATGGAGCGTTGTTTCTGAGATCCCAATAGATCTTTAAAGAAACGAAGGAAAGTAGCATGAATTTCAGAATCAGTAGTGAGTTCATTGCCATTGTCTAGAATAGAGAAGATACGATTGCATCACTGACAATGCGAAGCGAAGTTGTGGAAGAAGGAGGTGTTGCCATCACCCTCCTTCAGCCAACGAAACTTAGCCCGCTGGACCCATTTAATGTAGTCGTAGAGGAGAATGGATGCATATTCTCTTTTACAAGACACACGTTCGGAACGAAGGGATTCCGAAATAGGACCAAGTTCCTCAAGTTTATCAATGGAATCAATGGAAGACAGGAAAACATTTTAAAGGAAATTTGCATTAGCAAATCTCTATTTCCGGTGGATTTTACAACCGTATTTAATAGCGTGCAGCTTGATCAGGATGCGGCCTAGCTCGAAGGAGCCCGTGATCGAAGAGAGGCACTTCAAGATAAGTTGACGAAGATTTGGTCTTGCAACCAGAATTTTTCAAAACAGAATTTGAAAGGTCTAGAGAAATTATAGTTGGAGAATAAAAAGATAGGAACGTGGTCTGACGACGGACTGGGCATGGCCGAGGCAAAAGAGTTGTGGAAAAAGTTGATCCAATCAAAGGACACAAGAAAATGATCGAGCTTAGCCAAGGACGGGGACGATCGCATGTTGGACCACGTGAAGGATCTTCCGTTGAGAGGCAGATCAGTCAAGTGGAGGGAGAGAATGCAATCATTAAAACGGGAAGAATCTAAAGAGTGCGAGGCAATACCCGATCTTTCAAAGGAGAATCTCGTGACATTAAAGTCACCATAGAAAAAGTATAAGCCCTGAATGTTGTTTTAGAATGAGTTAAATTTGTTCCAAAACACATTACGGTGATCCGCAGTGGACGGACCATAAACCGACACAACTGTGAGAACACAATTGAAATCGGCCCAGTGGAGTTGAACAATGAGGGAAAAAGTTGATCTACGTATCGAAATGAGGGAGAAATGAGAATCTTTAAAACCAAAGAGGATCCCTCCTCTTGATCCGACTGCATCAAGGGAAATCCAATTGGTGATTAAGGATCCACCTGATCGAACGAAAGGGGGTGGTGGACGGGGACTCAAGTTTCGATTCTTGAAGGGAGATCAGATCACAATGTGAGGAAGAAATCAGTTGAAACACTGCTTGTTGCTTAGTAGCACACCGCAGACCCCGAATATTCCAAGAGATGCTAAGCATTAAATACCTTAGTCTCAAAAGCTCTAGAGATTTCATGGCGACGAATCAAGTCAAAACCAACAAAGTTATTCGAATTAACCAGAAACCCCATCTCCTTAGACAAGCAGGGCATATCAAGGTTAGAGAGGGTGTCAAAATGCACTTGATAGATGGAACCAAGTTGTTCTTGCCCAAACGAAGAAGTCGTGGGAGGGGAGATATCCAGCTTGCGGATCTGAGCCGCAAGGGATGGCTGAGGAGGAAACGAATGATGCGAAGTTCTTTTAGCCCGAATTCGGGCACTAGAGCGAATGACAGAGATGGGTTTTATATGCGAACTAGTAGTCTGCTATTTTCCAGGGAGAGCAATAACATCTTAAAGCGTCGACGCTTCAGAAATAGGATCAGAAGAGGTGGAGTTAATGATCATCCGATCAAAAGGACCTGGAGAGGGGAACAGGGGGGAGGACAAATAGGGGTATGAGGGGAATTGGGGTAGAGATAGAGGGGAATCTCTCTACAGCGACGGGGTGGAAGAAGGCCCACCGACGTCACTGTACAATCCCAAAGAAATGAACTAGAATGACAGTAAGTATCTAGACTATAGGCAAGAGTGTAACCAGCCGTAAAGGAAGAATAAAGGCCAAATCAAAAATTGTAGCCACCATTGAAAGCACAACAATTAGAAAAGCGAGGCTTAATAAAAACAGAATGAAATGAAAAAATTACCTACAGAAGCGGAAGGGATTGGTCCAGGTCTGCAACCTCTTCGTCCAAGAGGTTATCTTGATCGATCCAAGCGTCAGATTTCAGAGTGGATAAGGAGAGAGATTTAAGAGGAGCTTGAACCGATTTAGACCCAGAGGAAGGAGAGCGCTACACCGCGCTAGTGAACTTGTCCCAATCGGAGGAAAAATGGGGACTCACCTCCCAAACTGGCCACTTCTCGTCAGAATCAACCAAAGTGGGCTCGGAAGGAACAGAACAAGTGGCCGCAAGAGCAACATAAACCAGCGAAGAGTGAGGCTTGGATGAGGGGTGCACGGGAAGCTTAGGAGGAAGCTCAAATGAAACAGATTGAGGGGTAGGATTATGTTTAACCGCAGCCAAGTCCGGGTTAATCCATACTAGGTTGGGGGCTTTAGAAGGCGAAATTTTTGACTTGGAAGGGGCGAAAAAACTTCTACGCTGAGGAGGGAAATTCTTTTTAGTAGGAGCTTTGTGCGACACCTTCCAATTGGAAGAGGGAGCAGTCGACTGAGAAGAGGTTCCAGCAGAGAATGTATTGGGAAAAGTAGGTGAGGCTGCTGAGGATTTAGCAGCTCCCAGAGACAAGGGAGTTGGAGTTGGACCTCCCTTAGAGTGGTCTTGATAGATGACAGAAATGGCAAAGATCGACTTATTATCCCTTAACGAATTCGCATCAATTTTGTCGTTCACAGGCGGTCAATAGAACTCCGCATCCACTTGGAGGCACCCCGATGCCAACATAGAAGAGGACAAAATGCGTCGCAACTCTCCAACACATTTAGTCATCTCAGCGACAAGACGATGAGAATCACAGAACGGCGGAAGGCCTAATAGAGTGGCTTTAACAGGAGAATGGATAAGGGATGGGGAAGGATGACCCTAGAGCACCCATTTGTGAATAGTAAGAGGGTTGAAGGCAATAAGGACTTCCAGAATTTTAAGGGAAGGACAGTTAATGATAACTTCCCCGTTGGAGCAAGTGTTAATAGCCCAGACCCAGTCTTGCACTTTATAAGAATTGCAAAGAAAAGAGTCTAAAGTAAGGTTGGATACCGATCCTCCGCTGAAGGAGACGGCATCGTAGCACTCAAACATGATCATTTTTTCAGAGAGTTCAGTGGCGGGATTGAACACGAAATTGACCTGAGGCTTGGTCAACTGAGACGAAGGATGAGAAATCACTTAGGAGGTGGAAAGCTTCGCCGCTAAGATGTGCTGTGATACAGGAGGCATAAGGAGGAGAGGGGATGAAGACGACGACAACTTTGCCCTCTTAGGCTTGTAGGATTGAATGTCTGCGAGCTTGGATTTAAGAAAGGGGAAATCAAGCACTGCAGTCACTTGCTCAGAAATGGGAACCCCCAAGGAGAGACCCAATATTTGCTGTAACGAGAAGCAGCGATTATGGGAGTGTCCAGCTTTCAAACAGAACAAGCACTTCATGTTGTCGGTGCAGAAGGATTTAATGTGCCCAACTTGAAGACAGCAGTGGCAAACAAGAGCACGGGGAGAATAAGAAGATGAGGAATGGTTAGAATGGGAATTAATGGGGGAGCTGAAAGGGCGGTAAAGGGATTAAGATGCTCGCCCTAGAAGCTTCTGCGAATTGGGCCGAACGAGAGGAGGGATAACCGAAATTGGGCTACTCTCAGTGACCACAGAGTTAGTGAAAAAAATGATTTTTTTTTTTTTTTAACAATCTGTACCCATGACGAGCCCATATCGGCCCAAGCCCAAAACTGAAAGAGGGGGGCGAAGGAAAGGTTGACAAAAGTCAGCAACTAAAAGAAACCGTTAATGTAGAGATCGGCCAGTTCCCAAAAAAACACTGAAAATGGCAAGCAATAATGCTCTACGACTACACCGAAATAGGAAGGCGGAAAGGAGAGCTCTAGCCAGGGAGGTCGTAAGACAACAACCACACCAAACACCAACAAAAACGAAAAGAACAGTCACCAAATCGCACATGCAGATCTCAGAGCTAGAGGAAAGCAAGAACGTAAATAGAAAGAACAAAAGAGGGAGAAAGGGAACTAGATAGCGAGATCTCGCTAGTAAAACAACTCTGACCTAGCTCAGAAAATGAGAGAAGGAAAAGAAAACAAAAGAAATAGAAAAACTAAATCACAACAACTTACAGTGATAGGCTAGTGAGACTTCGCTGCTGAGATTCGAAGAGGACAAGGGCTGCTGGGGGAGGTCAGCTAAGAAGCAGCACAAACCCAAGGACCAGAAACGAGAGAGGGATACTACCAAAGTTGCCTAACTGGTGAAAAACCCACCAACCCAGAGCTCACGATCGAGAGGACGCAAACGGTGGAGAAATAAGGGGAGAGGCACCGAGCTCTGCTAGGGAGAATACACCGAAACCAAACAGCAAGGCGCACAAAAGCTGAAAGCCAGGACACCCTAAAGAGGATGGGGATGAAAATGGGAGGACCAAAGACCAGCGAGGAGATTATTTAGGTTTTCCTATCATTCTTAAATCTAGTTTGCTGTAGAAGATTATTTTCTATAAGGACACCCCACAAAGGCCAAACAAAATACATACTCAATCTAGTGCAAGATTTTAATTGCATATTTTCCTCTACCATCTCCATTGATTGCCCTTTTTTCTCTTCCTATTTAGAAAGAAATCTTTTTGTTTCTTAAACAAAATACATATTCAATCTAGTGCAATATTTTAATTGCATATTTTTTTCTATCATCTCCATTGATTGCCCTTTATTCTATTCCTACTTAGAAAGAAAATCTTTTTGTTTCTTAAATAAATTCCTTATTGATTCAAAATTCGTGTGTGTATACTAGTAATTTACACGTGTGATGCACGTCTTAATAAGTATGGTTTTTTTAAGTAAAAATTTCGACGTAGTCTAGTCTCGAATATGAGACATCTTTTATATTAGTTTTGTACAGACAATGCACGTTTTAATAATTTTATTTTAAAAAAATAAAAACTCTTACATAGTGAGGACTCAAACGTGAAACCTCCTTCATATTAGTTATGTACGTGCATCACACGCATTGATAGAATGAAAAATGACACTAAGGCTTTCTCCCATTATAATATTAGATACATATCTACATAATAAAACACAAAGAAAAGCTATCAAGTGGCTCTCCTTCAATACTAAGGAAATCAATGGTCCAGATCTAACCTCCCAAAAGACATCCCCCCCCAAACTACTTCTTTATTTATTTAGATATTTCTCTCTCTCTCTCTCTCTCTCTCTCTCTCCTATTCAGATCAGTTTGCTCCCTCTATTCTCCAAACCAGAGGGCTCCATTTTCTCGCTCTCTCCCCTAGGTTTTTTAAGCCGCTAACTCAAAATCCCTAAAACCATTTTCTTAAACCTTCATTTCCATTCCATTGGCGAAGCCTCCATCGTCCTCTTGAGTGCGAATCTCAAAGAAAATCCAAAATCAAATCCAGGGTTGAACCCCCAATCAAGAGATTTTTGCCGATATCTGATCCGCTGTTTATTCTGTATCGGCGACTCCCCTACACCAAATTGAGCGCGAGTATAAAGCGACTCCATATCGGCGACTCCCCTCCACTGAAATCGAGAGCCTCTATATGCGATGCGGCGACTCTAATTTCATCTCATTAACCAAATTCTCTTTTTAATTTTTAATTTTGTGTGTGCAGGGGATTACTCAATTTTTTGCTGACTCGAATTTTGTGTGTGCATGGGATCTGAGTTCACAGAGGTATGATTGTTTTATTTTTGGGTTTAAAATTTTTTAATTTGGTGATCTATTTAATGAGTTTTTCATTGGTTTGGATTTAAGGTGTACGCAAGTGAGAGGTGGGTTATTTGGTAGCCTCAATTTGGGCTTCCAAACCATAGCAGGTCAGGTAAGCTAATCAGCAACCTAAAATAACTTGGCAAATATGCAATATTAATTTCTTTACTACAAAAGAATATACTATCGTGAAATGTTCCCTTCACTCGTTATTAGAAACCATGGATAACATAACTTATAAGAACTTTTAGTGTATGTTTGGATATATAGGTTTGGGATGACTGGGGTTTACCAATGAAGGGTGCAAACTCTCCACTCAAGAAAGGCAACTAAAGTAAATTTGTTATTGATCCATTTTGTTATTCTTTTATAAAGGTGCAATGGGAGACAAAGTGAAATAAAAGAAATGATTAGCTTGGATTAGAGTTTTAAGAACTTCATGTCTTACATTTTGGTTGAAATAATAATAAAAGGTATTTCAATTGCAAACTGAGTCTCAGATAAACAAATATTTAGATTATTGGTATTGTAGATACCTTCACACCTGCACTTGGGTTACCATTGTGTTTAGACATGCTCATAGTGGTTATGGGATTAAAGTAAGCTCTATAAAACCTACATGATCATGTCCTTGCATAACTATTACAGGCATCTAAAAGTGATGTTGAAGTTAAAAAAAAAATCTAATGCAGTGTTTCTAACAAACTATATGCATTCCAGGTAAGTTCAAGCTAATGATCAAGAAGACGATGGTTGAGCTTAAAGGTAGATATGCTGCTTCCTCATATAATATGTTTCCTACTTCAATTAATTTGCTGGACCTCTAAAACTATTTTATATAATCAAACTAGGTGCACCGTTTCGAAGACGTGCCGTAGGCACGTATCAACGGGCAAACCTAGTATATATATATATATATATATATATATATATATATATATATATATATATATATATATATATATTGCAATGGTGAATATATTTCAATTGAATGAGAGCCACTTTATATAAATATAATAAATCAAAAGGCAATATGAAAAAAGCTTTCAAGTGGCTCTCATTCAATTGAAACAGATTCACCATCGCAGTATATATATATATATATATAAAATAAATCAGAAGGCAATTTGAAAAAAGCTATCAAGTGACTCTCATTTAATTGATCCACTACAACATATTGGGCATTTGATAGCATTTGTAAAATGCTATAAAAGGTCTATGATAGCGTTTTGCCAATGCTGTCATATCCACCGCTACAGCAAGTATATAGTGTTTTCTGGAAATGCTATGCTTTTTATAGCATTTTGAAAATGCTATCATTTTGATAGGGTTTTGTGGAAACGCTATCCTTTTATAGCATTTCAGAAATGCTATTGATTTGATAGCATTTTCGGAAACGCTATCAATTGACAACGTTTCGGAAATGCTATCAATTGACAGCGCTTCGGAAAACAATATAAAAACCGAGCATTTTTTAAAATGGAATCTCTTTCACAATGTTTGCAAAATGCTATCATTTTAAGAGTGGTATTTTTTACATCGTTTTAAGAACGTTATTTCTTTTTACCTATATACAAAAAAATCTCCGGATGCATATAAAAATATCAATACACCATTCACCAATAAAAGTTTTGGAAATTTATATACAAATATATCACAACCTAGCGTACAATAAACTTGAATCCGTACAATAAACTCATAAAAAAATCAATCCAACATACTAAAAACTGACGACAAAAAACCCTAGTGTGACCAACATCAAAACAATTCCCATCCACGACATCTTCAACCTGCAATTGGAAAAGAAAAAATGTCAAAATGTGATTAATAATGGAAAAAGAAGTAAGCACAAATATTCATACGATTTTTAAGTGGGATATAAAGTGACATGACATAACAAATGAGAAAATTTTATATTTTACTTCTACCAGCACATAGGGTAGTTTAAAATTTTGTTCCTTTCTAATACCAATGTTGAGCACCATCTTGCTTAAGTACATAACTAATCCATGATCTTTTATATCACGATTTACATATGCTTGTGTCTGTTGTGTGTCTGTGTGTGTGCTCATGTACGCGAGACTACCAACCTTATCTAGAATAAGAGCTGTTAGAAGCAAAAAAGGTGATAATACATCTGCAGAATTTTTGAATGTTTCCAGAGGGTGCACTGTCTAAAATAGTAGCCTTCACAACTAATTACTTCTTATAAATACTTATTAAGTTAATTAACCACTATTGGATCAGTTTTTAATAGAAAACAGCATTATGGTTATGAGTTGAGTTTTAAATTTATTGCAGCAGTAGAGGATAACCAACCATGTTAGCCCGAAGAAGTGACTCAGTGTAAATGGCCTCAAGTTCAGATCTACGGGAATCAAATTCTTCAATCTTTTTCCACTTTTTCCTCAATGAATCTTCTGCTTCTTTCCATTCCACACACAATTTATTTAACCGTTGCACTTCGGAATCAATGTACTTAAGCTTGCCTTTAATCCAACAACCTTGCTTTCCTTGGTCCAGACATCCAACTGCCACAAATGTTCTTATTACTAGGAGCTTCTCCATGCAATCATACGAAAAGAGAAGAGAAAAACTTACTATGAAAAGATGAACAGTTACAGAAGCAATCATCCCACAAGAAGAGTAAGAGTATAACTTACATAGTAAGATTACGGTCTTATCACTAGGAGCTTCTCCATGCATTGTTTGGTAAAATCTATTGAACATATGCAACCAATGTATATCGTCTGCTTGAATTATAAGATGCACGTAAAAAGATTTGAGCCATGTAGCTAAAGTACCTAGCAAGGTTATATCATAAGCAGGATCAGGAAGATACAATCCTGCCTCTTTCGACCGGAACTTCCTGTAACTCGAGAAAGTTAAATCCTTCTGCCTCAATGGAAGTATCCTTCCAATGCTTCCCAAAACAGAATGAGTTGTTCTCTATATTTCTGTTACATGTCAAGGATCACAGTTAGTCAAAGAGAAGAGAAAAACTTACTATGAAAAGATGAACAGTTACAGAAGCAATCATACGATAAGAAGAGTAAGAGTATAACTTACACATCGGTAATGGGAAGGTCCTCTAATATGTCGATAGTCCTAGATAGGTGATTATTTTCCAAATGGCTGCAAAAAGAAATATTCAATACACTATGCTATAGATAATGCTAAGACGATCGATCAAAAAGCTAAAGAAAACACAGTGTTTTCAACAAAGATAAACTTCCCATCGATGATTGCAATTGACCCTTGAATTTGTTAGAAGTAATATCCCTATATACAGAAGAAATAAGGATCATGAAACGCCGGGATAGACGTTGCGGTTTGTAGTACCTGAACTAGGTTTGAGGGAGAAACAACCCTCAACTTCGTGTACAAGAATGAATAGTGAATTTCATATCAATATTAGACTACAGTCCACTAAGAAATACGAAAGCTAATAATGCAAACAAGTAAAATTAAAGGCTTAGATTTAACAAATAGAAATCAGTTACCCCGACTTGAGACTTATATGCATCCATTTCCTCTTCTTCTTCCCATTCCTTTTCCTCATCCTCCTCATTTTCAATTTCTTAGTTATTAGAATCATTTTTACTCAATAGCTGATGCTCTACCTCGTCACGTGCTCACACGTAATCTCAAGACTCTATGAAGGTTATCAGAGAACCATCCTCTTGACCGCTGCAGATTAATTAGTAAGGTATCATATACGGACACAAGTTTTTAATGGTGACTTGTGAGTACATGAATGGGGAAACAAAAATATAAAGATAATAGTAGAATACTCCAAATCAATACAAGAAGGTAAAATACTCCACAGACATGAAATCATGCTTACGTTAATGTAAAATCATGGCTATCTCATTCCAATTATAAGAAAAATAAACTTGTCTAATCCTTTGGAGCTTTGTAAAATTTTGCAAGTTTTATACTGTCGTTCTAGACACTATACTCCAAATAAAAACAGTTCTTCACAAAAATGTTTAATGGAAAAAAAATCATCACCATGCATGTTGTCTGATATGTAGGCTTTCTAATTGCATCTTGAATATAGCCATCAGCAAGTTCCAAAAATTGCAAGCAAGTAAAATTCTTCCAGGGGAACATTTTAAACTGACATACATCCTTCCATGTTTGCTACAACCTATGAATGAGACAACCAAATTCTGAACATCAATTGTTATATTAGAAAAAATTAAAAAAATTAAAAAAAAAAGTATCAGCACATGAAAAATTATATAGATTGCACAATCTCGGATTCTTAACAGCCAGTAGATGATTAAATTTCTAAGACAAATTAAGTAATTCAGTCATGTTAGTATATTGCATATTATAGAATGACTATCAAACAAAACTATTGGATAATGTAGTACGTTGTAAAGGAACAAAATGTAAGTATACTTACTCATTAACTTTATTTGCATCAACGTCATTTCTTAAATGTAATGGCACCCAAAAATTGATTCTTTGATGTCTGTTGAAAGGCATTGTCTGATATTGTCACCATATCTTTCAATATAATATCAAAAAATTCAAAATTACAACAGTAGTATTGATATAACAAGAAAAAATTGAATAAATAGCATACGGGAAAACCCTCTTTGGATTTGCCCAAGTTTATTGGACATGATGTTTTAGTAAATCAGTAGGTTATGCTCTGACCCGTACGCAATGTCAATGCTCATGTTTATCTCAATCTTTCTATTTAAATTAACATTTATTTCCAATTGGAACAAGGAACAGAATGACAGGAAAGTCAAGAAATACTGCAAATAAAGATTTTCATCACTGTATTTTGTACCTGAGTAACTCCCAATTTGAGTGCCAAGAGAGTAACTACAAGAATTTCATCATTGTAGTTCCCAATGATCAGATCTTGGGTGGCTTTCAACTCTTTTGCTAATTCACGAGCAACATCTCAGGAAATTGATTTGTTCCCTTAAGTTTATAAGCCAAGTTAATATGTGCCGATCTAGTTTCTATATTGTGCATCGCAAGTGCAAATTACTAGTGTTTTTAACCCAAAATAAATTACTTGACCAAGAATATATATTTACTTTATCTCAAGAAACAAATAACTAGAAGAGAATCTAAAATAAATACTATCCTGATCTTAGATGGAAAAAGGAAGATTCTTGCAACATTTTTTTTTTTGATTAAACATGACCGAAGTCATCGCTTCATTAAAAAGTACTTAACGAAACAGGAAGATATAACTACATCAGACCCGAAGGCCTCAAGGATCCAAAAGCATCTAATCCGGGCAGAACAACCCGATCAACTAAAGAAAAACAGCAACATCCAAAGAAATACAGTAAAGTAGAGAGGTATCTATCACAACCAACCCACATCTGGGAGCCCACTGCCCAAAGGGAACTCTCCCCCTGCCTGTAAACTACTCTACCCCCTCTCCTGAGCGCATCTTCTTCCTTGATCGGCTGAGACCTGTCCATTCAAAGCGACAAATATAAATCTTTTGTATCAACGAGGAAAGAGATTGACGAACAGTATTGAAACAAATTTCGTTGCGGTCTAGCCATAGGTTCCATAACACGGATGCTACAACAATTTCCCACTCTAGTCTATCCTCATTTGAAATCCTGTTATTTCTAAGAACCCCCCAAACCTCTGAACTAGACCCCGGGCAATGTATCACTCTGAACGAACTACCCACTTCCCCCCAAACCCATCTAGCTCTATGACAATTGAATAAAATATGGTTTGTATCCTCTTCGTCGGACAAACAGGTACTACATAACCCACTTTCTACTATCCCCCGCTTTTTGAGATTAACCTTTGATAAAATTACGTCGTTCTCCACCAACCAAAGGAAAACTTTCACCCTGGTAGGAGCGGTAATACCCCAAATCACCTCTGTAATCTCGTTTCTAATACCGCCATCATTAAGCCTTTTGTATAGAGAGGAAACTGAGAATTTTCCGTTGACCTCCTACGTCCATATTCTCTCATCTTCCAACAGTTGAGTGTACTCTCCCTCTGTCCGAATGAAATTATTGACCTGTTGCAACTGATCGATCGCTGTCTGGTCAAGTGTATCCTTGACCTCGAATCTCAATCTGAAGTTCTTCCAAACGTCTGAGACCAGCGAATCTTTGTTGAGAACTGCTTCTGCTGCTGCTGGGAAACGACTCATAAGTGAGTTGCTCCCGCACCACTTGCCTTTCCAGAATCTCGTTTTCTTGCCATCTTTAACCCTACATCGGGTGTTGTTGTGGTAAATATCTCCGGTTTTGAAAACCCCTTTCCAAAAAAGAGATTTCCTACTCCGGATGCGCTTCCCCCCAAATCTGAATTTCTTCCTTGTCCTATAATTAGCAAGCGACTTACACCACCAATTGTTACGTTGCACCGCCAACTTCCACCACCACTTACTAAAAAGAGCCCTGTTCATATCTCTGAGATTAATAATTCCCAAACCCCCGAACTCCTTCCTTTTGCAGACCCTCCCCCAGCTAACGAGATGAACCCCTTTCCCCCCCTCGTTGGTTCCTTTCCATAGAAACCTCCTTCTTAATTTGTCTATCTTGTGAATTACCCATATCGGTAATTCGTAAATAGACATCAAATAAATGGGGATACTGTTGATAACTGCATTTAGCAAGATGATCCTACCTCCCAACGTAAGGAATTGCCCTTTCCACCCTGCAAGTCTTTTCTCGATCCTATCGATAAGCACTTGCCAATCTTCCTTAGCAAGTCTGCCCGGCCTGATGGGGATCCCCAGATACTTGAGCGGAAACTCTCCCCTCTTGCATCCAAGCAATTGTTGGATCGTAGGAATTGGGGTGGAGCAAAGCTCGCTAAGTTGAATAACACAACTCTTGTTGAAATTGACCTTCATTCCGGACCATGCCTCGAAACACTTCAAAACCGTTCCCATCGCAATGATATTCTCTTTAGCTGCCTTCCCAAACAATAGCGTATCGTCTGCATATTGTAAGATCGAGATAGGCTCAGAAAAGCCCCTAAGATCTATTCCAAGGGGGTCCCTATCCTTGTTCCCATTAACAATCATCTCTGACAATCCGTCTGCTACAATTGCAAATAACAAAGACGACAACGGATCTCCTTGACGAAGACCTCTCTTGCATTTGATCTCTTTACCCTGTGCTCCGTTAACAATAATGAATGATTTACCACCTCTGATGCAGTGAAAAAATCACTTTCTCCACCTTTCCCCAAATTCTTTAAGAAGCAGAGCTTCGTCCACCGAGTTCCATTCGACTGAATCATAAGCCTTGTGAAAGTCCACTTTAAAAAGGAAGCCATCCGTTTTGTCTCTGTTCGCTCTGTAGACGATTTCATGAGCCGAGGCAATGCTATCCATTAAGTCCCTTCCTTTAATGAATCCGCTCTGTGACTGACTGATAATATCATTTAGTAGCGGCCCCAATCTGTTGGCCAGTACCTTGGAAATGATCTTAAAGGAGCCGTTCAGTAGACTGATAGGTCTGAAGTCCCCGACCTCTTTAACCTCCGCCTGCTTGGGTATCAGCACAATGTTCGCGTAGTTCAGTCTATCTAGATTTGTTTCCCCCTTGTAAAACTCCCCAACTATTCGCATGAAGTCCCCTTTTATGACGCTCCAAAAGAGCTGGTAGAAAAAAATCGGAAGTCCGTCTGGACCAGGAGCTTTATCCGATCCCAGGCTATTGATAGCGGAGAGTACCTCTTCTTCTGTGATAATTCCTTCAATATTATTCGACCCGTCGAACCTAGAATCTAGCCACATATTCTGAGTCAACGAGCACCTCTGCTCCCTTCTATTACCCAATAGATCCTTGTAATAATCATGAATATGTTGTTTAAATCTATCTTCATTCTCGCACCAATTTCCATCCACCATAAGCCCCGAGATATGATTCTTACGTCTTCTACCATTAGCCATCCTATGAAAAAATTTTGTGTTGGCGTCGCCTTCCTTCAACCACTGAAATCTGGAACGCTGCTTCCAATAATATTCCTCCATCTTCCCAATATTCAGGATGTCTTGTCTATTCCTTCGTTGCTCCTCTACTTCGGCCTCTAATAGATCTCTTTCTTCCTCTATGATTTCTAACTGTTCGATCCTCTCTCCTATCTCTTCTTTGAGTCTCTGATTCTGCCCGAATTCCATCCTAGCCCAGAACTTCAGTTTTGAACGTAATCTCCTGGTCTTCTGAATCCAACATCCCACTGCCGAATCTAACGTTGTCGGAGCACTCCAACTTTCCTCGACTATCCTCTTTAAACCTTCACACAACGTCCACGACTTCTCAAACCTAAACTGATATGCTTGCCTTCTCTCCCCTATCCCACAATCCAAAGCTAAAGGAGTGTGATCAGAAGTAAATCTTATCAACGCTTTGACCTTGGCTAGTGGGAAATCATCTTCCCATTCTGGAGAAACTAAGATTCTATCTAGTTTCGCCAAAGTTGGAACCGCTTGCATATTTGACCATGTGAATTTCCTATTGGAGGAATCAATTTCCACCAACTCTAGATCGTCAATCAAGGCATTAAATTGATCCCTATCCCCCCTCGGAGCGCCTCTTCCCAGGTGCTCAAATTGGAACCTTGTAATGTTGAAATCTCCTCCCACGACCCACGGACCTTTACACCTTCCTCTAATGTTTCTAATCTCGCTCCAGAACTGAGTTCTTTTGCCCGAATCATAGGGTCCGTATACTGAAGACACCATCTAAATTTTACTATCCGCACGTCTTCTGATAGTAATCGTGATCGAATAATCTCCCTGAAGTTCGTCTATAATCTCGAAGACCGTAGGGTCAATTCCTATAGCTATACCCCCTGAAAACCCTCGCGACGGCTTAAACCTCCACTCGAACGATCCTATACCTCTAATGCCTTGGAACTCCGCAATATTAGGAAATTCAACCCTAGTTTCCTGAAATGCGCAAATACACGGTCTATATCTAGTAATAGTGTCACCAATTAACCTCTTCTTTGCTTTCTGCCTCATCCCCCTCACATTCCAAAAAATGTATAACATTAAAAAAACTAAAACCTCTATACCCTAACCTCTAAATCTCATATCTCAATTTAAGTCTATCTGTCGAGTTCTATCCCCTCTAATAATATTGACATGAAACAATTGTTCATCCTTGTTGGACCCCATGGCTAGGCCGTACAGACTAGCGAAATAAATGAGCGACTCATCATTTAAAAGATCTAAAACTGAAAAGTGACCAAAGGAGTTACCTTGACAGGCAGAGGTTGGTTCTCTGGTCTTTGCCGCTGCTCTAATCAAATCTTCTTCTCTTGGGCCACTCGAACCCCATTTGTCTAACTGCCTCTTGCTCCTTCGCTGTGAATCTCCCAAAATCTTAACACCACTCCCCCCTGCGCTATCCCCTACTCCGCCTCCTGCCAACTCTCTAACTTGTCTTGCCCATTTCTCGTGCTCCGAGTCGTACGCACTCCCCTCACTATGAATACCATCCAAAGCTCCAATCATATCATTATTTTGCTCCGTATCAAATGCATTTTTATTTTGATCTTGATCTACGGCCTGATCCAAAACCCCATGCTCAGCCGAGTTGCTCTCATCCCCGCCATCTAAATCACCCAAGGAAATATTTTCATTATCTCCAATCTCCTCTTCATTCTCCGACAGGCCCAAATCACCCAAACCCGGTTCGACATGAGGCCCAACTTCGACAGCTTCAAGAGGCCCAACAGCTTCAAGAGCCCCAACATTTACGAGCGTCCCTGCATCCATTGGGAGCTTAGTAATTGAAGCAGTTTTATCCCTTATTGACTCGAGCGGCCCAAGCCCATGCTCCCGGCCCACTTGGACTCCCGCCCCTTCCTCTTCCTTACGAGCCAGCGTGCCAAAACCACCATTTCGCACGATATCTTCTATGGCCCTTTGGATCGAAGCCTGGATGTCGTCCTTCGTCAATAGCGCGATTTTAGGGACCTCCTTCAAGATCCGGTTGTCTTTTGTTTCGATACCCACGCTCTTCACACCTTTCAAAATCCCTGCCATACGCTTTCCCTTCTCAACGTGCTTTGTCCCTTCGAAGAGGGTACGCCTATCGCCGCGCCGCTGAGGAGTAGACTGCCACATCGCCGTAACTCTATCACCTTTCAATCGAACATCTTTTTGAGCGTCTAATTTCAAATTCGAGCCGTACTGATCCTCGATTTTGAACTTGTCTTTGAGAGTGGATGAACGGCCTAGATCAATACTTGTGCGATCCAACGGTGCTCCTTCATCGTCTTCCTTGGATCCACCCTGATCCCCGTCTTTTTTCCTGTCGTCCGAGCATTCCTCATCTTCCTGCGTCGACACTTTCCCAAAAGAGACGTTCTTCTTCCTCTCCACGATCAGCTTGACCTCGTAGAATTCCCCTTCGAACTCGACTTGCACCATCGACGAAATGTCGGAGAAATTGTCACAACCCACTTTAATGCGAGCGAATTCCCTCCTTTCCTGTGTGATCGTAGCTCTATCCACCTCTTGCAAAAATCCAAACGATCTAACTAGATTCTGAAATCCGGAGCGTAACCAACAGTGCAGAGGAAAGTTGAATAGACGGATCCAAATAGACGGTAGCTCGTTCTCTTTCAGCGCTCTGACTTTACGCGACCATTGAGAGAATGTAACATAGAAGTCATCCGAACCCATTCCCCTCTTGCCAAGTACTTCGTTCAAACGCCCCTCGTCATGACAATGGACGAAGAAAGAGCTGCAAGTCAGACGCTGAACCCTCCATTGAAGAGCTGCATTTTGAGAAATGTTGGCATAGAGCAACCGTTCTATCTCCTCAGCATTTGGATTACCACTCTGGACCTTGATAACGCTACAAAGCCTGAAACGACGTTCGAATTCGGCCATTAGCAGGGTAGGAGAGATTAAAGCCTTCACCATTGCTCTTCCACCTGCGAAGCTTCCTTGGGTTTTACTGCTGTGAGAATTGATCGACGCTCCGCCTTTCAGAGTAGATGACGCTGGCGTCGGAGTCTTCTTGAAGCTTGGACAATCCCTAGATATGTGACCAGATCTACGACAGGCATAACAGAACCAATCCTTCGTACATTGCGCTAATGTGTGTCCCCATTGAGCACACTTGTGGCAATGCTGGCCTTCCCCCTCTGACGCCGACTCATTCCTCAGCTGCTTCTTGGTTGATTTGGTGGGTTTTCGAGCTCGTACCAGAACCCATTCCCCTTCGTAATCTGTTTTGGTGATGGTCGGCGAACTTTTTCTAAGCCAGAGCTCTTGCCGGAGTCTCCCTCTTCTCCGATCCTTTGGCAGCTTCGAGGTAGGTGATACGCTGACGAGGAGTCCTGTCTTCCTTCCTCTCCTCCGACGCTTCTCTCTTTGAGAAGTCTTGATCTCTAAACCTTTCTCTGCTATGATGAACGCTCGTCCTCCCTCTATGGGAGAGCTGAGGTTCTCTGTGAGATGATCGACCTCTCCATCTATTTGAGAGGTCGCCATCCCGCCTTGCATCTACCCTTGACCTCTCGCTTCTTTCATTCACCTCGTCCCTGCTTCGTTTCACCGTTGCTCTTCCTTCTTCAACGTCTAGCTCTGAGAGTCTGTGCTGGGAACCTGATGGATGAGCGCTCCTCTGCGAATGGGGGATGTGCGAAGCTTTGGCTCCACTCTCACAATGAGTTCCTCTCTCGTTCCTCTTTTCTACCTCCTTCATGGCTCTCGTAAAAAAAAATTTAGTGCTTTAAGGTTTAGATAGGCAAGATTCTTGAAACATTAGAAGACCTAAATATGAAGGCTAGCTTGATAGTTACATATACAAAAATGAATTACTGGCTTTTATCATCATAGTATACTATTGAAAACCAATACCTGGTGGAAAAGGTGCATCAATAACAAACATAATCAAATGTATTATATGAAAATCATTACAAAAATAAATACAATTTGATAATTACTTATCTAATTAAAAACACAATGCAGGATTACTTGCTCAAAATAAGTTATAATATATGCATAAATTCACTATCATCAAAAAACTAAGTTCCAATTGAATCAAAGACAATTTTAGAAATTGGATATGGATTGTTAAACAATGAAAAGAACCCATCTTTAAAATAAATAAATAAAAATTGGTATTCATTCATGAAAAGGTGAAAAGCATACTAGAAAAGAATGAATGAACGGACATTGAGACGAGATAGGGCACGGTGGCCGAAACCCTCTCCATCTCCTTCGCCGTGTGCCTAAACCCCAGCAAACCCTATCAACGCCGAAACCCTAGCCATCCCTATCACCGAAGAAACCCTAGCCATCCCAATCACTATCAAAATCCTAGTCCATCTCTCTCACTCTCTCCTTTTCGAATCTTGAGCAAGAAATTTTTGGGGGAAAGAGATTAGTGAGCGGGAGAGAGAGGAAGAGTGGAAATTTGGGGGACAGAGACTCGTGAGCGGGAGAGAGAGGGAGAGAGTGGAAACTAGTGTGAGAATGATTTGGATTTTTTAGTTGGAACTTTCTTTTTTACCCTTACCACATCAGTTTATTTACAAATATTATAGCGTTTCTAAAACGCTGTAAAAAATACAGCATTTTAAAAATGCTGTTGTAGCTAAAAATAAATTTCAAAATTAATAAAAGATAGCATTTTCTTCAGAAATGCTATTATTGATCACTTTCAACAACATTAACACTTAAACGCTATAATAAATCCGCTGTAGAAAGCCATATATGTTGTAGTCTGAAACAAAATCAATGGCTCAGATTCACCATCTCATGTAACACCCAAAATTCCAAAATACAACTGAATCTGAAGTTCCACAGGATTTTTACACTTCTTTCGTACAATTTTACAAGGAAATAAAAAACTTTTCTTTCATTAGAGTTACACTACACTTTTACATTATCACAACGAAAGCAATATTACAATAAATTATATGAAACAACATTTAAAATAGTCTTGCGTAGCATGTATACTTCAATTGTGTCAAGCATCTTTACCCTGCATGTAAAACTGTGGGCGCGTCAGTTCATTCAACTAACGAAATATTATACACGACCATCCTCTCTATGCCGGAAACAGTATAACGATTCTCATTTCTTAGCAAACCACAAACTTGTCACAAACAAAGCTAAAAGGACTATCCTATTGATGCCGTGTTGTGAATGTGCACTTAGTCCTTAATACAATTATTTATATTAGATGACACTAATGCGCACTTGTTCAGAGTCTATGCAGCCCATACTACATAGGTCCGAGTGCAAGCCCTTAACCGTTCTTCATCTTGTAGGGTTCAATCCCTCGTCATGACTTAATCTACTACTGTAACTACAGTAAGTATCCTAGATGTTTTCTAACCTACGAACTCATGTCTAGGCGCCCTAGAAGGAATCCCAACGCACTGACACATGACTCATCATGCAGGCATCCTGTGGTAATTCAGCTCCTACCATAGTCATGATACCACCCGCAGTCGTCAAACATCCCACGAGCGTCGCCACCGGGACAGTACTCTGGAGCAGTATCCACGTCCTATCATGACTCATCATGGGACATCCTGTGAATAATCTCACGCCGCCAATCCAATGGCCCTCATACTCAATGTTTTCCTCTTACTTTCATCACATCTTCACTATGTATCTAATCCTTAGTTTAATTGAATCATGAATAAAAATCAACTCTTAGAATGTAGCACTCCCACTATACCGGTCTTATTCATTTACTTCACATGACCCAACCTTGGTCTTCTCATTTCAAATATCATTTCACAATTCTTTCATTGCCGGTATAAGGCTTGGTTATACCCTAATTCTCAATTTCAACTCATAATTACAATGTCATACTCATAAGAGTTTTTCATGATTAATCACAGTTCATGTTTCAAAAGCATAGTATTTATGTATTCATAACTTTCATAACTCATCACAATCAAAAATTCAATTTCACGTGCAATCCATATGCAAGAGTCAATTTCAATTAATAGTCACCAATAATTTATGCATTCCACACATCTATTATTCGCATCTCAAAATCTTACTACAAACACATTTTATAACTCCATTTAATCACACGAGTAACAACTTTCAGAAATTCATCTTTTATAACCCAAAATTTTCATTTATTTTTCTTTTGTTTAACAGAGTAATTTAATTTCAAAATTGAGTCCTTTCTTGCAAAAACCCCAATTTCTTATTCGCACTTCATCAAAAGTTGTATAAATATTTCTTATAGAGTTCTAATAATTTTTCAGTAATTAATCCATAATTTTTCGGATTTTTATTCTGTTTTAAAAAATCCAATTTAATTCAAAATCTCAAAAAAAAAACATTTTTTCTAAACTCAAAACCCCACCAAGATTCGAACCCACAATCATTGGTGAAACAGACAGCGCACAAGACCAACGCGCCATAGCCGCAAGCCGATATAACTAAGGGTTATAATCCCTATGTGTTCAGTTTCGGTGATTTGGTTTTTTAAAAAAAAAGTAAAACACAGTCTATGGATGTCAAACCCGAGACCTCCCCCTTTACTGTAGCGACCGAAGACGCTGCCAACCAATTGGTCTAAGTGGCCAATTCGATTAGAAGGTATTTTAAATAGGTTTTAATCTTATTCTCTGTTCAAAACTACATTTCAAAAATTTCTCAAAAACGAATTTGTCTCTTTTTCTCCTCTTTTGAAAACAAAAATGTCCAGAATAAAACTACATTTAATTTAACAATAACCAGTATTTTTAAAGGTATTTTTCACTCTTTTAAAACATGTATTTAGCCTTAGTTTGCATTTTATGAACACTATTTCGACATTTGAAACTAATACATAATTGTTCATAAATAAAGATGGTTTTCCACACAAAATCACTACAATGATGTTTTGACAACTATGATATTTTTTTGGAGCACAAAATCAACTTTATAAGTGAGTAAAACTTCCATTTTATTAATTAATCTACACATGATACATTCGATTATTTGTATGCAAAAATACATTCTTTTTCATTTATTCTAATTTTCACATGGTATATATAGCAATGGGAAATTTCATTACACCTATTAACAATCATTTCTATCAATTCATCTTTAACACACTATTCTACTCTAGCATTTTTAATCAATAACCATGATTCTAACTTCTTACTAGCGAATTTCACATAATTGCAATTTAAGCATAATTAGCATGCATTCTAATATTTATAAACAATGAGAACATACACTTCCACTTATATTAAACGAATCTAACCATCACCATAACACACATTCACCAATTTATCAATTCTACTCTAAATAGGCAACCATGTATTTCATCTCAACTAATTACTTTATAATAACAATTTCAATTTATTCCTAACATGATTTCTACTTTAGAAGTCATGAGAAACACCCACCTTTTGAAGAAAAGTCAATAAGAAATCTCCTAGAGCCTCCTAGAATGCGAGAGAGTGCCTTCTCCTCCTAGATTGCGGTGCAAAGCTCCTTCTCCTTGCTCCCTTGCCAAAACCGAGAGCTTCAAGTGGTGATGATGGCCGGCCTCTTAGGGTACACACATACAGTCACACTCACACACTAATATATATCTCCTATATAATGTTTTCTTCTTTCAATAGATTATTAGTGTAGAATACAAGTACATAGGAGGGGTATTTATACTAATTTTAGAATAGAGTGGAGGGCTAGGATTCATTGGATGGTTATAGAATGAATAGCTAGGATAGGAGGGGAAGTTGTAGCAACCACCCATGCACACACACCCACACTCCCCATCTTTCCATGCCCATACCCGGCCTCAAAAGAATGTGCATTGCACGTGCCACCTAGTACCCCTATTTAGAAGTTTGTATAATTTTAATTAATCAAATTATTCATATTTTGTCTCTACATGACAAGTGTGACCATTTAGTTGATTTATTAAATTTGTGGGCTTCACAATTAGTGGGCTTAGGGTTGTGGGCCAAGAAAAAAAATAATAAAGAATTATTAAAGTGGGCTCAACAAATAAAATAGTGTTTAGGCTTTAGAAATTGTCTTTTAGAAAAATAAAGGAAAATAGTTGTTCATACTAAAAATGAAATTTTAGATATAAAATAAATAAATAATATACATATGAAATTTGAACGTGCACAACACGTAAAATTAATATTTTTATTAAAATGAAATTTTAGGGTATTACATCTCAAATGACATTTTTCCACAAAAAATTTTCCCCCCAAAATTAAAATCATCCTGACTTTATTACTATCTCTCTCTTCTCTTTTCACATTTTCAGATATTTTTTTTCTCTCTCTCCCTTTCTCTCTCTCTTCACCCAAAATTTTAGATTTTCAAATTTCAGGTTTGTAAGTTTCCAGATTTTTAGATTTTTTATGCTTCTTTCGATTAATCATGTAGATAATTTAACTGAGTTCCCTGATTGATTTCAAATGCAGAATGGAAGATTTAAATAGAATTCTTTTATGCTTCTTTTGATTGCTTATGTAGATATTCACATGAGTAAATTTCATCCTCTAAAGTTACACTGAAAATAGCAAATATGTTCTCAAAAGTTAAATTTCATCATTTTGCACCCTCAAAGTTCTAAGAAGTTGGATTTTACACCCCCATTTATAATTATTTTTCAACATATGCTGATGGAAACTTGGACTTTTATTTACAACTAATTGTTGTCTTGCTATTTAAACTTGAGATACATAAACTCCATGTTCTAAATTTCAGATTTATGAATCCGAAAGGCTAGAAAGTAAATGTATCCAGTGTTTTATATGAACATTATTATAGTGTATATTGATGGAATTATATATACACTTAAGAACATGCATAAAACATTAATAACAACCTAAAACATGTTTCTATGAATCTAGATCTTAATCATGTTGCAAAAGTGCTTTAATATAAAATCCTAAATCATGAAACTATAGATCTTTGCTAAATCAAAAGAAGAAAAATATTAAAAGCGGAAGCACTAACCTGAAGCCATTGATGGAGATTGCGCAGAGGGTTTGGATCTTCCTATATGAAGCGCACTTCTATGAGAGGCCGTCTCTCTATTCTTCTGTTGATGGGATTACAAATGGAATAAGAAGATACGTATATATAGGGGGACCATAACCCTAATTGATAATTATTGATTTCTAATTTTGCCCATCACAAAATGAGAAATTTACTTTACGGTCTCTACACGTGTTATATCACACTTTAAATTTTATGCTTTTAACTCATTACTTAATCTTGATTAGATCACTTTAATTTGGGTTAAACTTTAGAATAGCAATTATATATTTAGTCACATATGTGAGCCCACATAGATTATTTTTCAACAATCTCCCACTTGGGCCACATATGTTACCCCTTATAAATGTACATACTTTATGAGCACAAAATTTCGCTATCATAAACAAAAGCATAACCAAACAATCTCGTCCATTAATCATGTAAATATAGGATCAAAGCAATTTTCGTTACATTTATCGTAACTAAATTAATCAATGGTCACATATATCTACATAATCAAACGACATAGATCAAGTGTGAATGTGTAGCATGGAAATTTCATGCAATGTGATCTGTACACATGCCTTTTTCCAACTGGTCCTCTTTAAAACTTAAGTGAGGTCAGAATCAAAATATGACAAAGAGTGAGAAAACTGAATTCTTTATTTCTGATCAGAAAATAACCAAATGTATAAATGTCTCACACAACATAATACAAATAAAATACAAACTCCCACTAAATCATGATATCCTCAAATAGTACAACACCCATATGAGCAGTATGCTCATAAAAGACCTTGGGTGGTAATCCCTTTGTGAGTGGATCCGCTATCATGGAGTTTGTCCCAATGTGCTCTATGGACATTTGTCCACTTTGCACTCTTTCTTTCACAACTAGAAACTTTATGTCAATATGTTTCGACTTTGTCGAACTCCTGTTGTTGTTGGAATACATCACTGCCGACTCATTGTCACAAAATAACTTGAGTGGTCAATCTATATTCTCCAAAATGCGCAGCCCAGTGACAAAATTCTGCAGCCATATTTCATAATTCGATGCCTCATAGTATACTACATATTCTGCTGTCATAGTGGAAAAAGCTATAAGTGTCTGTTTGACACTTTTCCAGGATATAGCTCCTCCAGCTAACAGATAAATATAGCCCGATGTAGACTTTTTGCTATATTGGAACCCTAGTGAAATTAGAATCAGAATACCTTACGACCTTCAAATGATCTATTTTCCTATATGTGAGCATGTAGTCTTTTGTTCTCTGAAGATACCTCATGACCCTCTTGGCTGCTATCCAATGATCCATACCAGGTTTGCTTAAATACCTGCCTAACATCCCAATAATGTGCGCAATATCCGGATGCGTACATACTTGAGCATACATTAGACTCCTAATAGCTGATGCATAGGGAATCTTTTGCATTTCCTGAATTTCAAGGTTACTTTTAGGATACTGATTGAGACTAAATTTGTCTCCTTTAGCAACAGGAGTATCCCCTGGTTTACAATCTTGCATGCCAAACCTTTTGAGTACTTTACCGATGTATCTCTTTTGTGATAACCCTAGAAAACCTCAAGAATGATCTCGGTGTATCTGAATTCCTAATACAAAAGAGGCAACCCCAAGATCCTTCATCTCAAAATGCTTGGACAGAAACCTTTTAGTTTCGTGCAATAAATCTATATCATTAGTGGCAAGCAATATGTCATCGACATATAGAACTAGGAATATATGTTTACTCCCACTGAACTTGTGATACACACAGTCATCAACTACATTCATCTCAAAATCAAATGAGATAATTACTTGATGAAACTTGTGGTACTATTGACGAGAAGCTTGCTTGAGTCCATAGATGGATTTTGTCAATTTGCAAACCATGCTCTTTGGATCTCCCGACACAAAGTTTTCGGGTTGCACCATATAAATTGTCTCGTCAATGTCACCATTGAGAAACGCCGTCTTGACATCCATCTGATGTAGCTCAAGATCAAGATGTAGCGCCCCGAATTTCTAATATGATATCTTAGAAAATACGTGGCACAATCCCAATATCAACTTCAATGTAACATTAAATACAACCAACTCCACTAAAATTTTCAACTTTTATTACAACAATCTTTTACATAGCACAGCGGAATTTAAAACATCTCAATCATAGTTTTCTTTTATTTACAACACAGTCTTATTACAACACTGTTCTTACAAATTTACACAAAACTCTATTAAGTCAATTTATCTCAAAACTAACTCAAGCATCCACACCTCCAAACTCTAAGCAACAACCTGCAACACATGTGGCTAGAGATGATCCCTAACACCCAAAACTAAAGGAATCAGCCATAAATGGTGTGAGTGACATAAAAACAAACAACATAAATGAACTTTAAGCATGGATTCTTAAACAACATGTAATAAACAAGAATACATAAAATATGACGTAGCAAGGAAACATGTAAACAACAAGTGAAACTAAACTAAGTGTCAAGTGTAGAAAACAGGAAAACCACGTGCATAAAATCAAGTCAAGAAAACTCAAATTCTATATGCGGACTCTCTAATGCGTACTTGTCGAAGTCTATGCATCACACTCTACATAGGTTCGGTGCAAGCCCTTAACGTCTTCACTTCATAGGGTTCAATCCCCCGCTATGCAACTAATCCTAATACGATGACTACTACGAGATAAAGATAAACTGTGAGTATTAGCCCATGCCCCGATAATTCCGGAGATAGATCCCACACCATAGGTATTTTACCTGGATAATTTCGGAGATCATCCCACACCGAAAGCAATGACCTCATCACACGAATACCACATGTGCGTCGCCTCGACCCTGATAATTTCGGAGATTAATCCCACACCGCAAGTAATTACCTGGATAATTCCGAAGATATATCTCACTCCGCAGGTAATTTACCTGGATAATTTCGGAGATAGATCCCACACCGCAAGTAAGTTACTTGGATAATTTCGGAGATTAAATCCCACACCGAAAGCCATACTGAGGTACTTGAACCATGTTCCCGTTCATCATATCACCACTAGTGTCTGTCTTTATTATTCTTGGGTTACTTAATTACTCAATGAATCTCCTAGAGTTGGTGTACCCTACCAGACTTAACTCAAAACTGAACAACTGAAATGCCTCAACAGGCCTCAACAAAAGAACTCAACGCCGGTATACTAGGGTCACACACATCCTCTAGAGACCCAAACTCAATGTCTAAACCAACTTTCCACCATAAATAGCTCAACTGAATATCTTAAACTCATATGCTTAACAGAAGACAAAGTATAGACTAAAATGTTTGAAGACTAATCATTCGAAAGAACATTCAAGTTTATGAAAACTCATCAGTACCAGTCGACTTATTACTATAGTAAGTCGACTGTCCAGAGGGAAAATATCCATGATTTTAAGAAAATAACTTAAGTAATGTAAGTTGACTTATAAGAGTCATAAGTCGACTTACCAAAAATATAAGTTGACTTATAGAAGTCATAAGTCGATTTAGCAGAGAGAAATTCCAGAAATCTTTAAGAAAAAATTTTAAGTGTTATAAGTCGACTTGCAAAAGTCACAAGTCGACTAACCAGAGATTATAAGTCGACTTAAAAAGTCATAGGTCGACTTACTAGAGAAAAATTTACGATAACTTTGAAAAATAAATTCTAAGTGTATCAGTCGACTGAAAAGGGTCTAAGTCGACTGTCCAGAACGGATTTTCAAGAAAACTAAAGATCTAGCAGCTGGGTCGTGCCAGTCGACTGTCGGCCTACAGTCTGCCTAATTTTGGTTGTACATGATAATCAAAATTAGAGTTTTTCTAAAAGAAATCATTGTTTATGAAAATAATTCGTATTCAGGTAAAAATAACAATCTCAAAGTATCCTCAGATTGGATACAATCCTCAAATCAACCAATTTCTTCAAAATCTCAATCTTCATGTTCTAAATTCCTAATTCTTCCATTAGGGTTTCTCAATACTAAATTTCTTTCACAACTCAAAACCAAAATCTGATTTGTATCCACGAGATCCAGATGTTCATCCATCCAATCCCTTATTATCATAACCATACTCATATCTTAAACATGCTTTCTAGCAATACAAATTTATAAACCAAGATCTACTAAACATTCATAGATTTCACATACATAATACGACAACAATCATTTCATTGCTCAAACAAACATGTCAAAACAAACAACTAAACAATCATTCACATAAATCAACAACAATCCGAATTCACATCAGTCACCTAAATCAAACAACAAAACAAATTTCATATCACTCACCTTAGGAATGAAGAGATCCACCGAAAAAGCCTTCCTTTTTGCGAGATCCAAATTCCTCTTGATCCTCCAAAAATATCACAGAATTCTATACTGTGCAGCAAATGATGGCTGCAAATTCCTTTTAAATACCCGGGATAAGAAGTTTAGGGTTTTCCGAACACTTTTACAAAATAATCCCCTTGAAATGCAACTTTACATAAATGGATCCCTTATGTTGGAAACTTGATAAAGTCATTTAAATTAGGATTTAAAAGTAAAATATAATCCTAAATCTCAACTGGTACTGTTCAACACGTCCAGAAAATACCTTTTACATTTTAACCCCTAAAAATGACAAATTTGCAAAAAGGTCCTTTTTCTCAAAATTTGCAAATAGATCCAATTAATTTCAGAAAAATCTGGAAAAATTATAAATAAAGCCAAAATATTAAATAATGATTTTCATGAAGAAAATTTGACTTTTGAACTTCTCAAGAAATTATTTGCACGTGTTTTGCACGTGTAAAAAGATATATTTTTCTGAAAATATTCATAAATTCTCCAAAAATTATTTTAGTCATTTATAAACCTTTAAAAATAATATTTTAAAAATACGGGGTTCTACATCACTCCCTCCTTAGAAGAGTTCTGTTCTCAGAACTACTACTAATGAGTCCAAACCACATACCAACAAAGGGAAACAATATCTCATAAATAGAACATAGTCCAAACAATTGCATACGACAACACAATCAAAATAGAAGGAATACAACTTAACTCAATCAATGGTACAAACATTCAAAAGAATCACAATCACATAAAAGAAATACACTCATACAAAAAGCTCAGGGAAATCCTTCTGCATGCGATCCTCTGGCTCCCAAGTAGCCTCCTCGAACAGTTGATTCCTCCACAATACCTTAACCATAGGTATCACCTTGCTCCTAAGAACTTTCTCCCTACGATCAACGATCTCAATAGGCTGTTTCTTATAACTCAAATTCACCTGTAGATCTTCAGGAATCTCTATCAACTGATGATTCTGATCTGGCACATACTTCCTCAACAATGACACATGGAATACATCATGCACTTGTGCCAACTCCTCTGGAAGCTTCAATCTATATGCTGTCTTGCCAATCCGCTCCACGATCCTGTATGGCCCAATATACCTTGGCGCCAACTTGCCTCCCTTACCAAACCTGATCACTCCTTTGGTCGGAGACACCTTGAGAAAAATTGCATCCCCAACCTTAAACTCCAAGTCTCTTCGTTGAGTATCAGCATAACTCTTCTGCCGACTCTGAGCCTCGACCAACCTCTTGCGAATCAGCTCAATCTGCTCTGATGTCTGTTGCACGATCTCTGGACCAAACATTTACCTCTCACCAACCTCGTACCAACAAACAGGTGTCCTGCACCTCCGCCTGTACAAGGCCTCATACGGTGCCACCCCAATACTCGCATGGTAACTGTTGTTATAAGCAAACTCAACCAATGCCAAGTATCTCTCCCAACTACCATCGAAATCCATGACACAAGCCCTCAACATATCTTCTAACACTCGATTCACCCTCTCCGTCTGACCATCGGTCTGTGGATGAAACGCGGTACTGAAATCAGTTCTCGTGCCTAAAGCTGCTTGTAGGCTCTTCCAAAACCTTGAAGTAAACCTTGCATCTCTGTCGGATACAATCGATACAGGAACTCCATGAAGTCTCACAATTTCACCAATGTACAACTCAGCCAATTTCTCCATCGACCAAGTAATCTTCATGGCTAGAAAGTGAGCCGACTTAGTCAAACGGTCCACGATAACCCAAATCGAGTCATTGCCCTTCGAACTCCTCGGCAAACCCGTGATGAAATCCATACTGATATTCTCCAATTTCCACTCCGGAATGGGCAACAGTTGTAACAAACCTCCAGGTCTCTGATTTTCTGCTTTGATCTGCTGACAAGTCAGACACATTGCCACGAAATCTGCCACATCCATTTTCATACCAGACCACCAAAAATGCTGTTTGATGTCCCTGTACATCTTCGTGCCTTCTTGCATCAAGACACAATCCAAACCTCTGAGAGACGCATCACTGAAGATATCATAATCCTTCCCAGCTTGTGGCAAAGCTAAGATAGGTGCAGTAGTCAACCTCTCCTTTAATTCAAGGAAACTCTCCTCACACTTATCAGTCCATAAAAATGCCACATTCTTCCGGGTCAAACCTGTCAAAGGAACTGCAATCTGAGAATAACCTTGGATGAATCTCCTGTAGTAACCAGCTAAACCCAAGAAACTTCTGACTTCCTTCACAGATGTTGGCCTGGGCCAATCCTTCACTGCTTCAACTTTCTGAGGATCAGTGGCCACTCCCTCCTTAGAAAGGATATGACCAAGGAAAGCTACCTCAGATTTCCAAAACTCACACTTTGACAACTTGGCATACAAGCTATGCTCCTGCAATTTCTGTAATACCGCTGTCAAGTGCATAGGATGCTCCTCCTCCGACTTCGAATACACCAAAATATCGTCGATGAAAACCACCACGAAGGAGTCAATAAATGGCCTCAAAACCCGATTCATCATATCCATGAACACTGCTGGCGCATTTGTCAACCCGAATGGCATCACCAAAAACTCGTAGAGTCCATGACGAGTCCTGAAAGCTGTCTTACTCACATCTTCCTCCTTGACTCGAACCTGATGATACCCCGATCTCAAATCAATCTTCGAAAACACAGCTGCTCCTCGAAGCCTGTCGAACAAATCATCAATCCGCGACAGTGGATACTTGTTCTGAATAGTCACCCTATTCAACTCCCAGTAGTCAATGCACATCCTCATTGACCCATCCTTCTTCTTGACTAACAACACTGGCGCTTCCCACGGAGAGGAACTCGGTCTAATAAGCCCCCTACTCAACAACTCCTCAATCTGCTTCTTCACTTCGTCCTGCTCTACGGGTGCCATCCTGTACGGAGCCTCAGAAATCGGCGCGCTCCCTGGCTGAACATTGATGCAAAACTCTACATCTCTCTGCGGCGGTAATCCTGGAAAATCATCCAAGAACACCTTAAGAAAATCTCGGACAACCGGAATGCCCTTGACTTCATCTGGAGTTGCCATCTTGGATACCATTGCAGCCACCTTCGGAATCTTCTTCTTCCCTTGGAAAGTCACTGCGGGACCACCTGGTGCTTTCACCAACACCTCTTTCTGCTTGCATTCAATTGTGGCATCATATATTGCCATCCAATCAATACCCACGATGACATCCACTCCTAAGACTTGCAGCTCAATCAGATCGATGCCGAACAACCTCTTGCCAATCTCGATATCACAGCCCTCGTAATATCGATCAGCGATCAATTCTTCACTTGACGGCGTTGCCACCGACAAAACCTTGCCTGGAAACATCTTAGACTCCACACCTAAGACCTTTGCAAAATTCGGCGATACAAAAGTATGCGATGAACCAGTATCAAATAAAACCCTTGCATTAATTCCATTAATCAAAACAATCCCTGTTACATGAAGAGTGATACTCAATCTCCAATTATTCTCAAACAAAGGTTTTACTTATTACATTAATTAAAATAAAATCAAAACTCTTGCATACCCTGTATTACATCTTCCGAGTTACCCGCGTCCTCCTCAGTTAATGCAAATACTCGCCCTTGCCTCTGGAATTTGCTTCCACCTGAACCATCCTTCCTCAATTGTGGACAATGCGACTTAGAATGTCCAGTTTGCCCACATTGGGGACAAGTCTGCTTCGCCAACTTCGGACACGCTGACCTGTAATGTCCTGCCTCCTTGCAGTAATAACAAGTCACTCCCTGAGTTGCAGGTGCCTTCTGCACTGGATCACTGAACTTGGCTTGTTTCGCTGGAAATCTCTTCCCACTCTGACCTGATGCTGGCCTCTTGTTCCGGTTCCATGTTTCTTACTTCTTCTGGAACTGGTCCATGTCCTCCTCAGTCATAGCTGCTCTCCTGACCAGCTTGTCGAACCTCCTTATGCACAACGGGATCATTCTCGACCTCAAGTTTGGCCTCAAGCCCTGCTCAAACTTCTTTGCCTTCTTCGCCTCGTCAACAATCAACTCTGGTGCATACCTCGAAAGCTGAGCGAACTTGGTCTCATACTCTCGCACGGTCATGCTGCCCTGCTGTAGATTCAGGAACTCTATCGCCTTCTTCTCCTGAATATCTAGGGGAAAGAAGCGATCACTGAATTCCTCCAGAAAAGCTTCCCAAGTCATCGGCTGGTCTCCCAAAGTCATCTTCAGCGATTCCCACCAGACACCAGCATCCTTTTCCAGTTGCATAATGGCCAACTTCACCTTATTGGCTGCCGGAGTTTCTGAGACCTCAAAGATTGTCTTCATCCTCCTAATCCAATCGTCAGCTGCGTTTGGATCAGATTGCCCCTCAAAAACTGGCGGCCTCATCCTTCTAAAGGACTCAATCTGCTTGATAGGGTCGGCGTTAACCAATCCCTGTCTAGCTCCATGATTCTGCTACTGGTTCTGATTCTGATTCTGCGCCAAATTAAATGCCATTAGCGCATTCAGAGTCTGATAAACCTTGGCAAATTCGGCCTCAAGATCAATTCCAGTTCCTCAAGAACTTCCAGATCCATCCTCATTGTTACCACCATTCCTGGGCCTGGGTGCAACCATTCTGAATACTGCAAAACGAGGAAAAAGTTAGAGTATCATACACAATTCAAACTCACATCAATATCCTTTGGCAAAACTTCACTTGCATCCTAAAGGTAAAACATCATATTTCATTTCTGTGATACTCACTCTTTAATGTCCACACCTAGGTACTCACACTCTAGTGTCCACACCTAGGTTATTTTTATGCCATGTTTATTATTACTATTGAAGCATGCTCTGATACCAATCTCTATAGCGCCCCAAATTTCTAATATGATATCTTAGAAAATACGTGGCACAATCCCAGCATCAACTTCAATGTAACATTAAACACAACCAACTCCACTAAAATTTTCAACTTTTATTACAACAATCTTTTACATAGCACAGCAGAATTTAAAACATCTCAATCATAGTTTTCTTTTATTTACAACACAGTCTTATTACAACACTGTTCTTACAAATTTACACAAAACTCTATTAAGTCAATTTATCTCAAAACTAACTCAAGCATCCACACCTCCAAACTCTAAGCAACAACCTGCAACACATGAGGCTAGAGATGATCCCTAACACCAAAAACTAAAGGAATCAGCCATAAATGGTGTGAGTGACATAAAAACAAACAACATAAATGAACTTTAAGCATGGATTCTTAAACAACATATAATAAACAAGAATACATAAAATATGACGTAGCAAGGAAACATGTAAACAACAAGTGAAACTAAACTAAGTGTCAAGTGTAGAAAACAGGAAAACCACGTGCATAAAATCAAGTCAAGAAAACCCAAATTCTATATGCGGACTCTCTAATGCGTACTTGTCGAAGTCTATGCATCACACTCTACATAGGTTCGGTGCAAGCCCTTAACGTCTTCACTTCATAGGGTTCAATCCCCCGCTATGCAACTAATCCTAACACGATGACTACTACGAGATAAAGATAAACTGTGAGTATTAGCCCATGCCCCGATAATTCCGGAGATAGATCCCACACCACAGGTATTTTACCTGGATAATTTCGGAGATCATCCCACACCGAAAGCAATGACCTCATCACACGAATACCACATGTGCGTCGCCTCGACCCTGATAATTTCGGAGATTAATCCCACACCGCAAGTAATTACCTAGATAATTCCGAAGATATATCTCACACCGCAGGTAATTTACCTGGATAATTTCGGAGATAGATCCCACACCGCAAGTAAGTTACTTGGATAATTCTGGAGATTAAATCCCACACCGAAAGCCATACTGAGGTACTTGACCCATGTTCCCGTTCATCATATCACCACTAGTGCCTGTCCTTATTATTCTTGGGTTACTTAATTACTCAACGACTCTCCTAGAGTTGGTGTATCCTACCGGACTTAACTCAAAACTGAACAACTAAAATGTCTCAACAGGCCTCAACAAAAGAACTCAACGCCGGTATACTAGGATCACACACATCCTCTAGAGACCCAAACTCAATGTCTAAACTAACTTTCCACCATAAATAGCTCAACTGAATATCTTAAACTCATATGCTTAACAGAAGACAAAATATAGACTAAAATGTTTGAAAACTAATCATTCGAAAGAACATTCAAATTTATGAAAACTCATCAGTACCAGTCGACTTATTACTGTAGTAAGTCGACTGTCCAGAGGAAAAATATCCATGATTTTAAGAAAATAAGTTAAGTAATATAAGTTGACTTATAAGAGTCATAAGTCGACTTACCAAAAATATAAGTTGACTTATAAAAGTCATAAGTCGACTTAGCAGAGAGAAATTCCAGAAATCTTTAAGAAAATATTCTATGTGTTATAAGTCGACTTGCAAAAGTCATAAGTTGACTTACCAGAGATTATAAGTCGACTTAAAAAGTCATAAGTCGACTTACCAGAGAAAAAATTACGATAACTTTGAAAAAAAAATTCTAAGTGTACCAGTCGACTGAAAATGGTCTAAGTCGACTGTCCAGAATGGATTTTCAAGAAAACTAAAGATCTAGCAGTTGGGTCGTGCCAGTCAACTGAAAGGTCTGACGATCGACTGTCGGCCTACAGTCTGCCTAATTTTGGTTGTACATGATAATCAAAATTAGAGTTTTTCTAAAAGAAATCATTGTTTATGAAAATAATTCGTATTCAGGTAAAAATGACAATCTCAAAGTATCCTCAGATTGGATACAATCCTCAAATCAACCAATTTCCTCAAAATCTCAATCTTCATGTTCTAAATTCCTAATTCTTCCATTAGGGTTTCTCAATACTGAATTTCTTTCACAACTCAAAACCAAAATCTGATTTGTATCCACGAGATCCAGATGTTCATCCATCCAATCCCTTATTATCATAACCATACTCATATCTTAAACATGCTTTCTAGCAATACAAATTTATAAACCAAGATCAACTAATTATTCATAGATTTCACATACATAATACGACAACAATCATTTCATTGCTCAAACAAACATGTCAAAACAAACAACTAATCAATCATTCACATAAATAAACAACAATCCGAATTCACATCAGTCACCTAAATCAAACAACAAAACAAATTTCATATCACTCACCTTAGGAATGAAGAGATCCAACGAAAAAGCCTTCCTTTTTGCGAGATCCAAATTCCTCTTGATCCTCCAAAAATATCACAAAATTCTATACTGTGCAGCAAATGACGGCTGCAAATTCCTTTTAAATACCTGGGATAAGAAGTTTAGGGTTTTCCAAATACTTTTACAAAATAATCCCCTTGAAATGCAACTTTACATAAATGGATCCCTTATGTTGGAAACTTGATAAAGTCATTTAAATTAGGATTTAAAAGTAAAATATAATCCTAAATCTCAACCGGTACTGTTCAACATGTCCAGAAAATACCTTTTACATTTTAACCCATAAAAATGACAAATTTGCAAAAAGGTCCTTCTTTTCTCAAAATTTGCAAATAGATCCAATTAATTTCAGAAAAATCTGGAAAAATTATAAATAAATCCCAAATATTAAATAATGATTTTTCATGAAGAAAATTTGACTTTTGAACTTCTCAAGAAATTATTTGCACGTGTTTTGTACGTGTAAAAAGATATATTTTTCTGAAAATATTCATAAATTCTCCAAAAATCATTTTAGTCATTTATAAACCTTTAAAAATAATATTTTAAAAATACAGGGTTCTACACAAGATGAGCAACAATTGCCATAATTGTCCTAAACGAGTCTTTTGATGAAACTGGAGAGAAAGTCTCTGTAAAATCAATGCCTTCTTTCTAGGTATAGCCTTTAGCTACAAGACGTGCCTTATACCTTACCATTAGAATTCCTCTTGGTCTTAAATATCCATTTACAACCAATTGGTTTTGGACCTTCTGGTAATGGGACAAGTTTCCAAACTTTGTTGTCTTGCATAGACTTATACTCCTCATTCATGGCATTCATCCACTTTTGAGAGTTACAACCTTTCATGGACTGGTGAAATGTGATTGGATCATCTTCCATCATTCCATTGTCATCCTCATGTTCTTGGTGAAATACAATATAATCATCCGGAATAACATTCCTCCTTTCTCTCGTGGATCTCCTTAATGGCACTAGTTCTTGAGGTTGTTGAGTTTGTTCTTCTAGAACAATTACCTTATTTTGAATAGGGGGTTGTTCAAGATTGTCTTGTTGAGGTTCCGGATTCACTTCTTGATCAATAATAGGTGTGGGAACCTGAATATTGTCAAAAGTGATAGTAGGAATTGGGCTTGTAATTGAATCCAATTTCTCCTCAAAAGCAATGTCCATAACCTTATTTCTCCCCCAAACTGAACTTCCTCAAAAATGTTGCAGTTCCTATCTAAAAAATATTCCTAAGTGTGGGATCATAAAACTTATAGCTCATAGATCGTTCAGAATAACCAATAAAGTAGCTGCTCACTGTTTTGGAGTCCAATTTATTTTTATGTGGCCTGTAAGGCCTTGCCTCAGCTGGACATCCCCAAATGTGAAAGTGCTTTAGACTAAGCTTTCGACCTGTCCAAAGCTCATAAGGTGTTTTTGCAGCTGCTTCAGTTGGTACTCTATTGAGAATGTAAGCTGCTGTCTTTAATGCTTCTCCTCAGAGGGACTCAGGTATGGTGGAAAGAGCAATCATACTCCTTACCATATCCTTAAGAGTCTTTTTCTAATCCTTGAAATTTTTCCCATTAAGCATGGGAATAGAATTGATGTTAGCAGTTATTGAGGCAACAGATGATAAACTAGCTGAATATAGAACAAAAACAAACAACATAAGCTCACATGAGAATCCATATAAAACAATAAATTCAAATAATGGTTAATCTCATCTGAAGATACCAGGCACAACGTTAATATCAAGTCTTTGGACAGTAACATTAACTGTAAGCGGTACCCTTGTTGTAGTAATCAAATATTGACAATAAATCCTGTCAAATAATAAGTCATTCTTTGGACTGACTTATTGTTCACATGGAATACCATATAATTGTCACATATTTATTACCACAAATGTGTATGAAATTCGGCCAAATATCAACTTACCTTTGGGTCAGTTAATGAACGCATGAATTACAAACACACAATCATCTTGATATTTTAAATAAATTAATCTACACAAAAGAGGTCACTTTGGCAACATTTTGTTTCAATTGATCTATTCAAAATATTAGATATTCATAAGAAAAACCAAAACCATAATTTGAATTTAATTGTTTCCCAAAATTTTATCTTTTCCTTAATTTTTTGTAATTTTACTTTATTTTTTAGATGGATAATGTCAAACTAATTTTTATTTATCCGTTTGTAGGACAAATATCTTTATTAACAGAAAATTGAATGATGATGACAGCAGAAAACCCCTTCTCATTAACCAAAAATTAATTGAATGATGATAACTGAAAATTAATGATTAACAAAAATTAATGAATGATGACAACAAAAAATTAATATTCTTTACTGATAAATATGGATTCAGTAAATTAACTATCATCTCTGGACAAATATCCATTAATTTACTGTATCCATTAAATTAATCATATCAGATCATCTTTAATTAAGCAAAGATAACATAAGACCTTACAGATATTCAACAAAGATATTCTGCAAAGATAACATGGGAGCATACAGACATTTAATTTACTAAAGCCAGAGAATGAGAACATACACATACCCGGTGATATTCAACAAAGATATGGCCTCCACAACCCGGTGGGCCCCCTATGCCATTAAAAATTACACCACCAACCCATACAAAAAAAAAACTCTATGGGCAATTCTATTAACTGAAGCCATTACCTGTGGGCACCCACTGAAGCCATTAACCAACCATATACAAAACTCCAATGAAATATTCATAAACAGAATCAAAACACATCAAAGGTGTATCTTAAAAAAAAAACTTTATCAAAAATCAAAACCACAAGTACTGACTTACGGTTTTTTTTTATATTTTATTTATTATTATTATTCTTTTTTAATATCTGAATATAATCTTAACATGATCTACTGTTTTATCAACCAAAATACATCGCATAGATAAATACACTATTCTGTCCACAAAATACAACATAACGATGAAAATTTAATGGCTCCAAAAGATTAACATATCAATTAGCCCCTTACAAATCCAAATTCAATTAACTAATTTATTATTAATATTTGAATATGAATTTTAGAAGACAAATTTCTTAAATTTCACAAACAAGAAACCCTAAATTTCTTCAAACAAGAAACCCTGATACAAATTGACGGAATTTTATATACACTTAAGAACATGCATAAAATATTAATAACAACCTAAAACATGTTTCTATAAATCTAGATCTTAATCATGTTGCAAAAGTGCTTTAATATAAAATCCTAAATCATGAAACTATGATCTTTGCTAAATCAAAAGAAGAAGAACATTAAAAGCGGAAGCACTAACCTGAAGCCATTCATGGAGATTACGCAGAGGGTTTGGATCTTCCTATATGATACGCACTTCTATGAGAGGCTGTCTCTCTATTCTTCTGTTGATGGAATTACAGATGGAAAAAGAAGATACGTATATATAGGGGACCATAACCCTAATTGATAATTATTGATTTCCAATTTTGTTGATCACAAAATGAGAAATTTACTTTACGGTCTCTACACATGTTATATCACACTTTAAATTTTATGCTTTTAACCCATTAATTAATCTTGATTACATCACTTTAATGTGGGTTAGACTTTAGAATAGCAATTATACATTTAGTCACATATGTGAGCCCACATAGATTATTTTCCAACATATATCTCATAAAGTATATTAATATTTGATAATAGAATACACTAAGAACACCAAAGTTAATCGTCAAATATTTTTACATCCTTGATGTGTTAGACAATATTTTACTGGTGGATTGACTGATGGTTGAGCTTATGTGTTTTGTGTGAATCATTCTATGTACTTATTTTGGGGAGTTGGAGCTAATGTTACCGTATCTGTTGTTAGTTCCATTGGCATGTAGCCTTTCTTGTATCTATAACTATATTCTTTATTTTAATTATATTTGTTGCTAGTTCTATATAGATGTGTTGGCAAAAGCTTTGATAGTTTTATCTGTATGATATTAAAAAAAAAATTAGAGATAGCCTATTTGATTGTTTTACGACATTCTAATTGTCTTTTATAACTTACCGTAGAGTTTCTAAACCGGTGGTATTGCATATATATATTGATATCTATATGAATTGTTCGTTAAACATGATTGCATATATTTTACTGTGTACAGGATTTTTTATATATTGCATTGTTTCAAAGATGTGTCGTAGGCACGTGCTCACTGATAAACCTAGTGTGTGTGTGTGTGTGTGTGTGTGTGTGTGTGTGTGTGTGTGTGTGTGTGTGTGTGTGTGTGTGTGTGTGTGTGTGTGTGTGTGTGTGTGTGTGTGTGTGTGTGTGTGTGTGTATAATAGGGGAAAAGGGGTATGAGCAACTTGCTCATTTAATAAATAAGCAATTGATGATATGGCATATATGTGATTGGAAAATGCTTAAAAGGATTAGTTGTTCAGTGTATCACATGTATGCCACATAATCGATTGCTTATTTACTAAATTAACATGTCATTTGAGATAAATGGAGAAGGATGGATTGTGACATTCCAATAGAATTGAATTGGAAACCTAACTTCCGTATACACATTAAAAAAGAAGACGAAAAGAAAAATAATACTACTAACAAATATTCTATGAGATGAAGCATGTTCCATGTACATAATAATGTATTGAGTGCCAACAAAGAAGTTTATAATTCCCTGGGAGATAAAATCAATTATAATGTTCTGATCATGGCAGGTTTAGCTTACACCCAATTAAGCTAATGAGGTATAAGATCAACTCAGATTGAGATGATAGAATGTCAATTGCTCTTACTAAACCCCTTTAATTTTTCCACTTACACCAAAACCCCTCACAACGCTACATATTTTAAAGCCCCCTTTTGCGTGATTTCCCCCCTCCTTTTCTTTCTGAAGAGAAATACCTTTTACTTTACTTATAATTAATATAGTTTACACGTGCGATGCACGTCTTAATAAATATAGTTTTTTTAAAAGTAAAAATTAGAGGTAGTCTGGATTTGATCTAAAGTCTCATTTACAAATTACAATAGTTATGCACGTGCGCTGTACAGGTTGGTAGATGGACAAATTACACTAAGGCCTTCTCTCATTATGGTAGTAGAGATTAAGATTTTATAGGAAAATATTCCTTTGTGGTGACTAGCACATCTCAATAATACAAATTTTTTTTTAAAAAAAACCTAACACAAGTAATCTAAATAATACACTTCTCCCTCGAAACCAATCAAAATAATACACTTGCATAAATATATTTGACATAGGTAAAAATTGAATCAAATCATGACTGTTCAGATCTGGCAAAAATCTTAAAGCCTACAGGGGTAAAACGGTAAATTCAGCTAGAAATGAGCCCGTAAATGGGAGTTGGGCCACTTTCAAGCCAAACAACACAAAACAGACTTGTCAACTGGGTTTTCATAACAACCCAACATAAATGAGTTCATAATTATCTAAAATTAGTTTAAACTCATAATCTCTACTATTTTAATAGGAGAGTTTGTCACTAGACAAACTCCATTTGTAACCAAACAAACACGTGCATTGTAACTAAATAAACACATGCAATGCACATGCATGGATAATATAAAGGACGTTTTAGGTTCAATGCCAGACAACGTCGGAATATATATATATATATATGGGTAAAAGGGATATGAGCAATTTGCTCATTTAGTAAATGAGCAATTGATTATGTGACATGCATGTGATACATTGGACAACTAACCCTTTTAAGGCTTTTCCAATCACATGTATGACACATCATCAATTGCTTATTTACTAAATGAGCAAGTTGCTCATACCACTTTTTCCCTATATATATATATATATATATATATATATATATATATATATATATAGCGAAAAAGGGGTATGAACAACTTGCTCATTTAGTAAATGAGCAGTTGATTTTGTAACATGCATGTGATACATTGGACAACTAATCCTTTTAAAGATTTTATAACCACATGTATACCACATGTATAAAGATTTTTCCCTATATATATATATATATATATATATATATATATATATATATATATATATATATATATATAGCGAAAAAGGGGTATGAACAACTTGCTCATTTAGTAAATGAGCAGTTGATTATATAACATGCATGTGATACATTGGACAACTAATCCTTTTAAAGATTTTATAATCACATGTATACCACATCATCAATTGCTTATTTACTAAATGAGCAAGTTGCTCATACTCCTTTTTCCCTATATATATATATATATATATATATATATATATATATATATATATATATATATATATATATATATATATATATAAAGACGTGCATCGCACGTGTAAATTACTAGTTATTTATAAGAGACGGTTCAAAAATTATATCTCTTTACAGAAGAAGAGTCATAACTCTTTCTCCACAACCACTTCTATCTCTTCATAAAAAAGAGGTGTTAACTAACTCTATCTCTTTGCCAAGAGAAGGGTAACTGACCATATCTCTTTATGAAGATGAGAATAACGAACTTTATCAAAACACCGGAAAGTAAAGATAAATCATTATCTTGAAACTAACCCCCTAAGCCACTATAAATACCCCATGACCTCCACAAGAACCAGGTAATCAGTATTTTCCAGTAAAAACTCTCATATATTTTCTAAGTTCTGACTTGAGTGTTGAAAAGTCTGTCACCAAGGCCAACCCTGGTGTTTCATTCTTTTGCAGGTCAATCGGAGCAATCGTTACCATCCAGATCAGTTCCAACGGTTCAAATGAGTCAGATTCAGGAGTCAAGATCAGTTGGAAATAGTCAATATCGCTTTTTATTATTTCTAAAAGAATTAACACCATCTGTTTACTCCCACACAGAAAAATAGTAACGAATTGGCACCGTCTATGGGAACAGAAAATGCAATCCGACCAAAATTCGCCGCTAAAAAAATGTTTTTAACCATGCCTCCAAAGGAAAAAGGGAAGGTCGCGGCCTCAAGCCGACGAGCCAACCCTCTTCCTCCACCTCTTCTTCATAAGGACGTCCCTCTTGCCCCTTAGCATGATCAACCTCCTCAACCGGATCAACATCTTCAGCCGGAACAGCCCCGACAACCTACCCAGCCTCCCTCCAGAAAGGCTCAACGGGGGGCTCCCAAAAAATTCATCACCATGTGCAGCGTATTGGTGAGAATAGAGGGTCAGTATACACCTTTTCGCACTCTACGGTGGCCGATGCGATGCCTTAAGCGCAGCAGGATCTCCGCCAGACCATCATCTCTAGACAGCAGGAGTCTGACCTTCGAGGCCACTTGAACAGACAGCGAGCCCAGGACGAGGTCCCCTATCAAGGGTGCCAGGGAACCAAGAGGGGTCCCTCCCTTCGAAGTCTAGAATGCAGAAGAACCCTCTCTTTAAGAGGGTGAAGAAGTCATCACTCTCCAAAGAGACAAAAAAGGACTCCTCTACCTCGCGGAAGAAGGACCCAACTCTAACATGCTGATCAGGCCCCAGGAGAGGTAGAGAGGAAGAAGCATCTATCACCAGGGCAGAGTTCCAAGACTTCAAAGATGAGATCCTTCAAGCCTTCAACATCGTTCCTAGAAGGACCCAACAATCTAGCCATCACCTCTCTACTCCCCCATGCCGTGAGGAGTCCCATGGGTCTACTAGACCCGAAGAGCAAGACAATATCATTTTCCAGCTCCTCCAAAAGTTGGAAGACCGTCTAGCACTGTTAAAACAAGAAGAGGGAATACATGAAGGAATATACAGGCCCATTCAACCCCCTTCTCCAGAAAAATTATCGAGGCTCATATTCCAGTCAACTTCAAAATTTTAGCATTTGAGTCATACAACGGAGAGTCCGATCTGGTAAACCACATTGAGAGTTTCAAAATCCTCATGATGATCCACCAAGCATCTGACTCTCTCCTCTGCAAGACTTTTCTAGCAACCCTGAAGGGATCAGCACAGGAGTGGTTCTCTCATCTCTCTCCAGGTCCATGTTCTCCTTCAATCAACTTGAGGAACTCCTCATCACACACTTCATCACCAGTCGCAAGAAAGAGAAGACAAGTGCCTCATTACTTGATTTGAAGAAAAAGGACAGAAAGTCTCTCAAGACTTATGTTCGGCGCTTCACAGCCGAATCCCGATCCATCCCCTCACTCGATTCAGCCATAGCCACGGTTGCCTTAAGGTACAATGTGAATCATGACCACCTAAAATCTTCTCTTCTCAAAAGACCCCCTTGGGAGTTCTCCGACCTCCTTCAAAGAGTTTAGAAGTACATCCGAGTGAAAGATGCCATTCAACCCCAAGAACAGAAGGTGCCCTCATCCTGGAACAACAGAAGAGCACCAATGAAGACGGACTCAGGAAGTCCCAGAAGGATGCCACATACCAGCATCTTCCACCTCCAATGCCTCATTTTGAGAAGTACACTCTGCTTAATACCAGTATCTCTACAATTCTTATGGAAGTAGATAAGAAGGGACTCTTGTAACCTCCTCCTAAGATGAACGCTTCATGAAGGAGAAGGGATAGGAACAAGTGGTGCACATTTCACAAAGATCACGGTCATCTCACAGATGACTATCTAGCCCGTAAAGAAGAGCTTAAAGCCCTACTCCGACGAGGATAACTGGTCAAGTTTGCCCAAAGAAACAACACCAAACCTCCTCCCGTAAGAGGAGCCAACAAGCGAGCAGAGAGGCATTCTGAGTTCCAAGGCTCGGGACGCATAGAGGTATTTCACTTCACCCATGGGGGACCTATAGGGGGATTGTCTAACTCCTCAAGGAAAGCAATTCTCCGAGAAGTGAACTCAGTGCACAACATCCACCCCCCCTCAAGAGCTCGGGGGTTCTGATCACATTTTCAAATCAAGACCTTGAAGGAGTTCGAACACCTCATTGCGACGCACTTATAATCAGTATATGTATGGCCAATCATGAGGTGCACCGTGTCCTGGTAGATATCAGCAGCTCAGTAAACATCATCTTCCTAAATGTATTCGAGGCCTCAAGCTCAAGCGAGACCGCCTTAAACCAGCGAGGTACACCCTCTATGGATTCTCCGGAGCACCAGTCAAGATTGAAGGAATCATCACTTGTGACATAAATGTGGGGAAAACATCAGCTACTCGCACCGAAGCACTAAATTTTATGGTTGTTGACATGAAATTCGCCTACAATGCCATCTTTGGTCATCGGGGCTAGCAGCTCTTCATGCGGTTATCTCAGCTTACCACATGAAGATGAAGTTCATTACAATAGTCGGGGTAGGGGAAGCCAAAGGAAGCAAAAAAGCTGCTCGGGCATGTTACACCGCCAAAATGGGGGGCTCGGTCATCCCTCTTGGAACTCCCCCAAGATAGGGAACAAGCCAGCTCTGAACCCGTAGAAGAACTAGAAGAAATCTCCTTCTCCCAAGATGATCAAGCTAAGTATTTTTGGGTGAGCAAGGCACTCCCCCCATCAAGTCAAGGAGCAACTCATCACTTGCATTAGGGAGAACTGAGATCTCTTCGCTCGGACCACCTCAGACATGTTAGGTATATCCGAAGATCTAATCATGTATCGGTTAAGTGTGAACCCAGAAGTCAGGCCCATCCAACAGAAGCATCATAAGTTTACCCCTGAAAGGTAGCAAGTAGTCAAGGAGGAAGTCGAGAAACTTCTAGCCATCTGCTTCGTTCAAGAAGTTAGCTACCCCGAGTGGCTAGCGAACATAGTAATGGTCAAGAAAGCGAACAACAAATGGAGAATCTGCATATACTTCACCGACCTCAATAAAGCATGTCCGGAGGACCTCTTCCATCTACCGAGTATAGAAGCCTTGATCGACACCACCTCAGGCCATGAGCTTTTAAGATTCATGGACGCTTTCTTGAGATACTACCAGTTCCGAATGCTTCCACCAGACATCCCAAACGTGTCCTTCATCACCGACCAAGGACTCTACTGTTATCGAGTCATTCCCTTCGGGCTAAAGAATGCTAGGGCCACATATCAGTGTTGGTGAACCAAGTCTTCAAGGAGCAAATCGATCAAAAGATGGAGGTATATATTGATGATATGCTCATGAAGAGCCTCAGGAAAGAAAACCATGTGACCGACCTCCAAGAATCCTTTGACGTAGTACAGAGACACAACATGAGATTGAATCCATCAAAATGTGCCACTGGGGTCTCCTCGAGGAAGATCTTAGGTTTCATGGTAATCCAAATAGGAATCGAAGCCAACCCCGAGAAGACCAGAGCTATACTCGACATGTCTCCCCCGACTACCAACAAAGAAGTTTAGAAGCTCACTGGCCGCCTCGCCGCCATTGGGTGCTTGCTCTCTAAGTCTGGAGAGAAGTGTCTCCCATTCTTCAAAGCCCTTCGAGGAGCAAAACATTTCGAGTGAGATGAAGAACAACAGGAAACCTTCAAAAGTCTCAAAGCACACATTGTCAATCGTCCACTCCTCAGCAAGCCCAAGTCAGAGGAGGTCCTCTACCTCTGCTTGGCTACCTCAAAGTAGACCCTCAGTGTCGTCCTGGTAAGGGAAGAAGACAGGGCACAGAAGATCATCTACTATGTAAGAAAGGTACTCAACGATGTCGAACTTCGATACTCAAACATGGAGAAGATGGTTTATGCACTAATTACAGCTGCCCGAAAGCTCCAACCCTACTTCCAAAAGCACTATATCTAGGTCATCACCGATCAACCGCTAAAATAAGTCCTTCACAGGCCGAAAGGCTTTAGGAAAGTTACGAGGTGATCCATTAAGCTGAGTCAACATGATATTACATACCAACCGAGAACCAACAATCAAGGCCCAAGCCTTGGCTAAATTCATCGTCGAAAGCATCAGTCCTGATCCAGCTGAGGAAGGAGACAACCCCCCACTTTGGAGTGTCTATGTGGATGGGTCATCTTGCTTCGAAGGGAGTGGAGCTGGAGTCATCTTGCTCGGTCCCGACGAGTTCACCGTCCAATACTCGTTGCGCCTCAAATTCCCGACATCCAATAATGAGGCTGAGTATGAAGCCCTCATTGTCAGGGTCCTTCTAGCAAGAAAATCAGAGGTACAAAGATTCGGTGTGTTCAGTGATTCCCAACTGGTAGTGAACCAAATTTGGGGCGAATATGAAGCCAGAGATGACCACATGATCAAGTACTTGGCCTACGCAACGAAACTCATGTCTGCTTTCAAATAAGCTGAAGTCACTCGCATCCCACCCAAGGAAAACAGACAAGCAGATGCCTTCTCCAAGCTAGCCTTCTCATCGTTCGATGGACTCGACCATACTATGCTTATCGAATTCTTACTCAAGCCAAACATCGAAGAAGAGAGAATGGAGCTCATGTCCATCACCCTCCAAGCACCCGGAGATTGCTGGATGAAACTCTTGACCGACTTCCTTGATAGAGGAGTCCTCCCTATGGACCCTAAAGAAGTAAGAAAGATTCAAATAGGGGCTGAAAGATATACACTCACCGAAGGAGTCCTCTACAAGCGCTCATACACCCAAGTTGATGGTCGAACTTACCTATGATGCCTCTCTACCAAAGAGGCCGATTACGCCCACAAAGAGGTACATGAAGAAATATGAGGCAGTCATCTAGGCGTGAGGTCTTTGGCACGGAAAATTCTCAACCATGGATACTGTTGAGAATTTTCGATGCCCAAACATACGTCTGCAGATGCATCCCTTACCAGAAGTACTCCTTCATCAAGCGGGTACCCTAAGCCAACCTCATCTCTATGTCAAGCCACATCCCCTTTGCAATGTGGGGAATAGGATTGCTCAAATTATTTCCTCCGCCACTGGACAACAGATTTTCTAGTGGTCACCATCGACTACTTCACAAAGTGGGTCGAGGCGGAACCACTGGCAACCATCTCAGAGCATAAGGTTCAACAATTCTTATGGAAGAACAAGTCTATCGGTTCAGGATTTTCCTGCACATTAGTTATCGACAATGGAACTCAATTTACTGGTAAGGGATTCTGTAAGTTTTGCACTGATTTGGGGGTTGAACAACGCTTCTCCTCTATCTCGCACCCCCTAGACTAACGGCCAAGTTGAGAACGCAAATAGACAAATCTTGGGTGACCTCAAGAAGAGACTTTGTGAAGCACCGAAGGGGCTACGGGTCTAAGAACTCCCAAGCATGCTCAGGTCCTACAAAACCACAACGAGAATTACAACGGGAGAATCCTCATTCAACCTAACATTCAGCACGGAAGCACTCGTCCCTTTAGAAGTATGATTACCTTTCCCTGGCATTCTCTCCTTCAATGAAGAGCAGAACTCAAATGACATGCAGGGCCAATTTAGATCTGATGAAGAAGTTCGAGAGAAGTCTGCCCTACAAAGACATATCTACTAGCAGAGGGTAAAGAAGTTCTAAAATAAGAAGTTTCGCCCAGGCCAACCTCAAAGAGGGGGACCTCGTCCTTTGAAAGCTTGAGATATCCAACCCAGGCAAAGGAAAGCTCATCTCTAATACGAGATACCATACAAGGTCTCACAACTGATACGCCCAAGAGCTTACCTGACTTGAAGACTTGGGGGACAGAATATTTCAAGGACTTGGAATGCCGAGAACCTGATGAAGTATAAGGAAGGCGCTTAACGTCATCCCCTAGTAGTTAGCTTCAAACATGTAATAAAGGTCGATACTTATAAAAGTCTCAGCATGTAATAAAAGCTAGCAATCAAAGCAGCCATTTAGGTTCATTTTTCAATAAATTTCCAGTCTTTTATTTTGCAAATTTTTGGTACAATTCCACTGAATGAAAACAATAAGTTAGACACATGGTTCAGCCCAATAAGTTAGACATAGTACCTTATCACCATTACATTCTGGAGGCACGAAGATGTATAAGGATATCAAACAGCACTTTTGGTGGTCGGGTATGAAGAGAGATGTCGCAGACTTTGTGGCAAGGTGTTTGACTTGCCAGCAGATCAAAGCAGAGAATCAGAGTCTTGGAGGCTTGTTACAGCCATTGCCCATTCCAGAATGAAAGTGGGAGAATATCAATATGGATTTCATCACTGGGTTGTCGAGAAATCCAAATGGCAAGACTCAATTTGGGTTATTGTTGACTGTTTAACCAAGTTAGCTCACTTTCTGTCTATGAAGATTACTTGGTCGATGGAGAAACTGGCAGAGCTATACATTTATGAGATTGTGAGACTTCATGGGGTTCCTGCATCGATTGTTTTCGACAGGGATGCGAGGTTCACGTCGAGGTTTCGAAAGAGTTTGCAAGCAGCATTGGGTACCAGAATAGATTTTAGTACTACTTTTCATCTGCAGACCGATGGTCAGACTGAAAGGGTGAATCGGGTATTGGAAGATATGCTGAGGGCTTGTGTTATGGATTTTGGTGGCAGTTAGGGAGAGGTACTTGGCATTGGTTGAGTTTGCTTATAACAGTAGTTACCATGCAAGTATCGATATGGCTCCTTATGAAGCTCTGTACGGGAGGAAGTGCAGGACACCCGTTTGTTGGTATGAAGTTGGTGAAAGATAGATGTTTGGGCCGGAGATTGTGCAGCAGACATCGAAAAAGATCGAGCTGATTCGTAAGAGGTTGGTCGAGGCTCAGAGTCGGCAGAAGAATTATGCAGATACTCGACAAAGGGACTTGGAGTTTGAGGTTGGGGATGCAGGTTTTCTTAAGGTGTCTCCGACTAAGGGAGTAATCAGGTTTGGAAAGGGAGGAAAGTTGGTGCCAAGGTACATTGGGCCATACAGAATTTTGAGGCGGATTGGTAAGACAACATATAAGTTGGAACTACCGGAGGAATTGCTGCAAGTGCATGATGTGTTCCATGTGTCGATGTTGAGGAAGTATGTGCCGGATCAGAGTCATCAGCTGGCTGAAGTGCCTGAAAGACTACAGCTGAACTTGAGTTACAAGGAGTAGCTTGTGGAGATTGTTAACCGTCGAGAGAAGGTGTTGAGGAATAAGGTGATACCTATGGTCAAGGTATTGTGGAGGAACCAGCTGTTTGAGGAAGCTACTTGAGAGCCGGAGGATCGCATGCAAAAGGATTTTCCTGAGCTCTTTGTATGATTGTATTTCTTTTGGTTAAAATTGTATTCTCTTGTATGACTGTTTAAAGAAATATTCTAATGAGGGAGTGAAGTAACACCCTAGAATTTTAAATAATGCTTTTGAGATTAATAAATGAATTAAAGTGATTTTTGGTGATTTAATAAATATTTTTCTGAAATTTATCTTTTTTCACGTGCAAAACAAGTGCAAATATTTTATTGAGAAACTCAAAGTCAGAAATTATTTTGGGGAAACCTAATATTTGTTAGTAGTTATTATTTATAAATTTTCTGGATTTCTTTAATATTTATTTGGCATGTTTGCAAATATTACAAAAAGATGGGCTTTTGTGCAAAATTACCACTTAGAGTAAAAACTGTAGATTTTCGATTTTCTGGGCTGAGCATGATGGCTATCCAACTTAGAGTTAAAGATTCTATTTTTTTTCCTAATAGATTTGGGTTATTTTGCTAATTTATTAAAGAATAGTCTTTTTGCAAAATTGCCACTTTGAGGCAAAAATTAAAAAATTTATTTTTCTGGATTTGAAACTGATGCCGGCCAGATCTGGGGAGAATATTTTTGATTTAACCTCAACTAAATTGGTTAATCTAGTTACCTAGTATAAAAGATCTATATATGTAAAGATATATTCTAAAGGAATATTTTGCAAAATCTTCTCAAAACCCTAAAAATTGGATTCGGCCTATATTGGCAGTACTACAACTGTCTCTCCTTTGCAAAAAAAACAAAAAGTATATTTTTATTATTAATTTCTTGGAGTTTCGAAGCGAGGATCTTGGATTTTTGCGAAAGGATGAGTTTTTTCTTATTCTTTATTACTTCGGTTGATTCTTCATTGAGGTGAGTGACATATGTTTGATTTCTTATTAATCTATGCATGTTTGTCTAGTAGAATGCATGTTAGATGACTTATGATGATATAATGAATTTATTAATGGATGGATAATCAAAGGTGGGACTTTTTATGAATAATATGCAATTGGTGAATAAATCTATATATAGATGACTTAATGATGTTAAGAACTTAATATAACTCTTGGATGTGCTATTTATTTCTGATTTGAATGTGTATATTGAGATTATGTGATGCATGATGCATAAAGTTGAATAAAGAAGGATTCTTTACTGATTTGAACATATATAATCTGTTAGAGGGTTTTGATTTGATTAAAAAATATTGTAGATGCAAGTAATCAAGGGCAAATTGGTTTAAATAGTTGTATATGTATTTAACAAATTTCAAGAGAGGTTTTGAGATCAAAAGATCAAGTCTTTATGTGTTGAAATCTGAATTTCTTGATTTCAGTCTGATTGTGCAGACCGAAACTTGATATTTTTGAATTTTGTGATGTTTTCATGTGGATCTTCGATGTATGTTGAAACTGAGGTTGAATTGAACAATATAATATTCATATACACTGATTCTCGATGCTTTTAACTGATACATGAACACATATACACACACATATATAGGGTTTCTGATTTGAAGAAGTTTTTGTTGAAAATTTCTCTGTTGTGATTTTGGTGAGAGTTGGATTTGATTTATGAACATTTGTATGTTAGAAAAGTTGTATTTGATCATCTTAGAATTTTTATTTCACAAATTCATGCTTTTAAAGATTATAATCGAAGTATCAGTTGAAAAGTGCATGAAAATTAAAGAGCTGTCTTTTTGGCATGACGGTCGACCGCCCAAGAACAACACGTAAACTGACGGTCGACTTTCAATTGTTGGATTTCGGGTTTTTAGCATGTCAGTCGACCGCCACTTTTTAAACTAAGATGACGGTCGACCGACAGCTACTGTGTTGGCTATTTTGTTGAGTTTCTTGTTATTTCTTGAACGATTGATTCTTCGAGCTTATGGATTATTGACCTACTGTTTTAGATGAAGCTTTTTTCTACATATTACTGTATTTTACAGAGAGTTATATTTTGATTAATAATGGAATTTAATTGGTAATTCTATCGCCTTAGAAAGTGAATTATATATGGATTTCGAGGGGTTGATGTTTTGTGATTTTTTCTATAACTTCAAAAATGTGAAACTCAGTTGTCTAAGAGATTTAATCAGATCTTACTTCTGGAAATTTGTGGGTATTTGGATAAACTTGGATTTGTGCGATTTAAAGAAGTTTTCTTAATATGAATGAATTGATGATGGAGTTAAGAATTTTATTGTGAGATTTGTATTGATATTTGAATTGTGAGTCTCTTGAGGTTGAGTGGGATTCCCGTAAATCGGCAGATAAGATTTTGTGGATATTGGCCAGTTAGGGCCTTGGGTTTGTTTGGTGGAATTAAATCTAGGTAGGGTACACCAACTCTAGAGAGGGGAAAATTGTATTTTTAATTAATAATAATCAACCTAAGGACAAACACTAGTGGAGATGTGATAGAACTTGGGAAACGTAAGTATGAGATCTGTTGTTAGTTCAACGGATGTATTCCAAGACTGTGTGTTGTTGTGTCCCTAGAGGACAGTTGGTATGTTCGCGTGTCGAGGGTCGGTAGGCCTATTCACGGAACATACGGTGCATTCGCGTGTCGAGGGTCGGCAGACCTATTCACGGGATGTACTATGTATCTGCACATCGAGGGTCGGTAGGCCTATTCGTGGAGTACACGGCAGGAATGTGATTCTCCGTTATTAGAGCTATGATTACATGATGCTTGCGCTTCGAAGGGTTGTTAGGCCTATTCGCGGAGTATTCTAGATCTTGTTTCTATCACCGTAGTAAGATTAATTACATAACGAGAGATTTAACCCTACAAAGTGGAGAACGATAAGGGCTTGCACCAGACCTATGTAGTATGGAATGCATAGAATCCGACAAGTATGTATTAGATAGTCATCATACTGCATTTGTATTTTCTTGACTTGTATTATGCATGATGTTTTCTGTTTTCCTACACTTGACACTTAGCTTAGTTTCACTTGATATTTTCATGTTTTTTTTATCGTTATTTCATTATCCATTTGTTACTACTGTGGGAATGTGTTAATTATGAATTTATTCTTTATGCTTCGTTTAATTTGTATTTCTTTTGATGTCACTCACACCGTTATGGCCTGACCCCTATAGTTTTGGGAGTTAGGGTTATCTCTAGCCTCATATTTGACAGGTAGGTACCGTTAGCTTGGAATTTGGATGCATGTGGTAGAATGACAATATGACTTATGCAAATTGTAAAAGAATGGGTTGTAAAAGAAAGAACTTATAATTCAAGGTTTTTAATTTCCGCTGTGCTATGTAAAGAATTGATGTAATAAAAGTTCAAAAAAATATTATGTGTTTTGGCTATGTTTTACTATTACATTGAGGTAGATGCTGGGAATTGTGTCACGTATTTTCATATTTATTTATTGAAAATTCGAGGTGCTACAAAACTAGAACTGACGATGCAAATGTAATATAACATGATCAAGATAATGCAGGTAATAACTGGAACATGACTCAAAATATAACTGACTCGGGAACGAGGAATAATGTAACAGGAAACATGACATATAAACGAAAGTCATGCAAACTTGTAACAGGAGTTATGTGAACTAGTAATAGGTAACGGGTAACAGGTAACATGTAACATGTAACAGGTAACAAGTAACAGGTAACATGTAACAGGTAATATGTAATATGTAACAGGTAACGGGTGAACAGGTAACATGTAAACTTATAAACTTGTAAACTTGTAACAGATATCAGATAAACATGTGAAATAGGTGACAGGAATATGCAGGAATATCTTAAGTCTTTTATTTAATCATATCTAATGCGTTACTCATGCGTCCCATACCACATGGTTACTGCATACAAACAAGTTACCTTTAGATTTAGCGGTGGCTTCCATATGTCCGTGTACTCAAACATCATATAAACAGATAAACAGACTCATGAACCATGTAATCATGTATTCATGCAAACAGGTGGGAAACACGGATCCCCTTCCGAGTACACCTTCCTATAGGGAAGAATGCAATCAGGTAATTATATAAACAGGTAAACAGACTCATGAATCATGTAATCATGTATTCATGCAAACATGCGGGAAACACGGCCCCCTTCCGAGTACACTTGCCTATATTATCCACTACCAGATTTTTCCTTAAACCCAGGCTTGGTACTTATTCTTTTTACCAAAACAGACATGAATGTGCAAAATCAGGAATAGGTAAACATGACAGGGACAGAAACCAGGTTCAGACAGGGCAGAAATCATGTTGGGTGCCATAAACAAAATAATAAATATTGGAATAACAAGAATTCCAATTCTAGACAGCAGGACATTGTTGCAAAACGGAAATTTTCGCTGCTACAGAAAAGAAAATCTGGATCCGTCAGAAGTTCTAGAAACTAGACTCTTTGCCAGTTCCAGCGCATATACACACGATATATAAAAATCATAGAAACTAGGTTCAAATTCTTATTCTTTACAGATTTTATGTTCAAGTAGAAACAGCATATCTAGCAATCTACACATCGGATTTCAATCCGTCAAAAGTTCTGGAAACTAGACTCGGGGGGCTAAAACTCTTATTTATAATGTTCTAACAGATTCAAAATGCAACTGGGTCAAAATCTGATCACAAGTCAGAACAGACAGCAGGACAGAAATATACAATTTGATATCTATGATCTTTTACGAATACAGAAGTAACATAAACAAATCAAAATGGATAGGGGTCAAGATCATCAACATATAAGGCATGAGAAATGGATCACAACGATAAACCTACTTTCAGTATTTTAAAGAATGCTTGTACGGGAAAACAAAAAGATTCGTACAAGGATACTTGCCTTAATATGATGACGATGATTCCGATAGTATTAAAAATAAGGGATGAAAATCCCGACGGCAACAATACACGTGTACATCGAACACAGCAATTACTGAAGAACTCCAACAGCAACAGTAAGATTCCCACAACAACAAACGGAAAATCAACCCAATCAGTAAACAGCAATACCAGATCCCAAAACAAAAGACAGCAGATCAGATCCAACACAGCAAACAGCAAGACCAGGAATAGCATGACGGGGACCACGACTTCTACCTTGACGGTGACGACTGCAGGCGTCGACAGTTGGCACGACAGTGGGGAAGGTGGAGGTCAACTTCGGTGGTAGTGTGGCGACGATCAGGGTATAGGGAGTAGGGTGTAGATGCTGGCAATGAGGGTGGTTTCGGTGGTTGACGAAGCGACGGAAGGCAATGGGTTCAGGCGATCGACGAGGCGAGATGGAGACGGCAATGGCGCAACAATGGCACAGATGGCAATGGCGATGGAGATTGACAGGAGGTGTAGGGGACTTGGGCGATGAGGATGAGAGCGGGATGAGGAGAAGGAGAGGTGCGAGGGCGAGGGCAACGGGGTGAGAGGAGGGCAGGTGGCAAGGTGCGTTGAAGGCGTCTCGACGGCTGAGGTGGCAGTTGAAGAGGCAGAGGGGGGGTGCTCTGTTTTGTTTTCGGAATAGAGGAAGATGGAGAGAAATGGAGAGAGAGAGAAAGATACCGGGGAGAGAGAGAGAGGAATTTATTAATTAAGATTAAGAGGAGTTGGTTAGGCTGATAATTATGAGATGATCGGGGTAGTTAGGGATTTAGTGGAGATTGTAGGGGATTATGCTGTTATGGTTGTTTGAGTTTGGGTTGTATTTAGGATAATGGGTTAACGGGTTGGTATAGAATTTGGGTTTCACCAATTTGGGTTTCATATTGGTGAAGTTGGGTTTTGAAAATAAATCAAATATAAGTAGCATTGGTATAAATACCCTGAAACCCGGATCCGACCCGGACCCGGCATTGGACCGGAACTGACTAGGCCTGTTCGGGTCCGGGTCCTAAAATGGGACCCGTTGTACTTTCAGGTCTGGGTCCGGGTCCGCTCAAAAGAGACCCGACCCGGACCCGTTAAAAAAATCCAAAAAATCAACATAAAAATAAATATTCTATCCTCATCCCTCCTCTCCTTCCTCCTCAATTCTAAATTTTCTTCTACCAAACTCAAAACTCATGCCTTTTTCTTCTCTCCTCTATTCTAAATCCTCTACTCGCCGCCTCCGCTCGTCGCTCACACTCCCGCTCCTACCCTGGACGAGTAGGAATATTTTAATAGGACCCGGATCCGGTCCTCACGGGTCTAGTCCGGGTCCAATTTTTGGACCCGTAGGGGACCGAGTTCGGGTTCGGGTCCAGGGTAGTGAAGGATCTGACCCGATACCAATGCTAAATATAAGATTGACTTGGATGGGCTTTACATGAAATTAAAATAATCAAAATAATATGATACTATGGGTTAAATTGAGCTTCAAATAAAATATTCAAATTAATTTAAATGTGGGCTAAAATTTGGCTTTTAGAAAAATGATAACAATGATGATAAAATCAAACTGGTTTGGACTTGCAATATTAATAATTAAAAATATGAGATGGGCATCGTATAAAACAAAATAATCAATAGTAATAATATGATGCAATGGCTTTGTTGGTTTCAAAAGAATAGAATAGTTTATAGAAGAAATTCAAATAAAAGAATACGGAAAAGGAAAGAGAATCCGTATACTCGGGAACGGGGGTTACACCATTCGGAGTCTATACTCTTGGTTCATGAAGTCGGTCTAGTAGCATATACCTGAGCAAGCTCAGAAACTCAACTCGCCACTGGATCTGCTCCTACAGGCCCAGAGTTTACACCCCTGGCACGAAGTTGCTTTAGCAATGTACAACCGATTGATTTAGAGTATAACTCGCCATTCGGAGCATGCTATCGCAACGCGATAGCCACTCTGATTAACCAAAATGAGGCTAAGCCCCTCTCGAAGGACACTCCTGCATCTTTCCACAACAAGAGTACAAGAGGTCCATCCCTTTACTAAAGTTTCCACAACTACTTTAAACACAAAGAGATACTACTCAAAGAGAACAAGAGACAATGCTTGAACACTTAAAAGATTTTTTATTTCAAATCAACATCTCAATACAAGTTCAAAAGAAGCAGTCAACAAAATTACAAGTCTCTTTATCAAAAAAAAATTTACGAGTCTCCCTCGGAGTCATCTCTACTCCTCCGTGGCAAAGGGATATTCCTGTTAAAGGACACGCGAAGCCTACAACTCCCACTAGCTACCGAAGCACCACCTCGATCTCTCAAACCATCTGAAGGGAAGACCAAACCCGCAGATTGAGTTCGAGCTGCGTGTCCACCAATACGCGTTGCCCCTCTAGCTGAGGCAACACTTGATGAATCGGCCACTCCACTTTGGGCGTCTCCCAGATTCCTCGATACGTCGAGCGAACATAAAGTCAATTCATGAAATGACATATCCTAATTTAGTTCATGACGAGAGCAAGAAGTGCTCATGGTCCTAGTCCCGTCAAGCAGCTGTTTCAACCGATGGGTCTCCACCTCATGCTCGACAAGCCTTAAATTGAGATGGGCATCCTTCACCCTAATCTTTCAATGAATGTAAGCTGAACAGTCCGGACAAGTCTCCTCCGAGAATTCGGGGACGACCTATTTCGGATGAGAAACTTCCAAGCTCTTCTCAAGTACTACGTTCTTCAACTCAAGAAAAGAACGATGAATGGATTTAATCTCTAAGTCCCTCTCAGTGACCGTCTCAGCAAGAGGAATCTCATCGTCACGTAAGCACCCCTCCGCATCGGGCTGAAATGTCTCCCGCCGGCAGTTATCAAAATGGCACGCTTCGATATTCCTTCTAGTCAACACTCTCCTCAAGTAACAGATCTCCACTTCCACCTTGGAAAGCTTCTCCCATAGGCAAGTAAGCCCCAATTCCGCTGTGCACAGCCTGGTACGGAGACTGGCAATTTTGCCATCGCAGGGACCGCTCCCAACATACACAATAACCTGCTAGTATGATATAGCAGGTGGTCACTACAACGGTGGTAATCAAAGATACTAGAGACGTAAAGACTCAAGAGTTCAAATCCAACACATCAAAAATCGTCAACAGTAAAAAAGAACACAAGTATCAAATACAAAAATAAATTTTTATTGCAATTCAAATAGATGAAGATACATCAAGCGGTGGACAGTCCGTTATTAAGCACATACAACGAGGAACTATACAAAAGTTATTGCAAAAATAAAGAAGATGAGTCAAGGATTCACCTCGGTAGACGGAGCCGGGGGGAAAATGTCTCGACAACCTCCTTCCCGTTCGCTCCTTATGCCCTATGGGGGCCTCCACATCCACACCAGCAGTCCCTCCCAGCTGTATCTGCCAAATGGAAACAAGGAAAGATGTCAAGATAAGAAGTAAAATGTAAAAAAAAAAAGACACTAGAACACTTAAGCAAATAAAAAGCTAAAGTCGTATGGTCTATCGGTCTCAAACCCCCAAGAAAGAGAACCTCCTCTATGACCTGTCTCCACGTCAACGTCTTCCGCCTAAGGAGATCTTCGCACAACTTCTTCTCTGCCTCCCCTAACTCCAGCTCTACCCTAACCTGCTTCGGCACCGTCGTCTGCCATTTAGTAGGGATCCCCCACGGCTCCGGACTACGCACCACAAAGAACTTCCCTTTCCAATTCTTGATAGAGTCCAGACCTCAATCAGTTTCACCCCATCACGAGGAGTGAGGTAGAAGCGGAACTCTGACTTGCTCTTTTAATGGATTATAAAGAGCGCCCAAAGCATAGCTAAACTCGACTTGGCACCAACTGCCCAACACTGTGGAATGAGGGCGGTCACCTGCCTTCACATGTTCGGCACAAACTTTACTGAGCTGATCGTGTACCACCTCAAAATGTCCCTAATGAAAGGATGCATCAGGAAGCGAAGGCTGGCATGAAGAGCATCGAAAAATAAGAAAAAATAATCATTGAGGAGCGTCGTACACACCCTAGCCCCGGGAGAGGGCGGAAGAAGCTCGAACTGAGGAGGGATCGGAAAACTGTCCCGGATAGTATGAAGATCCGCCTCCGCTAAGATACTCAGAACTGAGTCAGCCTCAGTCATTTCACGGAACTCGGGCTCCTCATATCGTAGACCATGCTTTACTAGATCTCCTAAGTCGTCAAGGTACTGACAAACACGAGTGAGACCCGTTAGAGGGTACGGGAGTGTCCCAAACTCGCCAACTCTCATATCAGCCTCTACAATTTCCTGTACCTTCTTAGAAGATCGCTTTGCTTTCCCCTTACTTTTCTCTCTTCTACTGTGTTGAGAGGTGGACACTTCTCCAACAAATTGATCTGAAGAGGATTCGTAGTGCGATAAAACCCTAGACATCCCAAATAAAATATTATAATATATTACCTGAAGTGCTCCGTACGGTCATAATAGTTCACCGGAGTATCAAAAAATTCGCCAAAGTTATTGGAAGAGAAGAAATGTTGGAAAGAAAGGAGAAAGTGAAGTGGAGTAGGGTCAGGGTTTTTTAAACCCCCGAGCTTGCAGGCTGGGCCCCACTCCCTCCTTTTCAATTTTTTTAATCGAGCTCCCGCCAAGGAAAGCCCGTAACAAAAAAAAACAAAAAAAAAGAAAAGGAAATAGAAAAGCCCAAAAGGCCCAATGAAAAAAAAAGAGAGAAAAAGGAAAAGAAGAAGGTGGGGCACGTGCGCCACACGTGCCCCCAAGCGACACATGTCGCCACAAGGGAATAGTCAATGTTGACCGGTCGACGCTGACGTTGCGCCACCCCCCGCGCGCCACGTGGCGTCTTACCCGGTGCCACACCGGGTAATAGCGATACTGGGTAACACGCGCGTGAGGTGTCATGTAGGCTGTCCGATCTCTTCAATCCGTGCCCTCGCCATGATGGAAGGCTCAGATTTACTCAAAAACATACCCACTACTGTGCACCGGGTAGCTCTGCCACCGGGTAAGCCGCCATCTGAGCTCCTCAGTGCGCGAGCACGCCAAAGATCAACGACTCCGATGATGTCACGTCATCATGTATTAAACTAATTAAATAATTTAATTATTAATTCAAATTAATTTCAAAAAATTCTGAAAAATTATTAAAATTTTGAAATAAATAATTAAAAATTCTAAAAATAATGATTAAATAGTAACAATATTTAAATATTCTGAAAAAATAATTATAAATAAAGAATAATTAATTAGAAATTTGATCATTAATTATTAAAGTTCAGAAATTGAATAAAAAATTTGAAAAATGATTAAAAATTCAAAAAACTCAAAAAAATCCAAAAAATTCTGAAAATAATTTTAGGTATTTTAAAAACTCAGAATAACACTGTTGCACCCCTAGCAAGATTCAAATATCCTCGAAAACTCTAATAAGTTCTATAAACCATAAAAAACGGGCGAATTACTCCTCAAAGGCTGTGAAAAGTTTCAAGAGTGTGGAGCTTGTGATATGGATAAAAATAGAACCAAATTATGACCATTCAAATTGACACGAATCTTAAAGCTTTCAGGGGTAAAACGATAAATTCAGCTAGAAATGGACTCGTAAACGGGATTTGAGCATCTTTCAAGTCCAACAACCCAAAACGGACTTGTCTAACTGGGTTGTCATAACAACCCAACATGAATGAGTTCATGATTATCTAAAAATCAATTTAAACTCATAATTATTCATAAGAGACGATTCAAAAATCATATTTCTTTACAAGAGAATAATCATAACTCTATCTCCACAAGCACTTCTATCTCTTCATGAAGAATAAGAGTCAACTGATCCTATCTCTTTGTCAAGAGAAGGGTAACTGACTTTATCTGTTCATGAATATGAGAATAACCAACTCTATCAAAACACCGGAAAGTAAAGATAAATTATTATCTTAAAATTGACCCCTTAAGCGACTATAAATACCTCATGACCTCCACAAGAATCAGGTAATCAATATTTTGACATTAAAAACTCTAATATATTTTCTAAGTTCTTACTTGAGCGTCGAAGGGTCTGGGCCGAGGCCAACTCCGGTGTTTCAAACTTTTGTAGGTCAATCGAAGCAATCGGCACCATCCAGACCAGATTCAACGGTTCAAGCGAGTCAGACTCAAGATTTACAGTTGAAAATAGTCGATATCAACAAAAAGTATAATGTCAGTTCTTTTTATTATATCTAAATGAATTCACATCATCGATTTACTCCCACACTAGAAAAAAGCAGCAACAATATCATGTTCTAACAGACTATTGTAAAACAATACACATGTAAGGGGCATCCAGTATTCTTCTCAATTAAAATTCCTTTAACAGATTAACATAAGAACATAATTTCTCAAAATGTTCTGCACGGAGAATCATGGGCAATGAATCTTTAAGGTGTTACAGAAAGAGAGGCTAACAAAATATCACAATCAAACAAAGGGTTCAGAACATATTTTCCCATATATTCATTAGTCACACAGAATTATTCCCAGTTAGACAAATGTACTAGAAATCATCACCACTTGAAAGTTAAAAAAAATTGTTTACACCAACTTTATATTAATGAAACCAGAGTACAAAAAATTGTAGCAAAAAACCCCAGAATAATATTTTTGTTTGTTTCTGTAACAGGTGTACTCAAAAGGCCCGTGACTATTGTTGGCAGATACCAAAAACATTGAACTTCACTGTATATATAACTTTGTAAGATTTGCATCTTTTTGTTAGCACCAAAAGGAATAGAAAACCGTTGAACAGCCCTTAAGATGCAGATGCAATTCCAGGTTCGACCTTTGATACAAGCTTCGGAGGCACCGCAACATCCCAATTCAGTTTGGTCACCAACTCATCTCGCTCCGGCACATACTCCTAAAAATAAATATGAAATGAAAATTAAGAGTGCCTATAATTTGAATTAGATCGATATCCAGGGCCGGCCCTGATATGTAGGCGGGCAAGGCAGCCGCCTCAAGCCCCCGCCGAAATCGCGATTTTAGGGGGCCCCAATTTCAAACTTCCCTTGTAAATATAGGCACGCATTTCGCGCGTAAAATTTTTTTTGCATGTTTTTTTTTAAATGTATGGGACAGGGGGGGCCCATTTCGGAAGTTCGCCTAGGGCCCCCCGGAACTCAGGGCCGGCCCTGTCGATATCTCTGTTGTTATTAACTCCTGAAGCGGTTGGGATACACAAATTGCTTTCATAACTAAGGGTTTGTTTGGATATAGAAGTAAACATAACAGATATACATATACCTCCAGTCGAAAAACTACCTAAAGTGGCAAAAAACCTTTTTTTCCATAAACAAGACTAGTATTTTTCACGTGTGATGCACGTTTTAATAAGAGTTGGAAGATTTTCACATGTGATATACGTGTTAAGAAATAGTTTTGGAGTTGGACATGCGTTGCACGTAATTGAGAAAAATATTTTGAAGAAAAAACTATAATTTGTATATTCAATGCACATGTTCATAAATAGAATTGGAGTTGTACGTGCAACACATGTGTTTGTTTGGTGTTGAAAGAATATTTAATAATTATTTTGCACGTGCGTTGCACGTTTAAATAGGTGAAATTTTTGTTTGTTTGTTTGTTTTTGTTGTAATTAATGGGAGAGTTTGGAGTTACACGTGCAATGCACGGGTTTGTATGTTGACAAATTACAACTCCAACTCTCCCATTATCTCTACTACTACTATAATGGGAGAAGGCCTTAGTGTAATTTGTCCATATCCCAACCCGTGCGACGCACGTGCTGGTAGAATTTTTTTGCCATTTTCATCCCCCCCCCCCCAAATTTTCCCACGTGCACAGCACGTGTATAGTACTAGTATATAGAGAGATAATGAATGGCTGAACTTTTTTTTAGATACAGAGTTGAGGCAAGGGCAAAAATGAGACAGTGGAGGTAAAAACTGAAACAAGTGTGGTTTAGATTCCTTAAGATGGCTTAACTTAACTATTTGACTGAGATAATCAGAGACATCAACAGCAAAATGAGTGAACTATAATGTGTTACTATCATGTATAATTAGAAGTGGGTAGTTATGGTGCATGTACATTACTCATGTCACAAGTCTAAGCAGTATTTAGTATAGATGAAAATAAACAGGCTATAAAAATCAGATAACATATTAACGTTGTTTGAATCGTAAATAAATCAAGGAACAACATGATATGTCAGGAACAGAGAATTTGATGAGTACTATTATATAGCGATAATGAACAATTTTTAAAGAATCTGAAGCTTGAAATAATTATTTTTCTACCTCTAACTTTCTGACTAGTTCCTTGGGCGATGGAGCTGAAACTATGATACGCCTAGCCTTAATGGATATAAACTCCTCTGCCACAGCCAAATCTATGAAGGTCAGAAGCGAGTTGTAATATCCATCAACATTTAAAAGACCCACCTGCCAAATATGTACACAATTTAAAAAAATAATTTACAAAAAGAATAACAGAAAAGAATGCATCCTAAAATTAAGTATTCTCACATTATAACAGGGCTATGATCAAATTTTGATTGAAGTCGATCTGATCTCAACCCTCTTTTAGATCGTGCCAAATGCATGGCCTATGCGACCATGGACGGAGAATAAATAAAACTAAAACCAAACTAGAAGACACATGAATCAAGCTATGTAAAAATATAATACGATATTGAAGCTTAACAGAGATATCTTAACTTCATATGCACAACTAGTCATGTGGCAATCTAGTCAAAGAAACTATAGCACTGCAATTGATTAGCCCAATAGACTCTAGGTTTGATGTGTTTAATATTCAGACTCATGTATCTGAGAGCAATTTGTATAAACCCTTCAGTACAGCTTTTCCATTAGTCTCTTTCACTTAACTCCACTCTTCACCACCGTGCAAAATATTTCAAAACATCTTACATGTAAGAAGTACTGTTAGGATAAATATTTCAAAACATCTCGTAGGATAAATATTCTACTATTTGAAAAGTCATGTTTATCAATAAAATATATTACTTTGTATGCAAGTCATTTATTTTAGTCCAAGATATACCTTTTTATTAAAACATTCTACTTTTGATTGAGGGTGTTAACAAGAGTTCTTCTAAAAAAAAATTTATTTATTTATTTATTTTTTTTGGCGGGGGGGGGGGGGGGGGGGGGGGGGTTCGAATTGTATGAAATGGGTTATGATAAATCACATTCAAATATGAAGCGCCTAAACACATCTTCGAACAATTGTATATATAACTGGTGTCACTGGTAGACAGTTCATAATCTACAAGTTAACGACAAAAAAGAGGTAGGATTATATCATTACATATAACATGGACTTGACTGGGTTTCCCCTCTTATAATTAACAACTGATAAATTCACTTCCTTAATAGACAAGAACCGAACTACTTGACTAGATTTATTTAAACCAAAGCAAGAAACCACATGTTTCCATTTTTCTTAGTCTCCTAATTTTATTTTATTTTGATATACAGGATAGAGTCGAATGACTCTACCCAGGCACTTCATTAATAGTGAAAGGAAAGTAGCACACAATACATAGATTTACAAGCTGTAAAATAGCGACAAAAGAATAGAATACAAACACAGCTAAATAACTCAAGGCAGACTTCGCAAATAAGAGATTTGCCACTGCCAATCAAAACACAAAAAGCATAGTAGAGTAGAAGTAAACACACGAAGATAGATACTTGGAACTCAAAACCAACCAACTGAACATGTACAGCCACGAGAACGCATCGGCCAGAAGTAAACATATGAAGGTAGATACTTAGTCTCCTAATATATAGGAAATGTATCAAGAATCCATGCTGAAAAATCAGCTGGATTACGCAACAATTTATGTTAGAACTTCTTGAATTAAATGGTTGGATAAGTCATACTAACCTCAGAATTTTAGTCACAACTATGATATTAAATGTGTTTCTGATGGCGACAAGAAAACTACCAGATACTTGTTTTAACGATGCAGAATTCATGGTCCAAGACAATATTTGTTTGCATACTAGTAGAAACAGTCGAGTAATGAAATATAGGCGGTGTTTCTGTCTTCTATAGACTAGTTTTGTGGTCCTGCAACTGCACATGTTTTTCTTTCCTATATTCTTTGCTACCAAATCATCGAGGGTTGACAGAATTACTAATCTCCTTAATTTACAAATATTTTCCATTAGAATAATCCTAGCTAAAACAAATATCTAGTGGGTACAAAATAGCTCTTCAGGATAATTTTCATCTTGACTTAAATTTCACCTTAAATCACCCCTCCCATGGTTGGAAGTTAAGTAGAATAGAGAACCAGGATTTTGCTCTTTTACAGTAGATTTTATCAATTTGAAAGGAAACCTAGGCAGTTAGACAAATTAACATAAGTTAATTAACTATAGAAATCATTGCATATTAAATAGATATCAGTATTTATTGAATAGACTAACAGAAGATACTCGTAAATTAAGGGACTTCATGAAAAAACTTTAAACTTTAATCAATACCGAAAAGGGTTAATATATGCATACGTAAACGAGAGCTGCCTCATACGCTCCTAATGGAACTCTATATTAATTAGTAAAGAACATGAACAAATTACTTGAATGAGTTGGCCGTTTATAACTTCCTATAACAAAAAAATATAAAGAGTTTCAAGAAGATCATAATTACCGGCTTGCTATGGATCCCAAGTTGAGCCCATGTAATCACCTCAAGCAGTTCCTCAAGTGTTCCATATCCTCCTATTTAGTCATTGAAGAGTTACAATGATCGTACTAATTTAATTTAATAATAAAATTGTCACCAAAATAAATATGCATGACAATGGAAACAAACCGGGCAAAGCTATGAAAGCATCAGCACGATGAGCCATTTCAGCTTTCCTCTCGTGCATGTCGGAAACAACTCTAATCTCTCCCAGAGTCTCCCCAGTAATCTGTTTATAATGCGAGCAAAGTTCTAAATGTCATATGTTACTAGCTAATATATAGTTCCTCAAGAAAGTACAGGAATACACATCAAAGAGTGAAGGTTCATGGCCGTATACAAACCATTAAGACTTCCACCAAGAGTGTTAGGAAACAAATTGTGTTTGTGGTTGGGGAAACAAACTATGTATATGTATTGTGTCTTATGATTAGATCTAAAATATGAACAAAATTTCTTTGATCGTAGCATTTCTCATTGCATTATGCGTGCTAGAATATGAGAGCCACAAATTAATTAAAAGGGAAGAGAAAAAGGATAGGGTTGTAATTGAAGCCTCTTAGGACTTATCTATAATTAAAACACAGTCATCAACATATATGGTAAGGATCCCATATGTATCTAACATTCTTATACCACATATAGTATTTATGACCTATCATATATATTGATATATCTAATATATCTCTAATATTATAATGGGAGAAGGCCTTAGTGTCATTTGTAAATGTTTTGTCATTCTACCAACCCGTGTAATACACGTACATAACTATTATAAAGGAGGTTCTAGGTTCAAATCAGGACTACGTCTAAATTTTTATTTTAAAAAACTATATTTATTAAAACGTGCATCGCACGTGTAAACTACTAGTAATATTATAATGGGAGAAGGCCTTAATGTCATTTGTAAATGTTTTGTCATTCTACCAACCCGTGCAACGCACGTACATAACTATTATAAAGGAGGTCCTATGTTCAAATCAAGATTACGTCTAAATTTTTATTTTAAAAAACTATATTTATTAAAACGTGCATTGCACGTGTAAACTACTAGTACTAATAATGCATAAAGACGTTGATGTGATGGTCTTGTGAAAATTCTAGAACATAAAAGATATTACATATTTTGCCTGGCATGACTAGCTGAAAAAGGAAAAGTGGACCAACGATGTAATGCTCTTAACTTGAGCATTTCCAAGCTATCATGCACGAGGTATAAATACGAGGAATGTAGTGAAAATTTCTGATGCAAGAGATGCAATATGTTTTAAATCATATGACAAGATATATAATAATATATAAATAAACAATTAACAAACAAGGTCCTTAATTATAGCACTTCTTGTTCCGTCACGTGCACAGAGAATCAGTTGCTGATAATATCATAAGAAACAAATGCTCATTAGTAAATATTGTGAAGAATCTATTCATGAGGCTAGTTTTCGTAGTGTCAACAAAACTATAATAGGCATTAACTTGTCGACAACTGTACAAAACCAACTTAACTGCCGAAGAGAAAGAATAGTTCTTTCATTTTAAAGAAAGGTAGAAAATCGGCTTGAAATATCAGATGCGACAAGATAAATTATATCTGAAACTTACAATATTGCACTTTGTTCCCTACATAGATAACGTGAAGTCTAATAGTCAAAGTACTTGATTCCTTTTCTAAAACATGAGAGACCGACTATTATTATTTAATCAAAAAGATTAGAGGGTAGTTTACGGGTCTAAACTCACCTCCTTTGGCATCAGAGACTTGGGAATCACCCTGCAGAGCAAACAAAAGGATTGGTCAAGAGTGATTAGCTAAATGCCAGCTTTCCATTATTAATTAAATCAAGAGAGAAAGAAAACTGAACAACATCTTAAACAACATGCCTTGAAATAAAATTGGAATTTACCCAAAATGTCAACAACATTGACCATCTAAGCATTCCTCATTAAACAACAAAAAGCATGAACCTTTTATAGGGTAATATACTTACTTATCTAAGAACAAAGATGTGCATTGTAATATTTTTACTAAAAAAGAATTTGTTTTTATGCACTAGGATCACACCAATACTAGAAAATAATGCAAAGGAAAAGGTTTTTAAAAAAAAAAAACATTATTGCTAGAAATTGTCATTTTAAAAAAGAGTCATGATTTCATAAGAAAGAGGAAACAACGGTTCTTTAAAAAGTACAACCTAAAAGCTCTAAAAGTTAACTACTATTTATATCTTTTAAATGATTACACCAATTTTTTTATACCATTTTAAAGGGTTTAAACAAAAAAAAAATTGTTTTTCAAATTACTAAGAAAAGAAACCTAAGCACATGCAAATGATAGAGCAAAAAAAATCTAAGTTTAACACAAATTTAAGAAGGTCATATATATATGAGAGAGGGAGACCCCAAGACATGACGGCCACCAGCATGAACAGCTTGAGAGACAAGACCCATTAATCCTATGCTCCCACCTCCATAAACCAAATCAATGTTCCTCTCCACCTACAGTCAGAACAGACAAAAAGCCATTAATTTCAAGGTTAAATATTATGGATTTCAAACACATATGAAACTGAAAAGGCTAAAAAAAACAATGGCACTGATTCCTTGGTCCTAATACCCCAAGTAATGGCATTAACATGAAGACTTCATTCCTAAAAACTTTAATTTTTAGTCCTTCCATTAACAATCACAAGCAAAAAAAAATTAATTTAATTTAATTTTTTTTATAACAGAGACATGCAAGAAGGCTGCACATATTACAGTCAGATTACAGTTAGCAATCTATCAACATTACACCCACGTTCTAACCCTACCATTTTCCCCCAAAAATCATCCATTAAATTTTATATTTTAAAAAAAAGACCAATTTTGATCAGAACCCATTAAACCACATTAACATTCAACACCAAAAAACTGAAAAAGATGCAATCTTCACAAACCCACCATTAAAAATCTCATCGGGGTTTCTCTAAAACTCAATCATAAACAAAAAAAAGAAACAATTTTTAATAAACTTATTGAAATTTTTTTCATCCTCATTACCAGTTCTTTGCCAAGCTCAACTGCAGCCTCTTGATAGCTAGCTTTCTTGCCTGAACTACTGCCACAAAATACACAGACTCTATTGAACTTCGAAGAAGAAGAAGAAGAAGATGATGAAGAGGGCTTCTTCATCTCTGCTTCACCTTCTCTTTCTACCAACTCCAAATATTTTCTTTCTTCTTCCATTGATTTTTTTGGCGCTCTCTCCCTCTCTCTCTCTCTGAATGTGAGAATGGTTTGCGTAATGGTTAGTAGTAGGCACAAAGCAAGCATGAACTGTCTCATCTCTCTCTATCCGGATTTCAATATATAGAGAGGTTCTTTTGTAGGGGCCATCTAAGTTGAAACAATGGTGTGTGAATGTATGATTATTATTTATTGGAGTATCATTTATTTATTTCTTTTGCAATTTTTTTTGTTTGTATTCTTGAAAAATGTATTGCAGTTTCATTAATTGCATATCTTTGCCTTTTAATTTGGATAGGAGTTTGATGCAAAGAGAAATGTAGGTGGATATGGATAGGCAACAGTTGCATTAAATTAGGATCAAATGTCATTTGACCACCACATTTTCACCCTTCAATTATAAGATTAACAGGGAGATTAGCAAATATTATTGAATTAGATTTGTCCATGGGCATGTGCGTAGGTACGTCTTCAAAACGATACAGTATATGAAAGTCTTGTAAATAGTAAAACAATAATTATGTAGCTCAAGTTTGAATAGTAAAATAATAATTAGTTGTAAATAAAAGTTCATGTTTCCATTAGTATATGTTTTTTTTTAGGTTAAAGGTGGAATAACGCCACCCTGTTTCATTAATAAGAGGTTAATAAAACACCCCGGAGTACCGGGAGAAATACAAAAGTACAGTACAAAAAATAAAACATAATCCCCAAACAAACCCTGGGGGTGGATCTAATCATCCATACATCAAACAACCAAAAGTACAGTAGGTCGATACAAAACACAGAATAGCAGAGCTGGCGGCTAATGAGAATCTTGATAAGTATGGAGGGCGCCACCCCTCAGTCCAGTGTCGGCCCAGACTCTACCTCCTCATCATCAAATTCATCCACCTGGAAGACTTTGGCAATCCTCCATCTCGCTCCTGTGGCAGCAGCTATAGCCCAAAAAGAAATAAGATGCATGATATGAGTAAGGTTACCAAAAATACTATTACATGAAGTACGAAAATAAAAATTGTTTCTGTCTAGCCATAACACTCATGTAGTTGCCGCAATGGCAATGTACCACGCATCCTTCATTTCTTGGCGAATCGAGGCAAATTTGGGGTCAATCCACAAATCCTCATATTCGCTAGGGTAGTCACCTGTTCCTAAGGCTCGTAATACCTCCACCATAGTTGCCTTACTCCTTGGACAGTGAATAAAAAGGTGATTCAAATTTTCCGTATGCATATGGCAGAAACCACAGTTGGTCGCAATCCGGAGTTGTCTTTTGGCAAGATTCTCTCTGGTGAGGATTGCATTATTGAGCACTAGGCAGAGGAAAACTCTGACTTTAAGGGGGGGTTTCACCTTCCATAACACTTGTGCCCAGCTGGGTCTGCATCCTCGATAGTGAATTCGATGATACAGAGACCTGACCGTGAAAGCTCTCTTGGTTTCGAGTCCCCAGCGCATCTGATCTGAGCCTTGAATGCACTTTACGCCGGTCCGTGTGATGTGTGCTTGCAATTCAAGCAGTTGCTGCTGTAAACTCTGGGGTAAGAGTTCCTTGGAACGACAGCCTCCAATTTCCCCTCTTCCAAGTCTCGGCCACAGAAATATTTGATCGATTCGTTTTCTCATACAGCTCAGGAAAAGTTTCCTTAAGGGTATAGGCACCACACCATTTGTCCCACCAAAATCTAGTGGACCGTCCATTATCGATAGTCGACGTAACTGCTAAGTTAAACGGTCCGCTTGCTTTGGTAATTCCTTTCCAGAATCGCAAAACTTTAGACCCTACTCGGAAGCCTAAACTTCTCGTATCTTTTCCCAGGAGGTATGGTTGAATGAAATCCTGCCATCCTTCTCCGCTGTGGTGAAATACCTTCCACCACCATTTTCCCAAAAGGGCAAGGTTCATATCTCTAAGGTCGATGATGCCTAGCCCTCCATGCTTCTTCTTCATGCAAGCAATACTCCATTTGATCAGGTGGTAACCTCCCATATTCGAATCTGCCCCTTTCCATAGGAATCTTTTCGGATTCGGTCAATCCTTTAGATAGCCCATTTAGGAAGCTCAAAAAACGACATGTAGTAAATGGGTAGATTAGACAATACTGAGTTGATGAGTACCACTCTTCCCCCAAGTGAGAGCGATTTTCCTTTCCAACCAGCCAGTCTGTCCTCCACCCTGTCTATGACAGGCAGCCAGTCCGACTTAGTGAGCTTCCCTGGTTTGAGTAGGAGCCCTAAGTATTTGATCGGGAACTCATTCGGCATACAGTTTAGTATGGTGGCATGTTCCCGTGTTTCGACATCGGATAGTGTAATTGGAATCAGAGCGCTCTTGTGGAAATTTATCCTGAGGCCTGACCAGGCTTCAAAACAGTAGAGTACCCCTTTAAAGCAGACTATTTCTGACCTAGTCCCATTACGAAAAAGTAGGGTGACATCAGCGTACTGAAGAATTGTGCACCCTTGATTAGACGCGCTGCTGGCCACTGGCGTTATCCAACCTTTTCTTCGACAGTTCTCTAGCATACCCCTCAGCACATTCGCTATGATAGTGAATAGAAGTAGTGATAGCGGATCCCCTTGCTGGAGTCCTTTCTTGCAAGGGAACGGCGGTCCCGACCGCCCATTCACCGAGATTGTCGTTTTACTAGTATGCAAACACTGCCTGATCCATCTTATCCATTTATTCCCGAATCCCCTTCCTCTGAGAGCTTCCAACAGGCATTCCCAATTGACAGAATCGTATGCTTTTTCAAAGTCCAGTTTTAGGAGGAGGTTCTTAGAGTTGCTCGTATGGCAGCAGTGGATAACTTGCTCCGCGGTGACCACACAGTCTAGAATACATCTGCCCTTGATGAAACTCGTATGAGTTTTGCTGACTAAGTTGTCCATTATACTTCCCAGGCGGATGGCCAGGACCTTAGTGATAATCTTAGCCGAGCAGTTTATCAGGCTGATCGGTCTAAAGTCCCCCACTCTTGTAGACTCCTCCCGTTTAGGTATGAGGACGACTTCCGCAAAATTGAACATGCCCAATCTGAGAGTGTTGTTAAAAAATTCATCCATCAGCGCCATAATGTCCCCTTTAATTTCTTCCCAGAACACTTGGAAGAACATCATAGGGAAGTCGTCTGGCCCAGGCGACTTGTCTACTCCCATTTGATTGATGGCCTTTTTGACTTTCTCTTCCGAGAAAGGAGCTTCCAAAGTGGATAATGTTTGCGTTGAATCGTTCTGGTATGCCTGCCAGTAATCATCTCTCAGTGGGATTCTGAAGTCATTTTTCTTCCCAAAGAGGTCCTTATAGTAAGCTTGAAAGGTTGTGAAAATCACCTTTTCATCTTGCGAAGTCCCCGTGTCCGTCTGTATTGACAGAATTAGGTTGGACCTGTGCCTGGCGCTTGCCACTCGGTGGAAAAAGGCCGTATTCGCGTCTCCCTCTTTGAGCCACGAAATCCTTGACCTTTGTTGCCATTTGATTTCTTCCAACTTATGAAGATTGACAATATTCTCTCAGAGTTCTAGTAGCCTTTTTCTTTCAACTTGTGACAGGACTCTCGTTTCTTCCAACCTTTCTAGTTAATCAATTCCTTCCAAAAAGGCATCCTTTGCACGCCAGATGGTCAAAAATCTGGACCAATTCCATCTATGCAGCCGCTTCCTCAATCTGTGAATTTTTTCACACCATCGGGCTGCAGCGTCCGTACAAGCAGTTGGGAGTGCCCAATTTTCCATCAGCATGTGGTGAAACGCCTGAATTTCTAGCCAGGCCTTCTCGAATCTGAATTTCCTCGGCCTTTGAGCTCCTCGTACCCCTGTATCAAGTAGGATCAGAGTATGATCTGACGTTGGTCTAGGGATCGATCTAGTAGTTGCTAATAGGAACTTAGCCTCCCAATCCATCGATACTAGTATCCTGTCCAATTTGGCCATGATCGGAGCAGCCTACATGTTAGACCATGTGAATAGTCTATCATTAATTGGGATATCTATAAGCTCTAGTTCCGTGATCACCCTATTGAACTCTTCTCTGTGCCTGTCGCTGGAACCTCTTCCCTTGTGTTCGAAGGCAAATCTGGTAATATTGAAGTCCCCCCAACAATCCAGGCTCCCGACCATTGGTGTCGAATATCGACAAGCTCATGCCAGAAGGCATCACGGTCTGTAGCCACATTCGGTCCATAAACGATAGTGACTATCTGCACCCAATTATCAGATCGTCGTTTCAGTCGGATAGTTAGGGAGAATTTTCCACTGTAAACCTCGGTACAAGTGAGAGTACCCGGGTTGAACCCATTAGCAATTCTCCCCGAGGCTCCTGTGGATGGGCGTAGCACCGATTTCTTGATTCTGTTGCCCCCTATCCTTTTGAGTTTGGCCCCATGCACAAGTTTGGTCTCCTGTAATCCTACAACTTCCGCCTTGGAGTTGTTAATGACGTCCCTAACCATATCTCTTTTCCCCTATCCCCCAACGCTCCTCACATTCCAGAATAGTGTATTCATTGGGGGATCGTATCTGAGTCGACCGTGGGTGTGGGATAGGTTTCAACTTCACAGACCTCTATCAACCCAGAGGTGGCTCCTAGTTCTTTCTAACAACTAGATTTAACCATTTCAGTTTCCCAACCCCTAATTTTATTAAGAAGTAAAGCATTACGTTCTATATCACACACCTCCAAACCACAGGTTTTAGCTAGGAAAAAAACTTCAGAGTCGGACATGAAATTTAATATAAAAGCTAAAAAATTTCTCGTACCTCCGTCGTCAAATTTTGCAGCTTTTGCTGCCACTGCTACCTCCAGATAGTCATCCAAGGACTCCACATGAGCCCTCTTAAGCGACCGCTGCACTCTGAACCCAACCGTCCTACAAGATGAAACAGTACTGTCTCCCGGTGCTGACTCTGGAAGTGTGGACAAGACCATCTCTGGCGAGATCTTCCTTTGTGTATCAGCAATAAACTCTAGATCCTCTGACTCCTCGTCTGTAAATGAGAATTCTTCGTCCAGATTTAAGCGTCCTTTCAGGTCCTCATCACTATCTGCAAGCTGATTTTCTAGTTGTAGAGTAGACTCTCTCATTGTGGACTCCTCATTGAGTACACAGACTACTGATGACTCTTCAAGAATAGCGGAGTTTCCTGTGGCGAACCCCTCAATGGGCCCACTACCCATTTGATTGCTCAAAATTATAGTGTTACTTGTCTCAGGGGCTAAAATAAGCATTTTGGGCCCCTCTTTAGGCCCATTAATGCCTATAAAACTCTTATAACCAAGCCCACCCACTTGAGAAGCATCTGCTTTGCTTCTATCCGCTCCTCCGCGGTGTAAGATACCGCTAGTCTCGATAAACGCAAGATCTGTTCGTTTACTGAGAGCGGTACGCTCACCTCCCCTGCCATATGGCACAACCAGATTGGTTGACACAGCGGCAGCTGCAGGTCACGTGGGTTTCGATGTTTTGGGCGTTGTGACCACTGCGTTGAGCGCCAAATCAAACTTTTCTTTCTCCTTAAGTTTCAAAGCAGAGGGGGTATCTCCTTCTTTGTTGGCTTCTTTACCATTTGTGGGTTTCCTCAAATCTTGAGCGACAGAGGCCCCTTTCTTCTCGCTCTCCTCTGATCTATCTTCTCTGCGAATGAGCAACTCTGTGCTCGCCGCTTTCCCCCAAATGGTCTCTGTATCTTGTTTCCCTTGACCCAAAGAAGCCATCTTTTTCCCTTCTGGTGCTTTCCAAACCTTTTCTACCCACTCCCTGGTGGATGGCGCTTTCTCGCTTGACATCTTCCCCAAGTTGGCACTATCTCTCACCAGCTCTTGTCCCGAAGCATGCATGTTGTTACGGAGTTGGTGTTTGCCATTTTTAGGGCTTGCAATCCCTATCCCCCTCTGTGCTCCACTACATGTCCCTCCTCGCCTGCATGCATCGTTTGACCACTTTGTAGTGATTGTTTGCCGTTTTGAGCTATCTGTTGCTCCCCCTTTTTCTGCTTTACCCCTGATACTGTGAAGTTTACCAAATCTGGACGTGGATCATCTTGGCCATTGGATCCCTTGGTCTGGCTTTGTGCTCGACCACCGGCGTCCCGCCCTGATCCATGCCTCTCTGATCCCTCCGCCGTAGGCTCCCGGCGAGCTTTCATCTCTCTCGCGGCCTTGATCACCTCTCGATGGGCCTGCTCCACTTCGTGTGTCCCGTCTATGGTGAGCTCCCATGTTGGCGAAGCCACTTTCTTGTAGCTACGGCCATCTCTGAGAGAGGATGGAGGCGAAAGGGACGTGATGGAGGTGGATTCCATCTCCCTATCTGCGCACTTGTCGAGGACAAAGCAGAGGAGATAGGACTCCTCATAGGAGAAGACTTTTGCGAATCTTGGCATTAAGGCGATGTCCCTACTTCTGATCAGTACCCTAGCCGATACTATCTCCGATCGGCGAACAGTTTTCTCGTCGACTTCTTCCACTGTGCCGAAGTCAGATATTATCTCTTGTAAAGCCTCCTTTTTCCAAAAATGCAAGGGTATGTTATGAATCCATACCCAGTATCCATCCCCCTGAGGTCGCTCAGCACCAAAGCTCAGTGACCAAGCTTTAAAGTCCATCATGAAATGCCCAAAATCCACCGTTGCCATTCCGGTGACCTCTATCATCTTTTGCGGCGAAGGGAATGAAATCAGAAATTGGAGGGGACACATTCTCTTGACAACCCAGTCACGGTGCGCTTTCATTGGCCATCTCGCGTTCAAAGCTTGGAGAACATGGGCCTCCGATGGCCGACCTTTTGTCACTCATGCCACTGCGCACCATTGACTAAGCCATTTTCCCTCATTTTTTATAGTGGCGAGGCTATTTGCAAGCTTAATCGTCGCTGGGTTATCAGGCGATTTACCCCTGTGTACTCGCCGCTCTTCGTCCTCGTTGGAAGTGACGACATTTGTGCAGTTGTAGGACATGTGACCCCACATCATACACCTCAGACATCGCACTTCTTTGGTACACTCCGTCCGGTAGTGTCCCAACTCCCCGCAGTTGAAGTACGGCACCGGTTTGTGCTTTCCTTTTCTCTGGTGTTTTCTGTTTTCCAGTAGTGTTGGTGGTGAGGAGTTGGATTTTCTTTTTCCTTTATAAGTAACTTCCTGTCACTTCTCTGCCGCCTCCCCAATCGGAGCTAGTCACTCACCCTCTTTAAAGCCATCGTTTGGACCCCTTCTTTGGGCCCGTACAACACTGGACCTTGGAGGATCGTGGACCACCTCCCTTGGGGGTGGTTGGTGGGAGTTGTGAGAGGGGTGGGAGGCAAGAGGTTGGTAATGGTGTTGCTTGTTGGGTTCCGTTGGGGGTGTGGTTGCGTTTGGAGGTAGCTGGTGGTGCATGGGCGCTGATGGTCTTGGTGGGGTGATTGAGCGCACTTGCTCTCTGTGATGGAAGGGAATATGGTAAGTTTCACTATGGTGTTTTCTTGCCTCTCTGTGATGGTGAGGGTTGTGAGTTGCATTATGGTAGCTTCTTTCTCTTGTATGACTGTCCCTGTGGTTGTCCCTGTGATGCACTTCTGTGCTGTACCGCCTGTCGTGTGTGTGTTGTTGAGCATGACGCTGGACCACAGGGGGGGTTCTTTTACGCCGATACTGGCTTGTAGGAGGACCCCCTCTATGGGCCCGTCCTTTCATATGCAGCTCTACTGTAGGGCGATGATGATCTGAGCCTCTCCCCTCGAGCTGATGATGCACATTACGATGTGCCCACTGAGGGGAGAGAGCAACTCTGAGCCCAGAGGGTTCACCCTCCTTAAGGTTATGCAGTATGCTAGGGATTGGGTTTGGGATAAGAGTTTGAAGTGTGGATGTCGGGGGGGGGGGGGGGGGGGGGGGGGAGCTGTGAGGGGGTGAAAGGAGGAGTATCGGAGGTTGGGGGGTGTAGGGGTGGTGTGAGGGGAATGAAGTCAGAGGTCCGAGGTTTGTAGAGGAGTAGTAGCAGTCGATGAGGTGGTCGGGAATATCAAGGGGAGCGATTCAGTGGTGGTCAGAGAAAAGAAGGAGAAAAGGTAGTTTCTTGAAGATGGGTTCAAAAGTAAAGAAAAAGAGGAGGGGTTGGGAGAGATGAGAAGGGGGGTCGGGGAAGAGGAAGCCTCATCACCGGATTCTTTTTTTTCCTATATGCTCAAGGAATTATTGCCCATGTGCGATTGAGAATTTGATGGGAAACTCTTCCATTAGTATATGTTGAAAAATAATTATAAATGGGGGTATAAAATCTAACTTCTTAGAACTTTGAGTGTGGAAAATGATAAAATTTAACTGTTGATGAGATATTTGTTATTTTCAATGTAACATGAGCAATAAGAAAATGCATAAAAAATCTAAAAATTTACAAACCTGAAATCTGAAAATATAAATTTCTGAATAAATAGAGAGAATGGGAGAGAGATAGAGGGGGGGGGAGAGAAATAAATAAATAAATAAGTTGTTTTGGGGATTTGAATTTAAGTTTTGGGGGGAAACTTTTGGGGAGAAAATGTGTTTTGTGAGGTTAGATCTGGGCCTTTGATTTTGGGGGGATTGAAGGAGAGCCACTTGATAGCTTTCTTTGTGTTTTATTATATAGATGAGTAAAGCTTCATCCACTACCAATTCTACTATTATTTTCTTCACTATCTTAGATGGCACACTCTTATTGGAGAGTTTCCCTACATACTCTTTCTTCCCCCATTTATTGGAATATACCACCTAAGATAGTGAACAGAAATGTAGTAAAATTGGTAGTAGATGTAGCATTACTCTTATTGGATTATTTGATTAATTATAACTGAGTACAATGTCTCCTATACATAGGAGGGAATCAAATACTAAACTGATACATAATCCGATATGGGACTAAATATATATAATACAATATCTAACACCCCCTCTCAAACTCACGGTGGGACGAATAGTGTGAGTTTGCCCACCAAGTAACGAAACCTCTAAACAAAGTAAGATTTGGTGAAGAATGTTGTTTGCTGTGAAGAGGTAACAGAATGAAGAGAAAAAGGTCCCTGCTTCAAAACGCTCACGAACATAGTGACAATCTATCTCTATGTACTTCGTTCACTCATGGAAGACCGGGTTACTTGCAATGTACAACGCACTTGGTTAAATGTGTAATTGTGGGTTTTTTCTACTAAAATGTTCACATATTATTTTTCATTAAGATTATTTTAACATATAAGTTTACAAAAAATCTAAAAATTATTTGAGGTTAATTAATACAATCCAATGCTAAGCTTAGAATACAGTTATTTTAGATATATAATATTTTACATACACAACACGTGCGCTTAAACTAATAGAGTTAATCTTTTAGAACAGATAACGAAACTTATAGGGATCAATTGCTCAATTTCAAAACTGAGAAAAAAATTAAGTGGTTAAAACAAAGGAGAGTTTTGGTGGAATTTATTTGAGTGTTTTTTATTCTCTTAAAACAATGACCGTCAAACAATGAGACGTGGACAGTGACCAATGTGACCTTACTATGACCATGTGGTCGAATTGAAATGGGGGTGCCATAATCATCCACCTGAGCTCACCCTCTCTCCCTCTCTCTCATTCTGCGCATTAAATAGGGTAGAAGATCATGGTGAGTTCTTATTGTAAATCACCCTAGGGGGGTGAATAGAGTGATTGTGAGGAATTAAAAATTAATTAAAATAAAGTGCAGAGTAAATAAAAGAATTAAGAAGAGCAAACGCAGATAGCACAAGTGACGTCGCGATGTAACGTGGTTCAACCCCCAGGTCTACGTCCACACCTCCTACTTGTAGCAATTCTTCGCCACAAGCGTTCCATTATACTCAAAACCCTTGTACAGTGATTCTCGGGTTCAGGATGAGAGACCTATTACACCCACATGACTTCTAGCACAAGTCCCGTCAATCTCACCGAAGTGGAAGAAAAGAAAAACCCAAGATCCTAAATGATCCTGACTGAAGAATACAAAAATTATCACACACACACTCAGATTGATTGTTGAAAGACTAGTTCAGAGGATTTTTCTCAGAAGTAATAGGTGAGGAATACTCAGTGGGTTCGGCCAATTAAATAGATTGGGAAGTGTATCGATCAAAATTGGAAACGATAAATTCCGAAAATGTGAACAATGCAAAGTACAGTCGACCGCAATCTTGGTGCAGTCGACCGTTCATCTCTCTGACGTAAAGTAGAGAGATGAAGGGTCGACTGCTTCTTACGCAACTGAGAGTTGCAGTCGACTGCGATGCGGTCGACCGTCATGAGGTGCGGTCGACCGGTATCGTGCTGTTCATACCGAATCTACTTCATATTCTTACCAAAAGAACTAATCAATCAATCAATCAATTTTACACAGATTTAAATCTCACAAATATAGAATGATAGCAGCTGGTCTTGATAGCTTTCTTGGACATTAATCAATCAACTTTTGTTTTTGAATATTTTCTTCTTTTGCTTGATTTCTCAATCTTTCTTTCTTAATTTCCTTCTTTAAATATTCTTGAATCCCTCTTGAATCTCCTATGAATATTATTTGATCCTGAAAAATCTGAATAACTCAATTCAAACTTATTAGTATTTATAAACACGTTTTGTGCACACCAAACTAGGAGTCAACAATCTCCCACTTTGGTGTGAACAAAACATGCCTTTGAATATTGAAAGTAAAAAAAATTAAACAATTTGGCATAAGAATACTCTCCCTGAATTAAGTACTTCCTGTAACCCAGATTTTTATAGGTAAGGAGAGATTTGTAAATACTCCCCCTTAATTTAATATTGCATAGAAAATAAAAACTATTTACTTATGTTTACTTTCATACATTCATAATATTCATAATATTCTCCCCCTTTTTGTAACACACCAATAAAGAGGGTAAAAGACACGTATAAATTACTCCTCACGAAAACTATTTGTAAATGAAAAGAAACTTTCATTAAGCATAATAAGAGAGATAAAGTTTGGAGAGATAATAATTTTAAAAAAAACGGAGGAAAATCTACTTACACGATACCGTTGATAGCGAGACTCTTTGATATACAGGGAGACTTCTTCATGGTATCATAGATTTGAGATTTTTCCAATACATATGCGAAGCATGGATAAGAAGATCGAATGTCAAGAAATTGAGGTGATAGGAAAATTAGTAGAGAGTTAAAAAAAATTGCAACTTGTAACCAGAATGAGAACTGGTCGACCCCGCGGTCGACCACAAAACTAATCAGTTAAAAATATTCCAGAGAGCAAACCGATCGACCGCACTCCTATTTCAAAAACACAACGAATCACAGAGGGTGAACCGGTAGACCGCACAGTCGACTGTTTATCTTGTAAAGACCAAAACATAAAACAGAGGATGAGCCGGTCGACCGCACGTACTGAAAGCCAATATTTTGAAGGTAGAGTATAAAACAAAATTTACTCGAGAGTAAACCAGTCGATCGCGCAGTCGAACGTACACCCTCACAAGCGTACAATCGCCCGTTCAGTCGACCAAAATGAAATTTCAGTCTGAGATATCAATAACATTTAGTTCTCCTTTCAAAAAATGAAATCGTTTTTCATCTAAAGGTTTGGTAAAAATATCAGCAAGTTGCGAATTAGTAGAAACATATTCAAGAATAATATCTCCTTTTTGAAAATGGTCTTTAATAAAGTGATACCGAATATCAATGTGTTAGTGCGACTGTGTTGATCAGAGTTCTTTGTCATATGAACAGTACCAGTGTTATCACATTTAATTGGAATGTGATCAAAAAAAACCTTGTAGTCCTCTAGAGTGTGTTTCATCCATAGTACCTGTGCATAGCAAGATCCTGCGGCAGTATATACAGCTTCGACAGTTGAGAGAGTTACAGAGTTTTGTTTCTTGGATGCCCATGAGACAAGACAGTTGCCCAAAAAGTGACATGTGCAGCTAGTGCTTTTTCTGTCTGTTAAGCTACAGGCATAATCTGCATCAGAGAATCCTACAAGAGAAAAACTTTTATTTTTCGGGTACCAAAGTCCAGTATTTAGTGTGCCTTTGAGATATCGAATGATACGTTTAAAGGCAACCAAATGCGATTCTTTGGGACACGATTGGAAACGTGCACATAAACAAACACTAAACATAATATCTGGACGAGCTGTAGTAATATAAAGTAAACTACCAATCATACTTCGATAAGTAGAAATATCAACATTGTTACCAGATTCATCTTTTGAAAGCTTAGTAGTAGTGGCCAAAGGTGTTTTGTAAGCATTTGCATTTTCAAGTCCGAACTTTTTGACTAGTTCCTTTGCGTACTTGGATTGATTTATAAAGATTCCATCCTTTCTTTGGTGTATTTGAAGCCCAAGAAAGTAAGTTAGTTCTCCCATCATACTCATTTCGAACTTATCCTGCATTTGCTTTGAGAATTCCTTGCAAAGATTTTTATTAGTATATCCAAATATAATATCATCAACATAAATTTGAACGATTAAAATATCTTTAGAAACATGTTTTATAAATAGGGTAGTATCTACTTTTCCTTTAGGAAAACCTATGTGAAGTATAAATGAACTTAGTTGTTCATACCAAGCACGAGGAGCTTGCTTCAAACCATACAATGCTTTATCAAAACAAAATACATGGTTTGGGTGTGTGGGATCAGTGAATCCTGGTGGTTGTGCAACATAAAGTTCTTCCGAAATAAAACCATTTAAAAATGTACTTTTAACATCCATTTGAAAGAGAGTAAAATCCATGTAAGCGGCAAATGCAAGTAAGATACGAATGGCTTCAAGTCGTGCAACAGGTGCAAAAGTTTCATCAAAATCTACACATTCTTGTTAGTTATAACCTAGTGCAACAAGACGGGCCTTATTTTTAGTGATTGATCCGGATTTGTCTAACTTGTTCCTAATCACCCACTTAGTTCCAAGTATAGTTCTATTATGAGGTCTAGGAACAAGTCTCCATACTTGATTCCGTTCGAATTGATTAAGTTCATCTTGCATTGCCATGATCTAGTTATTATCTTGCAAGGCCTCCTTAATATTCTTAGGTTCAAGTATGGAAACGAAAGCAGAAAAACACATGAAATTTTGAGCTTGTGTGTGAGTGGTTACCCCTTTTGACATATCACTTCGTATAAGAGTTGGTGAATGGCTAGACATGATTTTCCATGCGGACGCCTTTCACTTGTAGAAATTTGATGTTGTACATGTTCATTTTCCATGGCATCAATTTGTTATGTAGGCATCTCTTCTATTTGCGATTTGGATACATCTTCATCTTGATGAGATTTTTGATTTTGAGCATTCATATTTGGGTCTTCTTCAATGTGAACTTATTTCTTTTCAACCCAAACACTTGTCTCATCATCATCAACAATATACAATATTTCTTTGGTGTAGGAATTAGTTTCATCAAAAATAACATCAATGGATTCCTGAACTATGCATCTTCTTTTATTAAATACACGATATGCTTTGCTACTAAAAGAATATCCTAAGAATACACCATCATCACTTTTACGATCAAAATTTTCCAAATTATTAAGAGTATTTAAAATAAACACTTTATATCCGAAGACACGAAGTAACTTAAGTTGGGAATTTTGCCATAATATAGTTCAAAAGGAGTTTTCTCAAGATATTTTCTAATGATTACTTGGTTAATTGCATAACATGCTGTATTGACAGCCTCCGCCCAAAATGATTTAGGTAAATCTTTTTCACTAAGAATGCTTTGGGCCATTTCTTGAAAAGATCAATTTTTTCCCTTTCAACAACCCTATTTTGTTGGGGAGTGCGAGGACAAGCGAACTCATGTTTTATTCCCTTTTTGTCACAAAATGAGGTGAAGAGTTCGTTTTGAGATCTCCACCATGATCACTACGAATAGTGACAATGGTGAGGCTTTTCTCATTTTCCATTCTTCGACAGAATTTTTGAAATACATACAATGTGTCATCTTTTTGTGGCAAAAAGGCAACCCAAGTAAATCTACTATAATCATCAACAATTACAAAGGCATATCGTGCACCTCCATTACTACGTGTCCGTGATGGTCCAAAAAGATCCATGTGCAAGAGTTCAAGGGGTCTAAAAGTTGATACCATTTTCTTGGGTTTGTGAGAAATTTTAGTTTTCTTACCGAACTGACACGACTCACACGGTTTATCTTTTTCAAATTTGATTTTAGGGATCCCCCTTACAAGCTCCTTGATTACAAGTTTGTTGAGATTGTCCATGGCTGTGTGTCCAAGTCTTCGATGCCATAACCAACCATCCTCATTTCTTGCGACAAAGCACCTCATATTTTCCTGTGCTAATTCATTAGAATTTATAATATATACATTGTTACATCAGTTAGCGAGAAGTAAATAAGATTTATTGCCATCTAGTACAGTGCATGTATTTTTGTCAAAAGTAACGGTGTAACCTTTACATAATGGGCTGAAACTAATTAAATTATGGTTCAAACCTCTTACCAATAGAACATCCTCAATGAAGCATGAGGAACCAAAGTTTATTTTTACTTTACCAATAGTTTGACCAGTGCTATTATCTCCAAAGATGATGTCCTTCCCTTTTTCCTTTGATAGTGATGAAAAGTATCTGTTGTCACCTGTTATATGATTTGAGTATCCACTATCAAGGTATCACCGATCTTTAGTCTTGATACGCTGAGGTACCTACATCAAGATTAGTAGGTAAAATTATGCGTGCCCAAGGTTGTTTTGAACCTATATTTACATCATTTCTTATCCGTACAAAATTACTATTCCTTTTTAATGAACAGTTATATGAAATATGTCATAATCTACAGCAGTAATGACATGTGATACGACTATGTCTTGAGTCATGCATACTTACATAGTTTTGAGTTGGTTTATGATTATGATGGTGATTGTGCAAGTGTGTACGACATGATGATTTAAATTTTTGATGGTGTATTGGCTCTTCATAACCAAGCCCTCGATTATCATGATAGGATCTTGAATTTTTTGTAATAAGGTAACTGGGCCCTTCATATTTTTCCACAATTTTTTCAAGCTCAGTTACTTTTTTACATAATCTTTTCCTAGTCATCTCATTGTCTTTTGTATTCCAACGAAGAGTGTCTAGTGTAGCATCAAGAATCCTATTTTGTTCAAGAGCTTCATTACATCCTTCCACTACCTCATCAAATTTTCCTTTTGCACACTTTTAAGTCATTTGTGAGTTTGGTGATATAAACAGATTTCTCATGAATATCTCTTAAGTGATCATCATGTGTTGCTAAGGACTCTCGAATTTGTTGTTTTAAAAGTCTATTTTCCTCTAGCAATACATCATGTCTTTTCTAAATGACTCAAATTTTTCCAAGATCAAGGCATTCTTATTTTTCAGTTTTTGTTTTTTTGCAATACAAGAGTCATGTGTTTCACTTGGAATTTGTTTATATTGCCTAAGTTCACGACTTAATTTCTTAGTATAGTCTTTTAAACCATTACACATGTCTACTAGCTCATCATAAGTGGGTTTTTCGATTACCTCTTCTTGAGATGGTGATTGCATCTCACCATTCCTAAGAGCCATGAAGCCGACATCATCGTAGCCTTGCTCTCCCTCACTTGAATCGGAGTCTAACCATGTTTCCTTCAGCGCCTTCTTTTTCAGACCTGGGTTTGAGTGGTAGTAGTTCATATTCCTGTCTTGTGAGACGAGACAATTTGCACGAATGTGTCCAAGCTTCTTGCACTTATAGCATACATCATCTTTATCTTTCTCCCTTTCTCCTTGGTACCTGCCATATTTTTTATGTTTGAGGTACTTACGAAATTGCTTGGTCAATAGGGCAATGTCCTTATTTGACTCCTCACGATCTGAATCTGCTTTTGATGGACGGGATTTTTCTGCTTTTAGTGCAATGGTTTTCTCTACGGGTTTTGGTTCAATCCCGATATTTTGTCTGTATCTTTTGGTTTCTGACATTTCCATCTCGTATGTCTTCAGCTTTCCTTAGAATGTGTAGTAGTCGAAACCCTTTTCTTCGAGGGTCTCCCTCATTGCAGCAGCCTTTACATCCTACTCTGGCATGAGACAGCTTATGAGTTTTCCTGACCTTTTGGTCATCATCCAACCCCTTACCAAAGCTCTCAAGTTCGTGGGCAATGATATCGAAACGGGCGAGCATTTGATCCACATTTCCCCTGGCAACATGCGAAACACATCAAACTTATAAAAACATAAATTAACTTTGGCTTTTACCTCAAAAGCAGTTCCCTCATGCCACTTCAACATGTTGTTCCAGATCTTGTATGCTGTCTTACAGTTTCTCCCGCATTGCATTAGTTCTTCGTTATTCAACCCTGCATAGAAAGCTATCATGGCTTTGGAATTTGTTGTCTTAAGAGCCAGCTCCGCTTTTGTGAAAGCTATCTTTCCGTCCCTGACTGGAATATCTATTTTATTGATGCACACATTCCATACTTCTTCTCCAAGCATCTGTAGAAAATGAGACATACGAACTTTCCAAACGTCATAGCATTTTCCATCAAAAAATGGTGAGCGCGTAAGGCTTGTCCCATTGGAGACGAATGGCTCCGATGAGTACAAGTTTTCGGGAGAAGGGATTTCGGCTATTAGACCTTTTGCTTAAGCTTTTAAGCTTTTTGATAAGCACCCAATCTGATACCACTGTAAATCACCCTAAGGGGGGTGAATAGGGTGATTGTGCGGAATTAAAAATTAACTAAAATAAAGTGCAAAGTAAATAAAAGAGTTAAGAAGAGAAAACGCAGATAGCACAAGTGATGCAGCGATATAACGTGGTTCGACCCCCAGGTCTACGTCCACACCTCCTACTTGTAGCAATTCTCCGCCACAAGCGTTCCACTATACTCAAAACCCTTGTACAGTGATTCTCGGATTCAGGCTGAAAGACCTATTACACCCACATGACTTCTAACACAAGTCCCGTCAATCTCACCGAAGTGGAAGAAAAGAAAAACTCAAGATCCTAAATGATCCTGACTGAAGAATACAAAAATTATCATACACACACTCGGATTGATTGTTGAAAGATTAGTTCAGAAGATTTTTCTCAGAAGTAATAGGTGAGGAATACTCAGTGGGTTCGGTCAATTAAATAGATTGGGAAGTGTATCGATCAAAATTGGAAACGATACATTCCCAAAATGTGAACAACACAAATTACAATCGACCGCAATTTTGGTGCAGTCGACCGTTCATCTCTCTGACGTAGTAGAGAGATGAAAGGGCGACTGCTTCTTACGCAACTGAGAGTTGCAGTCGACTGCGATGCGATCGACCGTCATGAGATGCGGTCGACCGGTATCGCGCTGTTCATACCGAATCCACTTCATATTCTTACCAAAAAAACTAATCAATCAATCAATCAATTTTACACAGATTTAAATCTCACAAATATAGAATGATAGTAGCTGGTCTTGAAAGCTTTCTTGGACATTAATCGATCAACTTTTCTTTTTGAATATCTTCTTCTTTTGCTTGATTTCTCAATCTTTCTTTATTAATTTCCTTCTTTGAATATTCTTGAATCTCTCTTGAATCTCTTATGAATATTATTTGATCCTGAAAAATCTGAATAACTCAATTCAAACTTATTAGTATTTATAGACACGTTTTGTGCACACCAAACTAGGAGTCAACACTTATGTCTTTTTACGTTTCAATACCACTGTTGTACTGAATAGCTAACCATTTGTTATGTTTTAGTCAGGTCTAATCCTGTTAGTTGAAAATTGGATAAATTTCCGATAACCCTACTAAAGTTTTCTCCTTTGGTAGATAACCATACTTTTTTTTGGACAAAAAACTCTACTAAAGTTAGTTTTTTTGGCATTTTGGCATACCCCGCACTTCGAAAAATTGAGAAAACCTTACAAATAGCAACAAAAAATTATGAAATTTTGCGAGTATGTAGGATTCACCAAACACAAGCTAACCAAATTTTTAGAAGTAAGGTTCGACTCACGATTTGCAAGATACATGCAAAAATAAAGTAAAGTGATATATGTCTGTATCTCACAAATAGTGAGTTGAAACTAACTTCTACAAGTTAGGTTACCTTGTGTTTGGTGAATCCTACATACTTGCAAAGTTTCGTAATTTTTTGTTTCTGTTTGTGGGGTTTTCTGGGGTTTTCTAAGTGTAGAGTAGAAAACCACACAAACGTCAACCAAATATTTCGAAACTTTGCGAGTAGGTAAGATACACCAAACACAAGCTAACCCAACTTGTAGAATTGTGTTTTGACTCACGATTTGCGAGATACTTGCAAAAACAAAGTAAAGTGAAATATGCCTACATCTCACAAATCATGAGTCGAAACTCACTTCTACAAGTTAAGTTAGCTTCTGTTTGGTGAATCCTACATACTCACAAAGTTTCTAAATTTTTTGTTGTTGTTTGCGGACTTTTCTGTTTCTAAGTGTAGAGTAGATAACCCCAGAAAATCATACAAAGAGCAACCAAAAATCACGAAACTTTGCGTGTAGGTAAGATTAACCAAACACAAGCTAACCCAACTTGTAAAAGTGAGTTCGACTCACGATTTACAAGATAAAAGCAAAAAAATAATGTAAAGTGATACATGCTCATATCTCGCAAACTGTGAGTCGAAACTCATATCTACCTGTTGGGTTAGATTGTGTTTGGTAAATCCTACATACCCACAAAGTTTTATAAATTTTTATTGCCGTTTGTGGGATTTTTTTTAGCTTTTCAAAGAGCGGAATATGCCAAAATGCAAAAAACTAACTTCAGTAGAGTTTTCTGCCAAAAATAAATTTTAGTATGGTTATCTGCCAAAGGTGCACACTTCAGTAGGGTTATCTAAAACATATACTTGAAATTTTAGTTAAATTATTAAAAAACACCATAATCTTTTAGTACTAATTTTGAAATAAATATCATATATATATTTTATTTTTTCAAAAAATGTCACATCACAAGCTTTATTTTTATAAAAATACAAATGTTTCTTTCGATTGAGAGAATTCGGCAGTTAAATTTTTTATCTTCCTTGAAATAAAAACTGTGATATTTTTATTTTAAAATAAAATATTTTTAAAATCCTCAAATAAATTTTTTCACTGGAACACAAAAAAAATGTTTACAGTGTTTATTTTGAAAGTAGTGAAAGTTTGTGATATTTTTCATAAAATATCACAAACTTTTATTTGAGGATTTTAAAAGTTTGTTCGTCCCTTCGGCGGTACACACCGTCGAAGGGACGACACCGTGTACCGCCGTCTCCATGAAATAGAGAGGCGCTTGGGTCAGTTAGACCGAGAAGAAGAACTTAGAGGAAGGACTCTTCGTCCCAGCATGCCCCCTTTTTCCCGAACCATAAAGGATGCACCTGTGCCAATCGGCTTCAAGCCTCCTCAATTTGAGACCTGCTCCGGGGAGACTGACCCCGTTGATCACATCGAAAGCTTCAAAACCCTAATGCTCCTCCACCAAGCTTCCGATGCCCTCCTCTGCAAAACTTTCCTTGCAACTCTCAAGGGCCCAGCTCGAGAATGGTACTCTCGCCTTGCCCCCTCCTCAATATTCTCCTTCGAGCAATTCGAGACCCTCTTCGTCACCCATTTCGTAAGTAGCCGTAGAGCTGAGAAGACCAGCATCTCGCTACTGCACCTCCACCAGAAGAAGGATGAGAAGTTGAGAGACTATGTGAAGAGGTTCACAGCTGAAGCCCGGTCCATAGCATCCCTCGACCAGTCGGTCGCTGCGGCAGCATTTCAATCTAATGTCCTCAATTCCAACCTCCGCTCCTCCCTCGTCAAGAAGCCCCCACAGAACTTCTCTGACCTCCTCCTCTGCAGTGAAAAGTATATTCCGGCCGAAGAAGCCGAGCACTGACCCAATTGGGAGGGGTCTTCCTCCGGGTTTAAAAGAAAAGGAACAGAAGAGGAAGGAGCCAAGAAGCTCCAGAAGGATAATGCCGGCCAGCGCCGACCTCCCCCCAGATTCGAGAAGTTCACTCCCCTCACCACTAATATCTCTACCATTCTGATGGAAGTTGAAAAGGAAGGGATCATACCTCCTGCTCCGAGGATGAACACCCCTGCAAAGAAAAGAGATAAAGAGAAATGGTGCCGCTATCACTGGGACCACGGGCACGACACCAACGATTGTCGGGCCTTGAAGAATGAGATAGAAGCCCTCATCCAGAGGGGGCAGCTGACTAGGTTCGTAAGAAAGGACCGAGCCGAACTTCCTCCCCCGCCTCGGGGGGCTAACAAGCATCCGGAACGAGAAGAGACGCCCGACTTCGAGGAAGAGCGAGTCCTCCACCTCATTCATGGGGGCCCAATGGGGGGCTCCTCAAACTCCTCTCGAAAGGCATTTATAAGAGAAGTCAACTCGGTCCGAGCCACCCCTCCTCCCAAAGGCCTCGGAGTGCCCATCACGTTCTCCGACGAAGATCTTGAAGGTGTCCGCACCCCTCATTGTGACGCCCTCGTCATCAGCCTCCACATGGCGAACTTCAAAGTAGAGAGGATCCTAGTAGACAATGGCAGCTCCGTTAACATCCTCTTCCTCGCCGCTTTTAAAGGCCTAAAGCTCTCCCGAGATAGACTCAAGCCCGCCGGCTACACGCTCCATGGGTTCACGGGAGTGCCAGTGACTATTGAAGGGGTGATTACCCTCGACGTAACCTGCTGGCAAAACTCCTACTACCCGAACGGAGTCGATGGACTTCATGTTCGTAGATGTCCCCGCAGCCTACAATGTCATTTTGGGTCGGCCCGGCCTAGCCACCCTCGAAGCCGTCCCTTCTGCCGTACCACCTTAAAATGAAGTTTCCCACTCGGGCCGGAGTAGGGGAAGTAAGGGGCAATCAGGAAACGGCCCGTAAGTGTTACATGACCTCTACCCTCGGACCAGTCCTCTCCTTAGAAACTCTGGAAATCCCCCAAAATGCAGCTCGACCGACGTCCGAGCCGGTGGACGAATTGGAGGAAGTGCTCTTCTCTGAGCAGGACCCGACTCGCAAGTTCTTTGTTAGCAAGACCCTCCCGTCCGCCCTATGCTCGGACATTGTACAGTGCATCCGAAGGAACCAAGACCTCTTCACTTGGTCAGCTGCGGATATGCCCAGAATCTCCGAAGAGCTCTTAGTCCACCATCTGAGCGTTGTTCCGGGGTCCAAACCGGTTCAGCAGAAGAGGCGCAAGTTCGCCCCCGAGCGCCAGCTAGCTATAAAGGAGGAGGTGGACAAGCTCTTGAAGGCCCGGTTCATCCAGGAGGTAAACTACCCCGAGTGGTTGTCAAATGTAGTAATGGTAAAGAAGTCGAACGGGACTTGGAGGATTTGTATTGATTTTACCGATCTCAACAAGGCTTGCCGCAAGGACCCCTTCCCTCTTCCGAGTATTGACACTCTGATTGATGCCACCTTAGGACATGAACTCCTCAGCTTCATGGATGCCTTCTCAGGCTACAACCAGATCCGGATGTTCCCCCCGGATATCCCGAAGACATCATTCGTGACCGATCAAGGCCTCTATTGCTACCGGGTCATGCCTTTCGGGCTGAAGAACGCAGGAGCAACATAACAACGCCTCGTCAACAAGGTTTTCCAAGCTCAAATCGGCCGAAACATGGAGGTGTATGTTGACGACATGCTTGTGAAAAGCATCCGGGGTGTTGATCATGTGACCGACCTCCAAGAAGTGTTTGACGTTCTGAGAAAGCATAGCATGAGACTCAATCCGAACAAGTGTGCGTTCGGTGTCTCGTCAGGGAAGTTCCTCGGCTTCATGGTTAGCCAACGAGGAATTGAAGCAAACCCGAGAAAATCAAGGCCATATTGGACATGACCCCTCCCAAAAATGTTAAGGAAGTCCAGAGGTTAACAGGCCGCTTAGCCGCCATTGGGCGCTTTCTCTCGAAGTCCAGGGAGAAATGCCTCCCTTTCTTCAAGGCCCTCAGAGGGGCTAAAGATTTCGAATGGGGGCAGCAGCAACAGGAGTCCTTCGACCAGCTCAAGGCTTACCTCGTCAATCCCCCTCTCCTCAGCAAACCGATCCCTGGTGAACCCCTCTACCTCTACCTGGCAGCCTCCGAGCAGACCCTCAGTGCAGTTTTAGTGAGGGAAGAAGACCGGGCTCAGAAGCCCATTTACTATGTGAGCAAGGTGCTTCGGGACGCCGAGCTCCGATACCCGAAGATAGAAAAGATGGCTTATGCCCTGGTGATGGCCGCAAGAAAGCTTCGCCCGTATTTTCAGTCTCATTCGGTGGCTGTTCTTACCGACCAGCCGCTGAAGCAGGTCCTCCACAAGCCGGAGACCTCGGGCCGCCTTATGAAGTGGTCTATTGAGCTGAGCCAGCACGATATAACTTATCAGCCTCGGACCGCGATCAAGGCTCAGGCCTTAGCAGAGTTCATAGTTGAAAGCACCATCCCCGAGTCCACCCAAACAGTGAAGGGACCACCCATCTGGTCAGTTTATGTGGACGGATCCTCCTGCAATGAGGGAAGCGGGGCAGGGGTCATTCTGGCAGGCCCAGATGACTTCATCCTCCAATACTCCCTCCGTATAAACTTCAAAGCCTCGAACAACGAAGCTGAATACGAGGCACTTATAGCCGGCCTTGGAATGGCCCGAAATGCAGGGGCGCAACGCCTCCGGATATTTAGCGACTCCCAGCTAGTCGTCAGTCAGGTCCTCGGCGAATATGAAGCACGCGATGATAGGATGGTTAAATACTTAGCCAAAGTCAAGAGCCTCATGGCACTGTTCGAAGAAGCCCTCATCCAAAGAATCCCCCAGGAAGAAAATGCTCAGGCCGACGCCCTCTCCAAACTAGCCTCCTCCTCCCTCCAAGGTCTCGAGCAGACCGTTTTGATAGAAGTCCTTCTGAAGCCAAGCATAGAGGACGAAACTCTCGACTCTATAGAAACGCTGCCTGTCCTGCTCGAAGACAATTGGATGAAACCTCTCATCGAATTTTTAAGGGACGGGCTCCTCCCCGAGGATCCTAAGGAAGCACGAAGAGTTAGAACCCAAGCCGAGCGTCACACACTAATTGGAGGTATCCTATATAAACGCTCCTTCACACAGGTAGACGGCCGGCCTTACCTGAGATGCCTCTCCCCCGGGCAAGCCGATTACGCCCTGCAAGAACTTCATGAGGGCATCGGCGGGGCACATTCGGGTTCCAGAGCCCTAGCACGCAAAGTGTTGAACTACGGATATTTCTGGCCCACTCTCCTACGAGATGCCGAACGACATGTTCGGCAATGCATCTCCTGTCAGAAGTACTTCCGACATCCGACGCCTCCCACAAGCTCCACTCACTTCCCTATCAAGTCTGATCCCCTTCGCAATGTGGGGGATGGATTTACTAGGGCTGTTTCCTGCCAGCTCCCGGACAGTTCAAGTTCTTAGTCGTGGCAATTGATTACTTCTCGAAATGGATAGAGGCCGAGCCCCTGGCCACGATCACCGAGAACAAGGTCGTTCAATTCTTCTGGAAGAGCGTGATCTGCCGATTTGGCATCCCCAGGGTCCTAATAACAAATAACGGAACCCAGTTCACTGGGGCTGCCTTCCGAGCTTTATGCGAAGACCTTGCCATCCAACACCGGTTCTCCTCCGTCTCTCATCCTCATTCGAATGGCCAAGCCGAAAATGCTAATCGACAGATCCTCTCCGGCATTAAGAAGAGGTTAGACAAGTGCTCCAAAGGCTTATGGGTCGATCAACTTCCCAACGTGTTGTGGAACTACCGCACCACAAAACGGACCCCAACAGGAGAGAGCCCATTCAATCTCACCTATGGGTCCGAGGCCATCATCCCCCTAGAAGTCGGAATACCCTCTCCTCGTCTGATAGCTTATGAAGAAGAGAAAAACGCCAGAGAGCTCAGAGAAAGTCTAGACCTGATAGATGAAATCCGAGAAAGAGCTGCCATACGTCAACAAAGCTACCGAAGAAGGATCGAGTTAGCATATAACAAGAGAGTCCGCCCCACGGACCTCAAAGAAGGGGACCTGGTCCTTCGAAAGTTGGCCTTCTCGTTCCCAGGTCAGAAAAGCAAATTGGCTCCAAATTGGGAGGGACCTTACAAGATCTCCAAAGTAATCCATCCCAGCACATACAGACTAGAAGATCTCGAAGGCAGGGAGATCCCCAGGACTTGGAATGCCGACCATCTCTTAAAATACCAAGAGAGAGCACCAACGCCTCTCTAAGTACTTCGAGATGTCGAACCGTTCCTTTCCTGTTACTTGTAGTGATTTTCTTTCATTTTTTCCTTGTAATTACGGCTAGCAACTTTAGAAGCAGCCGATTATTAGTCATTAATGAATAAAGTCTTTTCATATTTTTACTATTGTTTACATCTCTCTGCTTTTAACTCTTCAATCTAACGATGGTTTGGAGTCCAACACTTGGCTCGATTCTACTTCGCAAATTCGCTCCTAAGAGAGCTAGAAGTAGTTCGACCATTCGGAATTGCTCCCACAACCGTTGAACTAATCTAACGATGGTTCGGAGTCCAACACTTGGCTCGATTCTACTTTGCAAGTTCGCTCCTAAGCGAGCTAGAAGTAGTTCGCCATTCGTAATTGCTCCCACAACCGTTGAACTAATCTATCGATGGTTCGGAGTCCAACACTTGGCTCGATTCTACTTCGCAAGTTCGCTCCTAAGCGAGCTAGAAGTAGTTCACCATTCGGAATTGCTCCCACAACCGTTGAACTAATATAACAATGGTTCGGAGTCCAACACTTGGCTCGATTCTACTTCGCAAGTTCACTCCTAAGCGAGCTAGAAGTAGTTCGCCATTCGGAATTGCTCCCACAACCGTTGAACTAATCTAACGATGGTTCGGTGTCCAACACTTGGCTCGATTCTACTCCGCAAGTTCGCTCCTAAGCGAGCTAGAAGTAGTTCGCCATTCGGAATTGCTCCTACAACCGTTGAACTAATCTAACGATGGTTCAGAGTCCAACACTTGGCTCGATTCTACTTCGCAAGTTCGCTCCTAAGCGAGCTAGAAGTAGTTCGCCATTTGGAAGTTCTCCCAGAACCGTTGAACTAATCTAACGATGGTTCGGAGTCCAACACTTGGCTCGATTCTACTTCGCAAGTTCGCTCCTAAGCGAGCTAGAAGTGGTTTGCCATTCAGAATTGCTCCCGCAACCGTCGAGCCACTCTAGCAAAGGTCCGAGGTCAAACACTTAAGCTTGAGCGCGTTCCACGAGCTCACTGTTCAGCTCACCTCGCGAGACTGCAAGATTAGGCGACCAAAACAAAGCTCGGCACCACTAGCCGAACGCTCACCTCGCTGATTCGCGAACAAGCAAGTGGCCGACCTAGGAACCTCGGCGCAATGAACAACAGTCACAAACATAAAGACTACACAAAACCCCAAGGGACACGCAAGTTCGGGAACAACATTTTATTGATAAATGGGATACGGTACAAAGCGACTCTTTCACACAGCAAGATTACAAGCCGTTAAAAAGTGAAAGTTACAACGCCGACTTATTGCACTTGGCTGAAAAATACAAAAACTTTTGGAAACGAGGTCTTCAGCGCTTTCTCGGAGCCGGGGCGTTCCGCTTCAAAGACACTTGAGGGCAACGACGCTTGTCTCCGGAGCTCGACCCCAACCCGACAAATTGGGACGAATCCTCGGCACCGCTTCTAGCAGCAGCTCCGATGGATGCTCCGCTTGACGAAATTGCCACAGAGCTTTGCGCGTCCCCTGGACTAGGATGGCCGATGCGCTGACGGGTCGCCTTCTCGTAAAACGTAATCCCCCGATCGCTCTCCGCGCGAGTGCACGAAGTGCTCCGGATGTTGATTGGCCCCTAGCGCGGTTTTAGGCGAGCGACCTCGGCCTCTAGCTCGGAGATCCGCTCCCTCAAAGAGTCGTCCTTTACGTCGACCTCGAAGCGAGGGGGTATCGCGGAGTCCGGCACACTCGAGCGACTCACTATCAGACGACGAAGGTGAGTGACCTCGATACTTTTGTCAATTGTAGCCCTCTTCAGCGCGTCGACTTCAGCTGTCAACTCGTCCCGTTCAGCCGTCAGCTCGACCACCTTGGCCGTCAAGCCCTCGCCCTCCGTCCGAAGCTCCGTCTCTACGGTCTGCAGATGGCGAATCTCAGAGATCAGGTCGTCCCTCTCCGCCGTTATTTTGGACAAATTGTGCCGAATGCACTGAATTCCGAAGCCCGTTGCTGAAAGCAGTCGGCGAATATTCATCCTCTCCTGTGGGAGTCATCTCGGCGATCCTGCTCTCCAGACGCCGGATCTCGATATCTCGCCGGCCGAGGACAAGCTGAAGATGGTTCCGCTCGCTTTCGGCTCGGCGCAATCCGAGCTCGACTTCATAGAGCCGCTCTCGGCACCTCGCTAGGCACAGTCTCGTCGCCCCTAAGCCAGCCTCGGCTAGAGCTTTGTCATCCGAGCGAGGGGGCTCGACGTCCTGAGCGACCACCATGAGCTGAAAAGAAGTTGAGAAAAACAGCAAGAATTCAAACACTGCCGTAGTCTAACACTTCAGAAGTTTTCAAACAAAATCTCGACAACAGAGAAGAAAAAGCAAAGACACAGAGCCGAAGTCCAACACTTCAAAAAAAAAATTCATTCATTTCAAAAAACAGCGGTGGCCAGTCCGCTATTAGGCGTTACATTTTTTGAAAAGAAAAAAAAACAAAAACAAAAAAGAAAAGGAGAAGAGCGAAGTCAAGGCGCCACCTCTTTCCCCGGGCGACGAATGCGAGTAGGGGGTCGACTTCTCCGAGGGGGACACCACCGCCAACGGGGTAACCACGGTGCTGGGGACCTCGTTGGTGACTTCAACCTCAGTATCGGTCTCGTCATCCCCTTCTTCAGCCCCCCCCTCAGATTCGGGGTCGAAGCCCTCGACGTGGCCCGGGAACAGCCTCCATCCCGAGACGTCCACTTCGGGGTACTTCTTCGACACCCGGGCGATGGCTTCGGCATAAGCCTTGGCCATGTTTTAGGCAAGGTACCCTTGCGCCTTCGCCAAGGTCGCGTCCTCCGCCGCCTTCACTGCCGCCGCCTTGGCCTCCTCGGCTTCGGCCAACTGCTTGACCGCCCCCTCCTTCTGGCGAAGGAGGTCACCCTCCAACCTCGCCACTTCGGCCTCGAGGTGCTTGATCCTCGCCGACCTCCCTTCGTGCTCGACGCAAAGCTTGTCGTGCTCATTCGACATCCGAGCCTTCTCGTTCCGAGCCTGGTCGGATTCTTTCTTCATCTCCTTCTCCAGAGCTGTCAACCTCTCGGTGAGGTGTCCGAAGTGGACGACAATCTGCGACAAAGAAAGAAGGACTGAAAGAGTTAGAAAAATTGTGGGTAAAGAAATTCAACAATAACGAAAATCCAACACTTACCGAAATCGCCGAACGAGCGATTCCGATGACATCGTCGCCTTCTCGTCCGGCCTCCATGGCGGCTCGGTCCTTCGGCGTGGCGAGGTGTTTGACGGCCTGCATGCTCGCCAGAGAGTTCCCAAGGAATCCATCGTGATTCCGGACTTGCCAGTCCGGAATGTGGATCCTTTTATGCTCCTCCATCAGGAGCTCCTCGGCTGCTGCCGTCAGCGGTGGCGTCGTCATTCCGAGGGCAGCGGCGATGGGGAACTCGCCGGCCGCAGCCAATGCCGAAGTCCCCGCCGCGACGGCGACTGGACTGTCGAGGGTCTCCACCTCCTCGACCGAGGCTGCAATCCTCGGAGTCTTCGGGGTCGGCAACTTGGTCGCGACCCTCTTGCGCTTCTTCGGCGCCTTGCTGGCGAGCCCAGCCCTGAGAGCCAGCACTGCATCGTAGTCCATCGTCTCTGCATTTAAAATAAAAATTGGTTAATACATTACAAGTGGCGAGAAGTAAGGTACGGAAAGCAAAGCAGAACAAAAGCCGCGTACTGGGATCTACGCGGCAGAGCCCTCCCTTGTACAGAACGTCCTCGGTGAGCTCCTTCCAATCGTACTTCGGCCGATCGAGGAGAGTCCGGACTGCCTCTTCTTCTTCAACACTAAGCTTCGGCAGCGCCCTCGCCCTCTTTGGCACCCCTTCTACCCAATTGGAGGGGATCGGCCAAGCCTCCCGACTCCGTACAATCATAAACTTCTCCCGCCAATGCTTGATGGAGTCGGGGCATATGACAAGCCTGCCGCCGTGCCTCGGAGTCAAATAATACCGGTACTCCGACTTGTTCCCTTGATGGAGCCGATATAGTGTCCGAAGCACGTTCAGCTGCGGCTCGATCCCTGCAGCTTGGCAATGAAGCACGAAGCCATTTATCACTCGCCATGCGTTCGGCATGAGTTAGATAGGGCTGACCCCGAACCAACTCACCACGGTAACGGCGAATGCATGGAGAGGCAGCCGAGCCCCGGCGATGAAGGCATCGACCGGCCAGCAACACATCGTCACTGGCAACGGCGAATTGGCCCTAACCCCAGGACCCGGCAACATGAGCTCGTACTCCTCCGGGATTTGAAAAGAATCCCGGATCACTGCCAAGTCCTCCTCACGCAGGATCGACACCGCCTCGTCCGCCTCCGTCGTCTCCCTCGCTGCATTCTCCTCGAAGGACCTCCCCCTTCCCCTGAACGATTCGCTCGGCTTGATCCTCCGGAAGCTGCCGAACTCTATGAAGCCCGGTTAGCGGCCCTGGCAGTTGCCCGAACTCCCCCAAACGCTTCGGATCCTCCACAATCGAATCCTTGCCGAACACCTTCTTGCCTTTAGTTGGAGTTGAATCTTCGACAACTTCAAGGGAGGGCTCGGACCAAGAGATCGACTCGGAGACAGAAGCAAGAGACATAGCTTATGGAATAAACTAAGCGTAAATTACCTTGAAAGATTGGCTGTCGGAAAACTTCGCCAGAAAACAAACGTCGACCACCGGAAGTACTCGCTTAAACACAAGAGAACGCCTGAGCAAAAGAGAAGAGAAGTGAGAAATGATAGTGGGGGGTGGGGTTTTATAGAGAGGGGCACGCTAAACGAGGATAATAGGCTTGTACTATCGGCCCATTCACGCAAAACGACAAGAGCGACCTCAATCGTCACCTTGTTCACCACGCTAAGCCGTACGCTGCATTTAATGAGCGTCCCATCTGACAGAAGCTCAGAGATCACTGCATTTAATGAACGTCCCATATGTCAGAGTTGTCAGAAGTTCAGAAGGTGCGCAGAAGCCACCAACTCATGCATCAAAAACGACAAGTTTTGGGGTTCGGCACCAGCTGCCGAGCGTTCTTGACACCGACCCCGTTACGGGGGAAAAAATGGACCTCGGCACCAGCTGCCGAGCGTTCTTGACACCGACCCCGTTACGGGGGAAAAATGGACCTCGGCACCAGCTGCCGAGCGTTCTTGACACCGACCCGTTACGGGGGAAAAAAATTGGACCTCGGCACCAGCTGCCGAGCGTTCTTGACACCGACCCCGTTACGGGGGAAAAAATGGACCTCGGCACCAGCTGCCGAGCGTTCTTGACACCGACCCCATTACGGGGGAAAATTTGGACCTCGGCACCAGCTGCCGAGCGTTCTTGACACCGACCCCGTTGCGGGGGAAAAAATGGACCTCAGCACCAGCTGCCGAGCATTCTTGACACCGACCCCGTTACGGGGAAAAAATGGACCCCGGCACCAGATGCCGAGCGTTCTTGACACTGACCCCATTACGGGAGAAAAAATGGACCTCGGCACCAGCTGCCGAGCGTTCTTGACACCGACCCCGTTACGGGAGAAAAAATGGACCTCGGCACCAGCTGCCGAGCGTTCTTGACACCGACCCCGTTACGGGAGAAAAAATGGACCTCGGCACCAGCTGCCGAGCGTTCTTGACACCGACCCCATTACGGGGGAAAAAATGGACCTCGGCACCTGCTGCCGAGCGTTCTTGACACCGACCCCGTTACGGGGGAAAAAATGGACCTCGGCACCCGCTGCCGAGCGTTCTTGACACCGACCCCGTTACGGGGGAAAAATGGACCTCGGCACCAGCTGCCGAGCGTTCTTGACACCGACCCCGTTACGGGGGAAAAAAATGGACCTCGGCACCAGCTGCCGAGCGTTCTTGACACCGACCCCGTTACGGGGGAAAAAGTGGACCTCAGACCTCGCCGAACTCCCTCTCAGCGCTTGCAATCAAGCCGAGGTCCCTCTCCTCTCTGAAAAGAGGCGCCGAACAGCCTGCAGACCTCGGTCCCCTAGTCAGCGAGCTCTAGAGGGGGTCGGGAGAGTGAAACAAGCATGTGACCCACACAACGGAGGAAAACGGCCAACCCATCCACCAAGAGATCGCGGAAAGAACAATTAAAAATTTGAAGGGATGAAGAAGAACCCCTGAAAAGCGGTTGTAGGCTTGGGAAGCATCTTCTAGTCCCCAAGCAAGCAATTGATGCCGAGAACAATCTTCTAAGACTCCCGAACGACGAATTGACGCTTCGCGAAGATAAGGGGATATTCCTGCAAAAACACCACATGATCGTGAGAGCTCATGAGCAACTCAGAGCCCAATCCACTTGAAAAATTACCTCACTACCCCCTTCAAGATTCAAAACCCTCAATTTGGGCTCCGATACAACTCCACCAGCCATTAAAACAGTAAAACTACTCCTCAAAGGCTGGTCAAGCTCAGTCTTCGGGAGTGGGGGGCTCGTGATATGGCTAAAAATGGGAGTTAATCGGAACCGTCCAAATCGGGCATGAATCTTGAAGCCCAGGGGTAAAACGGTAATTTCACCTACCAATGGGTCTGAGATGGGTACTGGGTCTCGTTGTCAAAGAACCAATAACCCACAAACGAACCCGCTTCAATCAGGTGCGGGTTTCAAACAGCAATAAAGCCCGATCAGAGGGATAGAATTAGGGTTTCTGATTAGATCCTAATCAACGGCCCTGATTCATGCCTATCCCTCCATTAGGAATTAGGGATTACATTCCTAATCTGTTTACAAGGAGAATATTCCTTATCAGATCACGGGGATCACATTCCTAATTTGATCCCTAAGACGCCTATAAATACCCCCATCCATCTCCATTAAGAGGTAACCAGTTTTTGCGCTCTTTCATAATCTTCCTAGATTACTGACTTGAGCGTCGGAGGTTGCATCGCCAGGAACAACCCCGGTGTCTCGCACTTTTTGCAGGTTTACGGCGGGAGTGACGATCAAACTCCGACGGAACAGGTTTACAGGTTTACTATTCAGTTTCCTTAAGAATCCACAAATACTATCTGTTTGCCCCCACACCAAATTTAGCAGCAACAATATTCAATTATTGAATGTTTCTTTCTTAATTGTTATAGGTTAAGAAAATGTCTAATTGTGGATTTTTTCTACTAAAATGTTCATGTATTATTTCTCATTAAGATTATTTTTACATATAAGTTTACAAGAAATCTGAAAATTATTTGAGGTTAATTAATACCATCCAATGCTAAACTTAGAATACAGTTATTTTAGATATAAAATATTTTACATACACAACACATGCTCTTAAACTACTGAAGTTAATCGTTTACAACAAATAACGAAACTTATAGGGATCAATTGCTCAATTTCAAAATTGAGAAAAAAATTAAGTGGTTAAAACAAAGGAGAGTTTTAGTGCAATTTATCTGAGTCTTTTTTATTTTCTTAAAACAGTGGCCATCGAACAATGAAACGTGGACCGTGACCAATGTGACCTTACTATGACCATGTGGTCACATTGAAATGGGGGTGCCATAATCATCCACCTGAGCTCACCCTCTCGCCCTCTCTCTTAGTCTGAGCATTAAATAGGGTAGAATATCATAGTGAATTGTTATGTCTTTTTACGTTTCAATACCACTATTGTACTGAATAGCTAACCATTAGTTATGCTTTAGTCAGGTCTAATCTCGTTAGTTGAAAATTGGACAAATTTCAGATAACCCTACTAAAGTTTGCACCTTTGGTAGATAACCATACTTTTTTTTGGCAGAAAACTCTACTGCAGTTAGTTTTTTTGGCATTTTGGCATACCCCGCATTTATAAAATCCGAGAAAACCTTACAAACATAAACAAAAATTATGAAATTTTGCGAGTATGTAAAATTCAAAAAACACAAGCTAACCCAACTTTTAGAAGTGAGTTTCGACTCACGATTTGCAAGATACATGCAAAAACAAAGTAAAGCGATATATGTCTGTATCTCACAATCGTTGAGTTGAAACTAACTTCTACAAGTTAGGTTAGCTTGTGTTTTGTGAATCCTACATACTCGTAAAGTTTCATAATTTTTGGTTGTTGTTTGTGGGGTTTTATGTGGTTTTCTAAGTGCAGAGTAGAAAACCCCATAAAACCACACAAACGATAACAAAAAATTCCAAAACTTTGTGAGTAGGTAAGATTCACCGAACACAAGTTAACCCAACTAGTAGAAATGAGTTTTAACTCACGGTTTGCGAGATACATGCAAAAACAAAGTAGAGTGATATATGCCCAAATCTCACAAATCATGAGTCGAAAATCACTTCTACAAGTTAAGTTAGCTTGTTTTTTGTGAATCTTACATACTCGCAAAGTTTCGTAATTTTTTATTGTTATTAGTGGGGTTTTCTGTGATTTTCTGTGTTTTTCTAAGTGCAGAGTTGATAACCCTAGGAAACCACACAAAGGGCAATAAAAAATCAATATACTCTGCGAGTAGGTAAGATTAGCCAAACACAAGCTAACCCAATTTGTAGAAGTAAGTTTCGACTCACGATTTGCATGATATAAGCAAAAAAATAATGTAAAGTGACATATGCTCGTATCTCGCAAACCGTGAGTCAAAACGCACTTCTACCAGTTGGGATAGATTGTGTTTGGTGAATCCTGCATACTCGCAAAGTTTCATAATTTTCATTTGCCATCTGTGAGAATTTTTTTTGTTTTCTAAGAGCGGAATATGCCAAAATGTCCAAAAAACTAACTTCAGTAGGGTTTTCTGCCAAATTGTTTTTTTAAGTATGGTTATCTACCAAAGGTGCAAACTTCAGTAGGGTTATTTAAAATATATCCTAAAAATTTTAGTTAAATATATTATTGAAAAACACCATAATCTTTTAGTACTAATTTTGAAATAAATATCATATATATTTTTTATTTTTTCAAAAAATATCACATCACAAGCTTTATTCTATAAAATTACAAATGTTTCTTTCCTTTGAGAGAATCCAGGAGTTAAAATTTTTATCTTCATTGCAATAAAAATTGTGATATTTTTATTTTAAATTAAATTGTTTTTAAAATCCTGTAGTAAAATTTTTCACTGGAACAAAAAAATAAACCTTTATAGTGTTTATTTTAAAAATAGTGAAAGTTTGTGATATTTATCATAAAATTTAGTCCAAGATTTATATTCAATTATTGAATGTTTCTTTCTTAATTGTTATATATATGTTACAAAAATGTCTAATTGTGGATTTTTTCTACTAAAATGTTCACATATTATTTTTCTTTAAGAGTATTTTTACATATAAGTTTACAAGAAATATAAAGATTATTTTGAGGTTAATTAATACCATCTAATGCTAAACTTAGAATACAGTTATTGTATATATAAAATATTTTACACACACACCACGTGCGCTTAAACTAATGGAGTTAATCTTTTACAATAGATAACGGAACTTATAGGGATCAATTGCTCAATTTCAAAACTGAGGAAAAAAATTATGTGGTTAAAACAAATGAGAGTTTTAGTGGAATTTATCTGAGTCCTTTTATTTTCTTAAAACAATGGTTGTTGAACAATGAGACGTGGACTGTGACCAATGTGACCTTACTATGACCATGTGTTCACATTGAAATGGGGGTTCCATAATCATCCACCTGAGCTCACCCTCTCTCCCCCTCTCTCAGTACAGACATTAAATATGGTAGAAGATCATGGTGAATTCTTATGTCTTTTTACGTTTCAATACCACTGTTGTACTGAATAGTTAACAATTTGTTCTGCTTTAGTCAGGTCTAATCCAGTTAGTTGAACATTAGACAAATTTTAGATGACCCTACTAAAGTTTGCACCTTTTGTGGATGACCATACTTTTTTTTTTGGGCAGAAAACTCTACCGAAGTTATTTTTTTGGCATTTTGGCATACCCTGCACTTAGAAACCCGAGAAAACCTTACAAACAGCAACAATAAATTATAAAATTTTGCGTGTATGTAGGATTCACCAAACACAAGCTAACCTAACTTTTAGAATTGAATTTCGACTCACAATTTGCAAGATACATGCAAAAACAAAGTAAACTGATATATGTCTGTATCTCACAAACTCACTTCTAAAAGTTAGGTTAACTTGTGTTTTGTGAATCCTACATACTCGCAAAGTTTCGTAATTTTTTGTTGTCGTTTGTGGGGTTTTCTGGGGTTTTCTGTTTGTGTGGTTTTCTAGAAAATCCCAGAAAACCATACAAACAGAAACAAAAAATTACGAAACTTTGCGAGTAGGTAAGATTCACCAAACACAAGCTAACCCAACTTGTAGAAGTGAGTTTCGATTTAAGATTTGTAAGATACAAGCAAAAACAATGTAAAATGATACATGCCCGTATCCCGCAAACCGTGAGTCGAAACTCACTTCTACCAGTTGGGTTAGTTTTTGTTCGGTGAATCCTACCAACTCGTAAAGTTTCTTAATTTTTGGTTGCCGTTTGTGATTTTCTAAGTGCAGAGTTTGCCAAATTTCTAAAAAAACTAACTTCAATAGGGTTTTCTGCCAAAAAAAAATTAAGTATGTTTATCGCCAAAGACGCAAACTTTACTAGGGCTATCTGAAAATTATCCTTGAAAATTTAGCTAAATTATTGAAGAACGCCATAATCTTTTAGTACTAACCATAATCTTTTAGTACTAATTTTAAAATAAATATCATATATATATATATATATATATATATATATATATATATATATATATATATACAGAACATCACATCACAAGCTTTATTCTATAAAATTATAAATGTTTCTTTCGATTGAGAGAATCCAGGAGTAAAAAGTTTTATCTTCACTACAATACAAATTGTGATATTTTTATTTTGAAATTAAAATGTTTTTAAAATCCTCAAGTAAAATTTATCACTGGAACAAAAAAAATAAGTTTATATTGTTTATTCTGAAAACAGTGAAAAGTTTGTGATATTTTTCAATATTTACTCCAAGATTTATATTCAATTATTGAATGTTTCTTAATTGTTATAAGTTACATAAAACCTTATATGAATAGGATGTTTTTTTTTTGTATCGAATACATTTAGTTAGTATACCCTTCAAAAATATCATATATACCGAATCTTCTGTGAATAATCTTATGGGTAAAATTCACTAAATTATATTCATGTTTCACCAATTTAATGATAATTGTGTTGGAATTTTATATACACTTAAGAACATGCATAAAACATTAATAACAACCTTAGAACATGTTTCTATGAATCTAGATCTTAATCATGTTGCAAAAGTGCTTTAATATAAAGTCCTAATTCATGAAACTATAGATCTTTGCTAAATCAAAGAAGGAGAACATTAAAAGCGGAAGTACTAACCTGAAGCCATTGATGGAGATTGCACAGAGGGTTTGGATCTTCCTATATGATACACACTTCTTTGAGAGGCCGTCTCTCTATTCTTCTGTTGATGAGATTACAGATGGAATAAGAAGATATGTATATATAGGGGACCATAACCCTAATTGATAATTATTGATTTTCAATTTTGCCAATCACAAAATAAGAAATTTACTTTACGGTCTCTACACGTGTTATATCATACTTTAAATTATATGCTTTTAACCAATTACTTAATCTTGATTAGATCACTTTAATTTGGGTTAGAATTTAGAATAGCAATTATACATTTAGTCACATATGTGAGCCCACATAGATTATTTTTCAACAATCTTCCACTTGGGCCACATATGTTACTCCTTATAAATATACATACTTTATGAGCTAAAAATTTTGCTATCATAACCAAAAGCATAGCCAAACAATCTCGTCCATTAATCATGTAAATATAGGATCAAAACAATTTTCGTTGCATTTATCGTAACTAAATTCATCAATGGTTACATATATCAACATAATCAAACGACATAGATCAAGTGTGAATGTGTAGCATGGAAATTTTATGCAATGTGATCTATACACATGCCTATTTCTAACTGGTCCTCTTTAAAACTTAAGTGATGTCAGATCCAAAACATGACAAATGAGTGAGAAAGCTGAATTCTTTATTTCTGATCAGAAAATAACCAAATGTATAAATGTCTCACACAAACATAATGCAAATAAAATACAAACTCCCACTAAATCATAATATCCTCAAATACTACAACACCCATATGTGCAGTATGCTCATAAAAGACCTTGGGTGGTAATTCCTTTGTGAGCGGATCCGCTATCATGGAGTTTGTCCCAATGTGCTCTATGGACATCTGTCCACTTTGCACTCTTTCTTTCACAACTAGGAACTTTATGTCAATATGTTTCGATTTTGTCGAACTCCTGTTGTTGTTGGAATACATCACTGCTGACTTATTGTCACAAAATAACTTGAGTGGTCTTTCTATATTCTCCAAAATGCGCAGCACAGTGACAAAATTCCCTAGCCATATTCCATGATTCGATGCCTCAAAACATGCTACATACTCCGTTGCCATAGTGGAAGATGCTATAAGTGTCTGTTTGACACTTTTCTAGGATATAGCTCCTCCAGCTAACCGGTAAATATAGCCTGATGTATACTTTTTGCTATCTTGGCACCCTAGTGAAATCAGAATCAGAATACCCTATGACCTCCAAATGATCTGATTTCCTATATGTGAGCATGTAGTCTTTTGTTCTCTGAAGATACCTCATGACCCTCTTGGCTGCTATCCAATGGTCCATACTAGGTTTTCTTAAATACCTGCCTAACAACCTAACAATGTATGTAATATCCAGACGCGTACATACTTGAGTATACATTAGACTCCCAACAGCTGATGTATAGGGGATCTTTTGTATTTCCTGAATTTCAAGGTTACTGTTAGGACACTGATTGGGACTAAATTTGTCTTCTTTAGCAACAGGGGTATTCCCTGGTCTACAATCTTGCATGCCAAACCTTTTGAGTATTTTATCGATGTATCCCTTGTGTAATAATCCTAGAATACATCGAGAACGATCTCGTTGTATCTGAATTCCTAATACAAAAGAGGCATCCCCAAGATCCTTCATCTCAAAATGCTTGGACAGAAACCTTTTAGTTTCATACAATAAATCTATATCATTAGTGGCAAGCAATATGTCATCGACATATAGAACTAGGAATATATGTTTACTCCCACTGAACTTGTGATACACACAATCATAAACTACATTCATCTCAAAACCAAATGAGATAATTACTTGATGAAAATTGTGGTACCATTGACGAGGAGCTTGCTTGAGTCCATAGATAGATTTTGTCAATTTGCAAACCATATTCTTAAGCTAGGATATATTAAACTGGTTTGAATACTTATTTCTTCATTTAAAGCATTAAATACATTGGTCATTTCATAAATACCTGATTAATACTACCCTTTTTTGATTCGAGAAAATATGATCAGAATGCTATATTTAACTCCAAATCGGAACTAAACTTTAGATGCAACACCATAAGAACATATTCTGGATTGTGGAGACCATGACTAAGCTTTCTCGAAGTAAATAATAAATGTGTTCATAACACCTAACATTAAGAATATTGGCACCTAATCTCTTAGTTTTGATCTGTTTTCTCTTTATGCAGTCTACACAGATATCAAAGTCTTGTGAAGTCTTGGGATTCCAAAATGTCATCAGACACAAGACGCTCAACTCTACCTTTTGAGATATGACCTAAGCACTTATGCCATAATGACGCCTAATTTTCTTTAATTTATGTTTAGTACAATGTAACTCTACATGCAAGGGTTTCATTATAGGATGCAATTGTTTCAAACAAATGAAGGTTTTCATAAGCATTCAAATAACCAGTTCCAACAACATTCGAATTTAAAGACAAACTAAACTGATTGTTTCCAAATGATCAATAATAACCAAATTTGTCCAACAAAGAAAAATAATTTAAATTTCGTCTAAAAGACGGAATAACAAAAGTGTCTTTCAAATCCAAATAAAAAACCAGTTCCTAATAACAACCTAAAATGCCCAACTGCTTTCACTTCTACCGATTTTTCATCGCCCACGAAGATGTGTCTTTCACCATCATTTGGCTTCCGGCAGCTCAGGCAACCCTTTCTTTGCACGCCATGCGTGATATTTAGTACATTTCTTCTTCACATGTCCAGGCTTGTTACAAAAGAAACAACTCTTTGTATCCTTATGTTGTTTCTTTTGAGCTGGATCCTTAGCTTTTTCATCCTCAGATTTTCTCTTCTTGCCCTTATCCTTCGAGGCATTGACCAAATGAGCACTTTCAGTCTTATCTTGTTTCAACCTTTCTTCCTCTTGAACACAGTGAGAAATGAGCTCATTTAGAGTCCCTTTTTTTTTGACAGTTGTAACTGATCTTGAATTGATTAAACTATGCAGGAAGTGATACCAAAACCATAAGCACAAGCAAGTCCTCAGGAAATTCAAGCTTGAGTGCCTTAAGTCTCGAAACAACATGATACATTTCCATAATGTACTCCCTTACAATTCCTCGACCCTTATACTTCATAGACATCAAAGAAGTCAGAAGTGTAGTCATTTCAACCTTATCATTTTTAGCAAAACGTTTCTCAATTTGATCGAGGAAATCTTTGGCCTTAGTAATCCCATCGGATTCTGTGCCCCTAAAGGCTTCTGGAATGCTGTGTTTCATAATCATTAGACTCATACGATTTGAACGATCCCACCTCTCAAATACCCTTTTTATCATCAGGAGTGCCTTCCGCAGTGAGAGATGGAGGTTGTTCTTCCCTTAATGCATGGTCTATTTCCATACAGCCAAGAGTTATCAGTAAGGTCCCTTTCCAATCCTTGAAATTTGTCCCATTAAGCATGAGAATAGAATTGATGTTAGCAGTTATTGAGGTAGCAGAAGATACACTAGCTGAATATAGAACAAAAATAAACAAAATAAGCTCACATGAGAATCCATATAAAACAATAAATTCAAATAATGGTTAATCTCATCTCAAGATACCAGGCACAACGTTAATATCAAGTCTTTGGACAGTAACATTAACTATAAGCGGTACTCTTGTTGTAGTAATTAAATATTAACAATAAATCATGTCAAATAATAAGTCATTCTTTGAACTGACTTATTGTTCGCATGGAATACCTTATAATTGTCACATATTTATGACCACAGATGTGTATGAAATTCGGCCAAATATCAACTTATCTTTGGATCAGTTAATAAATGCATGAATTACAAACACACAATCATCTTGATATTTTAAATAAATTAATCTACACAAAAGAGGTCGCTTTGGCAACATTTTGTTTCAATTGATCTATTCAAAAATATTACATTCATAAGAAAACCAAAACCATAATTTGAATTTAATTATTTCCCAAAATTCTATCTTTTCTTAATTTTTGTAATTTTACTTTATTTGTAGATGGATAATGTCAAGATAATATCTAACTGAATTTTATTTATTCGATTATAGGACAAATACCTTTAGTAACAGAAATTTGATTTTCATTAACAGAAAATTCTAAAGGAACGGCAGGTCACAAACAAATATCTTTATTGTTTTGATAATCTTTACTGACAAATATGGATTCAGTAAATTAACTATCATCGCTGGACAAATTTCCATTAATTTACTGTATCCATTAAATTAATCATTCAATTTTCTTAAATTACTATCAATATATAGAAATCTTGGCGACAAATATGGATCCATTAAATTACTATCACTTTTACTGACAAATATGGATCCATTAAATTACTATCAATATATAGAAATCTTTTTAAAAAAAACCAAAGATAAAGATCTGGGATGTCAACATACTGAATTAAACCACTTCAAAACTGAATCTTAAATGCTTACGATTTGACCCTTTTTATTTATTTAAAAAAACAGGTTGGGCCCCACCCCATGCCACGTCAGCGATGCTGACGTTACCAAGCAGCAGCATGTGTGCGTCTTAAGTCAGCAGTGATGTATTTGGATGTATTTGGATGCACATGCAGTGATGTAGCAGCAGCCGGGGGATGCCTTTATCCCGTGGGCCCCTCTGCCACCTGGCGACAACAGAAAACCCCTTCTGCACCGGGCGGGCCCCACGTATCCGCCACATCACCCACGTGACGCAACGGCAGAAGAAGCATTTCGCTGCCTTCTATCCCGTGGGTCCCCCAGTTCCATTTAAACTGTATACTGCCTCCCCATATAGAGTCTATGGGCAGAGTTTATTAATAATCTTTAACATAATCAAAACCATATCTGAAGCCAAAGGTTATCAACAATTCAAAAAAACATGATCATCAAATCATAACTTACTGCTTTGATTAATTTATTTATTTATTTATTTTTTATTTTTAAATTCCAGATCTGAAGCAATGGATTCTATTACTATTATCAATTAAATTTCTTAAGCAGGAAGATCAAATAGGACCGTAAATTTCTTAAGTTTCTTTAAACAAGAAGCCCTAAAATACTTTAAACAAGAAACCCTAAATTTCTTCAACTAATTCAGCAAAGATGGCTCTGATAACCCTAATTGATAATTATTGATTTCCAATTTTGCCCATCACAAAATAAGAAATTTACTTTACGGTATCTACACGTGTTATATCACACTTAACAGTAATCATTTAAACGTGTTATACTCAGTTGGAGTTGTATCCATACCCTTATTAATAAGTCTCCATTATTTAATTAGTAATTCTTTTTTCAATACAGATTCTGATTTCAAGAAATTGTAATTAATGTTTTCTCAATACAAATTCTGTTTTCAAGAGAAAATAGAATTACTAATTCCTCTTCCAATACAGTTGTCATTAAATTTTTGGAGAAAATAAAATCTAGAAAGTTGAAACTAAAATTTTCTAAGAATATTTGATAGGATTAAGATGAGTAATTAAGACAAAATTTCAACATAAACAAGGGTTTTCTTGGAAAAAAATGGAAAAAAATTGGCTAATATCACTTAAAGTGAAACAAGAAAAAACCCCTAAATATCACTTAAAGTGGAACGGAGGGAGTATGCTTTTAATTTATTACTTAATCTTGATTAGATCACTTTAATTTGGGTTAGATTTTAGAATAACAATTATATATTTAGTCATATATGTGAATCCACATAGATTATTTTTCAACAAAATATATCTATTTTTTTTTTCCGGATGAGTGTGCTCCATCAATTTAATATATCATGTGCTACAACAAACATTTTTGACTTTTTAAGCCGATTTCTTCATAAAATACCTACGACTGATATTATTGTTTAATAAGGTTATTTTAATAATTAAATGTTCTTATTAACTCATTCATCCATTTAAGAAATGAAAAATAAAATAAAGAGAATATCAAGTGTTGTTTTGGATAAATTTATTTTAATATAATTTATATAAATGAAACAAAGTTAAGCTAGGAGGGAGAGAGAAAAAAGATGCTTAGACCAGTCAAAGCACTGAATTTAAATTTGACGTCGTTAACGCTAAAGGAGTGAATCACAACAATATTATGTATATAATGCACTGATTAAAAAAAAATATAAGTATAATTATATACAAATTGGTGAAACAAATATATAGTGGGAAAAAGATAGGGGTGGCGAACGGATCGAACGGGCCGGTCCGGGCCCAACCCGTGCGGGTTGGCACGCTCGAGTGGGCGGGCCAGGCCGGGTTGGCGTGTTATGCGGGCCGGGCCGGGCCGGGTCAATTTCTTATTTGGGTGGCCCGCCCAACCCGTGAACCCTTTAGGGCTCAACCCGGGTTGGGCCGGGTCGACCCGCGGGTTGGCCCGTTTAATAATATATATATAATTTTTTTTTTTTTTTTTTTTTTTTTTTTTTTTTTTTTTTGGTAGCTTAAATTGAACTAATAATAATAATAATTTTACAAATAATGTATACAATTATACAAACAACCATATTTTGGTTTGATGAATATTACATTTCTTAAAAAATTATAATACTAAGTAAGTAATACTACTAATAAGTAATAATACTACAATTCTTCAAATATCCTCAAATGATGTTTAATTATAATACTAAGTATGTAATTCAGTAATAATACTAATAAGTAATAATACTACAATTCTTCAAATTGAATCAGATATCCCCAAATGATGTTTAATTATAATACTAAGTAAGTAATAATACTAATAAACAAAAAAAAAATCGTAATAATAATAATAAGATTGAAAGAGTGAAATTGACAACAAATTTTGAAATTTTATTCATATGAATTTAAGTTGTACAATTTGAACAATTTATAACGAAATGAAGAATTCAATTCACAAATAAGTTTTATACAATAACATATTTCTTATGTACAATTTTAATTGACTACAATTTTTCTAATTTAACATAACAAGAAAAGCTATTGTTGTTGTTGTTGTTGTTCTTCAGGCGAGTTGCTCCCACTTGTGGAACTCGATAGTGCTTTCCCTTGCGTCCTATCTTCAGCCTTCAGCTAGTCTTCTGTGCATACGAGCATCTCTAACGTCTCGGGCTTCAACCGATTCCTGTAATCAGATAGAACCCTGCCACTTGTAGAAAATGCACTCTCAGAAGCAACTGTAGAGACAGGAGGAGTTAGTAAATCTTTAGCCATAATTGATAGAATACTAAAAGTGTGTTCATGTTCTTTCCACCACTGTAAAATATCTAGTGCAGAAGTAAAAGGCTCAGCATCTTGTTGGTTATACCAATTTAATTCATTTGGTTGATTAGTCCTAGGTTTTTTAGATTGAATTTTTTCAAGTAAACTAAATGTTCTATCACCAATTCTACTTTTACCTTTAGAACTACCAGAAGAAGAACTAACTACAGAAGTTGTACTACTAGAAGCAAAACGTCTATCATAATAATCATACAAGTTATTTAACGTAGATTCAAATTGAACTAAAAAACTAGCGCAATCAATTGTTAATTCTAAAATGTTCTCTAAATATCCAAAAAATATTTCTATCGAATTCTTCGTACCTTCTAATTTGATACGAGGATCCATAACAGTAGCAACACAAATCAACATAGGAGGAGGAAAATAATACTTCAAAATTTTTGTAAATGCAGGTTTTACAATGTCACTAATATGGATATCATTTAACATTTCGTTAAATGTTTGCATCATGCTAACTAATTCAATAAAAATGCTACTAGAAGTAGATTCATATGTTTTTGAAAATTTTAAAGTTGCGGTTTTAAAAGGTTATAAAAATTTCAACAAAGATTCAGCAAAAAATCAATCGGCGGCAGTCATTTGAAAATTAGGCATATTTTGTGCGATACAAAAATCATTTACAACTGCTTTATATTCGGTGACAACATTTAGTAAATCAAAAGTAGAATTCCATCGGTGTCTAACATCCTTTGGAAATTTTCTAAAAGGAACATTTCTAGCTCTACACCAAGCTTTCCATTCTTGTAGAATGCTTGGTTTTAATGCAATGAAATGTACACAATTTCTAATTTTAATTATATATGGATCAACTATACCTAATGCATCTTGAACACATAAATTTATAATATGACATGCACACTTAACATGAAAAATATTGTCAGATGGAGGGTTTAATATTCTTTTTAAAGTATTAATTGCTACATTGTTGTTAGATGCATTATCAAAACTAATAGCCATAATTTTATCGCGAATATGAAAAACATCACAAATTTCTATAATACGGTTTGCTATTTCAGCGCCACTATGGGGATACGGCAACGACGCAAGTGATATGATTCTTTTATTAAGAATCCAATTATTGTCGATCCAATGACAAGTTATTCCCATCGTTGGAATATTGTTGACACCCGTCCAACAATCCGAAGTTAAACTAACCCTACAAGTTAAACTCTATAAAATTGCAATCAACGCGTCCTTCATTTCCATGTACACTTTAAAACAATCCGATTTGCAAGTATTTCTCGGAATTCTTTTAAAATGAGGGTTTAAGGCCGTTTGATTAAAATTTTCCAAGTTCCTACTCTCGGGATAGGTAAATGGTAACTCTTCCTTAATTACTAATCGGGCCATTTCCCGACGAACAAGTTCGGGATCATAAGGGTGGCTATCTACTTGACCGGTCCTAGGGTTTATTCTTTGTTGGCCTTGTATTTGATCAAGAAGATCTTTATGATTATTTAGGATGTGCCTACTAAGTGTAACGATTCCGTCACCCCTCTTGAATTTGTATTGTTTACCACATGATTTACACATTTTCACACCTATACCCGGAGTATTTTCGTCCGGGATATACTCATAAAACTTATGCCAATCGCTAGTTTCTCCTCTACTTTTCCTACTACTACGGGGTTGTGTGGTTTCGGTTTGTTGTTGTTGTTCTTCTTCTAATTGTTCATATCCAACATCATCGTGTGTACCCCATTGTTCCATAGTAGGATCAATGTAATCTTGGGCGGGCTCAATAATTGGGACAATTGGTGGCCTACATGAAGATGAGGAAGAATCTTGTCCGCTACGACCGCTACCGCGTGATCTAGACATAGTGTAGTAATGTGGTATGTAAAAAAAAATCTACAATGTAGGAGCGGTGAATTATACAAAAAAAAACTAAAAAACAAGAGGGTTGAGATAGAGAAATTCAAAAAACGAACAATAATTTTAACTACAACGCAAAAGAAAAAATAACAAGAGAGATAGAGATATTTTGATACCGTTCACCGTGGAATACGCGTATAAAAAAAAACCGTGAAAATTAGAATATAAAAGAAAAGATAGAGGAACGCTTTGCCGATTTCGCAATTGAAGAGTTGAGAAGAGGTTGAAGTAGATTTGAGTCGATGGTTGAAGAGAGTTGAAGACGTTGAAGACGTTGAATTTTGTTCTCCGATACGACTGAAATTTGATCGTGTATACGCCTCCTTGTACACTTATTTGATGATTACTACAATTGTTCAATTTTTTTTTTTTTTTTGATGTATAATAGTAGAGAGAGTAAGAGAGGGAGGTGTGATTTTTTTGGAGATTTTTGGGGGCTATTTATAGGCTTAGAAGTGAGAAAAAACAAAAAAAAAATAAAAAAAAATTAAAAGAGCAACAGCCAGCAAGCAACGGCTCTAAGAGCCGTTTGCTGCCAACGGCTAGCGACCCGGGTTCGAACCACGGGTTTCGACCCGTTCGGTCGGCCCGTCACGGGTCGGGGGTCGAAATTCGCGGGTCGACCCGCGGGTTGGCGGGTCCAATTCGCGGGTTGACCAGGTTCGTGGGCCGGGTTTCGCGAATCCAATTCGCATAAATGGCGACCCGGGTCGACCCGGTACTGTTCACCGGGTTCGACCCGAACCCGTGAAGCTCTTAGGCGGGCCGGGTTCGTGGGCCGGGTCGCGGGTGGGTCGCCGGTTGACCCGGCCCAGTTGCCACCCCTAGAAAAAGAGGTATGAGCAACTTGCTCATTTTGTAAATAAGTAATTGATGATGTGGCATACATGTGATTGAAAAATTATTAAAAAAATTAATTGTCCTAATATATCACATACATACCACATAATCAATTGCTCATTTACAAAATAAGCAAGTTACTCATATTCTTTTACCCATATATATATAGTTTAGTGAAATATTAATTTTTTTGCTCATAATTAACACTATTGAGAATAATCTTGTGTAGATATTTTTCGCATTTCCCCTAAAACTTGCTGGTCCTGGCCGGGCCAGTTGATAAGTGTGAGATGGGATATGGAGTGGGAGTCATATCACATTAATTTCTGGTAGTAATCCAATCCTTAGGCTTAGGTACGTAGGCTGATTTCCCAAAGTGTGATGATTGGGTTTCTCTCTCTGTACTCTCTCATGCTTCATATCTTTGGGAATTTTTATGGGAATTGACAACCAAATAGAATCACACTGATCTTTACTTCAGGTAAATTAATATATATTTTTTAAAGTATAAATAAAAAGTATAATAAAATAGTTGGAGTTGCACATACAATACATGTAAGTTGATAAATTGACAATACTATCACTCAAACTCTTCTATTATAATAGTTATTATTAGTAATTAACACGTGCAATGCATGTCTGAATAGCAATTTTTTTAATTAATAAAGAGTATAATTAGAGAGTAAGAGTTGCATATGTGATGCACGTAAGATCGTACATAAGATGATAGATTTGAAGAGTACAATGGAGCGCTTGCGATGCACGTCTAAATGTTAATTTTTTTATAAAGAGTAGAATGAGTGAGTTGGAATTGCAAATACGATGCACGTAAGGTATAAATAAAGAGTATAAGAGCATTTGTAGTCGTTGTCCAATTTTCCCAAAAATGCAAATTTTGGCCAAAAATGAGCTGCAGACGTTGGCCTTTTTTCCATATTTTGAGTTGGAGGTGAATAGTTCCCAGGTCAAATTTGAGTGACGATATGGCTTTTTCTAAAATTTGGTAATCGGAACATGATATCTCGTCCGATGCCAATCTATTTTTTTTTAATTAAACGTATCGGACGGGATATGATATGCTGTCTGAGTATTTTTAAAATAATAATTAAAATAAATCTCAAAAAGAGAGATGATATCCCGTTCCAACTACTCCATCTCCAATTTTTTCTAGAAAGCCTACACATATAGGCCTATAGAACTTATTATGAGTCCATCCAATCTTTAATTCAGAATTTCTCCCCTTGGATGGGGTATGATATTCAGTCCGATTTTTTTTGAATTTTTTTTTAAAAAATTGCTCCAACGGGATTTGATCTTCCATCCGTCTCTTTTTTAAATTGAAAATTCAAATTTTGGGTTTAAACGGCTATAACTCACTTCTCCATTTGCCAAATACTCAAATTTTAACTTCAAACGACTATAGATGCTCTAACAGGGAAATTGGAGTTGTACGTGCGAAGCACGTAAAGTGATAGATTTACATCACTAAGCCTTTCTCCCATTATAATATAGTAGATAGTAGACTGGGCCAGCCCTGAGTTTACGGGGGCCCGAGGCGAACTCCTAAAATGGGTCCCCCAAACAATTTTATTTTAAATGTTAAAAAAAATTGGATTTTTTTTTTAAATTTTAAAAAAAATTCGAATTTTTTTTGGCTAATATATATATATATATATATATATATATATATATATATATATATATATATATATATATATATATATATATATATAGGATGATCGTGACACAAATTCTTTCCAAGGTGGAGGCGCCTGAGCGTTTCAATTTGATAGCCACTATCTACAACAGCTTGGCCGAAAACGGAATCGGGAGCCCGTTTTTCCACCAAATTGTGCAGGCTTTTATTACAATATTGGGGGGGGGGGGGGGGGGTGGGGGTGCAGGCTAAAGTGAATGAAAAGTGTTTTCCGTTGCAGCTAAACTAAAGGAGGGAGGATTCAGGTCTGATCAAGAAGAATGAGACGCTTTGATCTTTCTTAAGTAACTCTGTGCTCAAGACGGGGGAAATGAAAGCAGCAGAATTTGTTATCTCTCCTCCCTCCCACATGTTCAATCTTTTTTTAGCGGTTTTCCCAGAGATCTTTATCATTAACGCAACCATCATTTTGCTCATTCATGGAGTTGTATTTAGTACCTCTAGGAAAGATGATTATCCACCGTTTTTAGCGGTTTCCCCAGAGATCTTTATCATTAACGCAACCTTCATTTTTCTCATTCATGGAGTTGTATTTAGTACCTCTAAGAAAGATGATTATCCACCGTTAGTCAGTAACGTGGGTTGGCTTGTATATATATATATATATATATATATATATATATATATATATATATATATATATAGGTTTGCCCGTTGACACGTACCTACGGTACGTCTTCGGAACGATGCACCTTGTTTGATCATATAAAATAGTTTTGGAGGTCCAGCAAATTAATTGAAGTAGCAAACATAGAGCAAAAAATATATTATATGATTTTTTTGAATTAATTTAAAAGTTTTTAAATTTTTAATTTTTTTAGTTTTTAAATGTTTTATTTTTTTAAAAATTTTTAAAATTTTTGTTTTCTTGATTTTTTGAATAGAAGAGGGAGGGTGAGAGAGAAAGAAAAAAAAATAATTAAATAAATATTGAAGTTGTTTTGGGTGGGGGATTTGAATTTGAGTTTTGGGAGGAAAATATGTTTTGTGAGGTTAGATCTGGGCCTTTAATTTTGGGGGGATTGAAGGAGAGCCACTTGATAGCTTTCTTTGTGTTTTATTATATAGATATATTCTGTTGTGCACTAGGCTTCAATGTGCACTCGTGTGCATTCGGCTTTCCCGCCTTCGTATCGACGATCCGAACCATTCACATTGATCTAAATATCTAAATTATGAGTTTTTTTTGAATTATTTTTGCCATATATATATATATATATATATATATATATATATATATATATATATATATATACTAGGTTTGCCAGTTGACACGTGCCTACGACACATCTTCGGAACGGTGCACCTGATTTGATTATATAAAATAGTTTTGGAGGTCCAGTAAAATAATTGAAGTAGCAAACATATTATATGAAGAAGCAGTATATCTACCTTTAAGCTCAACCATCGTCTTCTTGATCATTAGCTTGAACTTACCTGAAATGCATATAATTTGTTAGAAACACCGCATAAAGTTTTTTTAAACTTCAGCATCACTTTTAGATGCTTGTAATAGTTATGCGAGGACATTATCATATAGTTTATAGAGTTTACTCTAATCCCATAACCACTATAAGTATGTCTAAATACATTGGTAACACAAGTGCAGGTGTGAAGATATCTACAATACCAATAATCTAAACATTTGTTTGTCTGAGACTCAGTTTGCAATTGAAATACCTCTTATTATTATTTCAACCAAAATGAAATACATAATTTTCTCAAAACTCTAAATCAAGCTAATCATTTATTTTATCTCCACTTTGTTTTCCCATTGCACCTTTACAAACAAAAATCAAAATGGATAAATAACAAATTTACTTTAGCTGTCTTCATTGAGTGGAGAGTTTTCACCCTTCACTGGTAAACTCCAGTCATTCTAATCTTATATATCCAAACATATACTAAAAGTTCTTATATGTTATGTTATCCACGGTTTCTAATAATCAGTGAATGGAACATTTCACAATAGTATTTTTTCTTGTAATAAAGAAATTAATATTACATATTTGCCAAGTTATTTTAGGTTGCTGGTCAGTTTACCTGTCCTGCTATGGTTTGGAAGCCCAAATTAAGGCCACCAAATAATCCATCTCTCACTTGCGTACACCTTAAATCAAAACTAATAAAAAAACTCATCAAATAAATCACCAAATTAAAATTTTTTAAACCAAAAAATAAATCAATCATATCTCTCTAAACGCACACACAAAATTCGAGTTAGCAAAAAACTGAGTAATCTCGCGCACACACAAAATTAAAAATTGGAATGAGAATTCGGTTAATGAGATGAAATTAGAGTCGTCGCATCGCATATAGTGGTTCTCAATTTGGTGGAGGGGAGTCGCCGACACAGAGTCGCTTGATATTCATGCTCGATTTGATGGAGGAGAGTCACCGATATGGAATTAGCAGCAGATCAGATATCAGGCGACGACATCTTGATTGGGGTTCGACATTGGATTTTGATTTGCTTTCAGATTTTCAATTTTTCAAAATTCCAAAATTTTAAATTTTAAATTTTTAAAAAAAATATTTTAAAATTTTAAAAAATTTCAAAATTTTTTAATTTAAATAAAAATTTTAATTTAAAAAATTTTTGTTTGAACTTTTTATAAAATTGTTCAAAATTTTCAAATTGTTCAAAATTTTCAAATTTTTTAATATTAATTTTTGAAAAAAAAAATTATAACTTTTTTTACAACTTTTTGATTTTTTTTTGAATTGTTCTAAAAGTTTTAAAAGTTTTAAATTTTAAATTTTTTTTAAAATTTCTTTTAAATTTTTTAAAAATTTAAAATTTAAAATTATTTTTTGTAAAAATTTTAAAATTTTAAAATATTTTTTATAAGTTTTTTAATTTTTTGAATTATTTTTAAAGTTTTTAAATTTTTAAATTTTAAAATTTTAATTTTTTTATTTTCTTAATTTTTTGAATAGGAGAGAGAGAGAGAGAAAGAGAGAGATAGAGAGAGAGAGAATTAAATCAATAAATGAGTTGTTTTGGGTGGGAGATTTGAATTTGAGTTTTGGGGGGGTGGGGGGGGGGGGGGGGAATGTGTTTTGTGAGGTTAGATCTGGGCCTTTGATTTTTGGGGGAATGAAGGAGAGCCATTTGATAACTTTCTTTGTATTTTATTATATATATATATATATATATAGGCAAATGCTCCATTGAAAACGAGTGCATTTTCAACGGGTTGGAAAACACACCCGTGAGCCGTTGGATCTCTCAGATCTTGCAAGATGTTGATCACCGGCTCAGATCGATACCCAATAGGCGCTTCTACTAACGCTTCCAAAAGCAGAGGGGTAATTTTTTAACTTCACGCCAAAAAACGTTTCAGACTTAGCATTTTTTTGGCATGAAGTTTTTTTTTTTTGGAAAAACTTATAATTAGGCCGTTGTTGGGAACAACAACATAGATTGTTTTTTTTAAAAAAAATTCAACCTAGGTCGTTGTTCCCAACAACGGCCTAAGTTGTAAAAGTGTTTTTCTAAACACTTGTACATACTCAGATCGCCATCTCCCTCACAACTCTCTCTCGCTACTGGAGCTCGAGAAACCCATTTCCCCAAACCCTAGCTCTCTCTCTCGATCTCAAAATCCTAGCTCTCTCTTGCTCGTTGCTTCTCACTCAATCTCTCACTCTTCTCACACTCTTGTCCTCTTTCTTTGAAGATCCCGATTACAATAAAACTCTAACCCATACAAAATCTCTCCAACCCTAAAACCCTAATCCTAAAGAAATTAGCCAAACCCTACTCCTTTTCCTTTCTCTACAGCAGCGCGCAAGGGCTTCCTCTATCTCCTTTCCGAACACTCTCATTGTGAAAGGTATTAATTTTTTTCCTATTTTAGTATATCTAACAAGGTTAATTGATTGAATTTTTTTTTTCAATGTTTGAGTGTACAATTTGTATATTATACGTAGGTATTTATAGATTAGGTAATTATAGTTTTATTGTCGATGTAGATGCAGTATTAGTTGTTGTTAGTCGTTATTTATTATTAGTAATAGCGCACAAAGAGATCCAAAAAATTATGCAATTTTGTGAGTACGTCGGGCTCGCCACGCAGAAGCCAATGCAAGTTGTAGAAGTGTGTTTGGATTCACGGTGTGAAGTGTACGACCGTGTATCGTTTCCGAGTATTTTTAGTGAGGGAAAGCGATACATCGGCGTATATTGCAAACCGTGAGTCGAAACTCACCTCTATAAATTTTGTTGGCTCGTGTGTTTTGTGTCCGTCCTACTCCCAAAGTTTCGAAATTTTTTGATCTCGTTTGTGCGGATTTCTACTATATATCAAACAACAACCTCAATTAATGTTTGATTTCTATCGAGGGTACTTTTCCGTAGGAAACGACATCAAAAAAATAAGAAATTTTGCGAGCATATTGGGCTTACCGCTCGCTTTGTGAATTCAGACCCACGGTTTGGGGCCTACGTCAATGTATCTCAATATTGATATTTTTCATGAATGAATGCGATACACGGCCGTATCTTACAAACCGTTGGTCGGAACTCGCTTGTACAAGTTGCGTTGCCATGTGTGTGGGAAGCCCGACCCAATCACAAAGTTTAGTTTTTTTTACCGTCGATTGTGCATTTTTCTCATGAATTTTGTTATATTTTGAGCGAGTTTTTAATAGAGAACCCACTTGAAAAATCCGTAATTTTGCGAGTAGGTGGTCTCGCCACTCACAAGTCATAGCAACTTGTAGTTACGAGTTGTCACCCATGGTTTTCTATATGCGTCCGTGTATCGCATTCCCCTCATTTCGAAGAGTGAAAGCGAGCGAGACACGGCTGTATCTTGCAAATCGGGGATCGGAACTGCTTCTACAAGTTGCGTTACCTTGTGTGCGGCAAGCCAGACCCAATCGCAGAGTTTCGTATTTTTTTGACGTCGTTTTTGAACTTTTGTCACTTATTTTGTTTCGTATGTATATATATCACAATCGTTTGTTAACAAGCTGTTTTATATATGATGTGTGTATTAATTTACCAATAATATATTTTTTTCCCAGATGAACAACGATACGGAGAGTTCTGCTGTCGGCGATAATTTTGTGCGGGTAGAACCAATCATAGATTCCATGCCGTTAGTCGAAGAACATCTAAAACCAAAGTTAGGTATGACGTTTCCAACTTTAGTTGAGACCGAAAACTTCTATTCTTCATATACTCGTTGTGGGGGTTTTGCAATGCGTAGGGCTGCAATCGAGCCGAGCTGAGCTAAATACCTTCAGGCTCGAGCTCGACTCGTTTACGAAACGAGCTCAGTTTTGAGCTCGAGCTCGGCTCGAGATCGGTTTGAGCTCGGTTTGAGCTGAGCTTTGACTGAGCTTTGACCATATTCGAGCCAAATAGCTCACGAGCATAGCCTAAAAAAAGAAAAAAACCCAAGCTCGAGCTCGACTCGTTTACGAAACGAGCTCAGTTTTGAGCTCGAGCTCAGTTCGAGCCAAGATTTAACTGAGCTTTGACCGAGCTCGAGCCGCATAGCTCGCGAATAGCTCGATTCGTTTGCAACCCTAGCAATGCGTAAGGGTGGAAATAAATTAAAGGGAAGAGTGGAAGTAGATAAGTCATATCTTTGTAATAAAGCCGGGTCGTCGCCGAGTCAACATAGTGATGGTAGACGGGGAACAACCTGTAGAACGGGTTGCAAGACTCGCGTTCATGTAAAATTGAACGAAGCAAGTAATACGTGGATGTTGTATTCATTTCATGATGCACACAATCACGAATTCACCTCACCCGGTAGAAGACATCTTTTGCCTCGAAACCGTTCCGTGTCAAATACGGATAAAAGGATAATAGATCAATTCAACCAAGCTAATATGCAGACATGTTGACAAATTTGCTTCTTCGAAAGTGCTAGTGGTGGTCACAATCAAGTAAGATTCACCGAAAAAGATGTTAGAAATTTACTTAGAGATTCGCAAGAAGCATTGAAAGGACATGATTCTACAATGCTTAATGATTTTTTTGAATCTAAGAAACAGACGGATCCTTCATTTTTTTATGACATTCAAGTAGATCCCGAAAGGCTGTTGTCACATTGTATGTGGGTTGATGGTATTTCTAGAATGAATTATCAAGAATTTTGCGATGTACTTTGCTTTGATGCCACGTATAATACGAACCGGTATGGATTGTTATTTGTTCCCTTTGTTGGAGTGAATCAACATTGGCAATCAAATTTCTTAGGAGGTGGGTTCATTCCAAATGAGACGGCCTCTTCGTTTGAATGGTTCTTTGAAAAGTGGTTAGGGGTTATGAATCGTGCTCCATCCAGTATCGTCACCGATCAAGACCGTGGGATTGCCGCCGCAGTTAGGAAAGTTTTCCCCCAGACTCGGCATCGTTTTTGTATTTGGCACATATTGGATAAGTTACCGCAGGAGGTGCGTATGTCGAACGATGTCTACAAGTATAGGGAATTTTTGAAGAATGTCATCTACAATTCCAAATATGTACATGACTTTGTACAAAAATGGAATTTATTGATTTCACAATACGGATTAGAGAATAAAAAATGGTTGAACGATCTATTTGATATCCGTGAAAATTGGGCACCCGTCTACGCTAAAGATTCTTTTTGGGCCGGCATGTTGAGTAGCCAACGGGTTGAGTCATCGCATTCTGCCTTGAAGCATCATACAGAAAAGAAATATTCCTTGCATGAATTTGCTATCATCTTCGACCGTTTTTTAAAAAGGCAAAGACACGATGAACTAAAAGAAAATCATCGTAACCGTAAGAAGAGACCGAAGTTGAAGAGCGAATGGGCTTTAAAGGCATAAATGGTGAAAACATACACTTTGAAAATCTTTTACAAATTCTAAGATAAAGTTACAAAAAGCTTCATGTACAATGTGAGTTTCATTGGCGATCTTGAGATACCGGATAATTCAACCTTCCATGTGATACTCTGTGTAGAATCAGAACCGGCTCACCTTCTTCAGTTATGCAAAATCAAAGGAATTATTACATGTGCATGTCACTTCTTCGACTTTGTTGGCATTCCTTGCAGGCATATTTTAACCATTCTTCGGTTCTGCCATCACACTTCCCTTCCGGATGTATACATTAAAAGAAGATGGACCCTGAATGTGATGAGAAGAAGTTATACATCTGTTCCAACCGAACCCAATACCGAGAATTTTGCTTCTCGATATTGTGAGTCATGCAAAACAGATTGTCGATCTCGGTTGTTCCTCCAATGAAAGTTACAAATGCACGTTAGAGAATTTGCAGAAGATCATTGACGGCGTCTCTCGGCTACAACCCGGATTTGGTGAACAACCCGAACAGGCCTCACAACCACATGACAGTGCAGAACCGAGAGGTAGTTCACAACTGCATGGTAATGCATAACCTCATAATGAAGGCAGTGAACACATACCTACACGCATAAGTGATCCACAATAATGCACGACAAAGGGAAGGCCTCACGCAAAAATATTGGGGCCGATAAGAGAGCAACTCCGCATAAAAAAAACCCGAGACGGTGCCGAAGATGCGGCACTGTGCAAATGAATCATGATTCAAGAAATTGTCCAACATTATTTGAGGGGTAAGACTCGTACTTTCTTTGTTTCTCTCTCTTTTAAATTTATTATACTTCATTTGTGGTAAATGAGTTTCTCACTAACTAAAACTTATCTTTGAATGAAGGCCAATCAATCTACAAGAAGTGATTCCATCAGATGAAGAGAATTCTGACGAGAGATATGATGATCCATTGTGAATTGGATTTTTTTGATGTAAGGTTTCAGTATATTACATATTGATGCAAGTATTGTTAATTGGTTTTTGTTGTTAACTGTAAATGTTGTTGAGACTCAAGTGTTGTTGGTTTGTGTCGATTGTTAATTTTGTTGTTGTTTTGGGAGATTGTAGCTGATGGGGTTGTATATAGTTTTGGGGGGAGAATTTAGTGTAGCAGCTTTAGCTGCTGTGTGAAAGTGTTGTTAATTTTTTTTTCTTTTACTTAGGCCATTGTTGAAGACAACAGCCTAGGTACTATGTGGAAAATTTTTCTTTGGATTAGTAGCTCTCTGTATTGGCCTATTCGAAAGAAGCAAATTTTTTCTTAACTTAAGCCATTGTCTCCAATAACGGCCTGGGTTATAGAAGAAAATTTGAATTTTTAGTGGTGCTCTCTGACTTGGCCAAGTTAAAAAGAGAACCAAGTCAGAGAGCAACAACCCATTTTTTTTATAGCTTAGGCCGTTGTCGTTATAGCCAAAAATTTGAAGTTTTAGTGGTGCTCTCTGACTTGGCCAAGTTAAAAAGAGCAACAATTCAGAGAGCAACAACCTATTTTTTTATAGCTTAGGCCATAGTCTCCAACAATGGCCTAGGTTATAGCTAAACATTTGAAGTTTTTGTGGTGCTCTCTGACTTGGCCAAGTTAAAAAGAGCAACAAGTCAGAGAGCAACACCCCTTTTTTTCATACCTTAGGCCGTTGCCTCCAACAACGGCCTAGGTTATAGCCAAAAATATGAAGTTTTTGGGGTGCTCTCTGACTTGACCAAGTTAAAAAGAGCAACAAGTCAGAGAGCAACACCCCTTTTATTTATAGCTTAGAACAACGACCTAGGTTATAACTAAAAATTTGAAGTTTTTGCGTTGCTCTCTGACTTGACCAAGTTAAAAAGAGCAAAAAGTCAGAGAGCAACACCTGTTTTATTTATAGCTTAGGCCTAGGTTATAGCTAAAAATTTGAAGTTTTTGCGTTGTTCTCTGACTTGACCAAGTTAAAAAGAGCAAAAAGCCAGAGAGCAACACCCCTTTTATTTAAAGCTTAGGCCGTTGTCTCCAACAACGGCCTAGGTTATAGCTAAACATTTGAAGTTTATGCTTTTTACAACTTTCTCTTCACTCTTTACGAACAGTGTCTGTGGAACTCTATACCAAAGACAGATGATCTATACTTGTATATCGTTTATATATTTTATTAATTTCCATTTTTTCCACCTAACTAACCAATATAAAATCATCAAGGTTAAATGTTTAAAAAAAATACCAAAAAATAAAAGATGATCTTTTCATTTTTAAAAATCAATTTTTAAAATATATTCTTACCCCTAATATGTAAAATCTTCTGCAATGTGTATACCTATCCGATTCAACACCTAACCCCTAACCGTACCCATAATATTTCAGTTAGGGTTAGGGTAAGGTTACGTTTATTGTTAACGGGGGTTAGGATAGGGTAAGGGTAAGGTTAAAGTTAGTTTTAATAGCGATAAGGATAAGGTTAGGGTAAGGTTAAGTTTATTGTAGATGTTGTTTGCCATTCTATTTTTCTTCTATTTTTCCGTAATTTTAAAAGTTTATTCACTCTTTCTTTTATTTGCTTTCCTTTTGTGGCTTTAGGATGCAAAATATGTGACAAGTACAAAGAGCATTATTACAAGGATCATATGAATGAGAATGGAATGAAGTTTTATCAACTCTTGGATTCCATAACTTGCACCACATGTAGATCCCCACATACAGAACCCAATAAGGGAAAAGATTCAGTGCGCTTTAGAGCGGAGAGCCATCAGATCCAACTACTGAAAAAGACAAGTCCATAACTTTCCTACTATTATATTTCACTCTACAAAGTGGGCACCACATGTAGATCCCCACATGTAGAACCCAATAAGGGAAAAGATTCAGTGCGCTTTAGAGCGGAGAGTCATCAGATCCAACATAGGAAAAATGACAAGTCCATAACTTGCATACTATTATATTTCACTCTACAAAGTGGGCACTACATGTAGATCCCCACATGTACCTAACTAACCAATAAGGGAAAAGATTCAGTGCGCTTTAGAGCGGAGAGTCATCAGATCCAACATAGAAAAAATGACAAGTCAATAACTTGCCTACTATTACATCTTACTCTACAAAGTAGGCACCACATGTAGATCCACACATGTAGAACCCAATAAGGAAAAAGATTCAGTGCGCTTTAGAGCGGAGAGTCATCAGATCCATTATGGGAAAAATGACAAGTCCATAACTTCTACTATTACATTTTACTCTACAAATTGGCCACCACATGTAGATCCACAAATATAGAACCCAATAAGGGAAAAGATTCATTGCGCTTTAGAGCGGAGAATCATCAGATCCAACTTGGAAAAAATGACAAGTCCATAACTTGCCTACTATTACATTTCACTCTACAAAGTGGGCACCACATGTAAATCCCCACATGTAGAACCCAATAAGAAAAAAGATTCAGTGCTCTTTACTACCTCTAACTACAAATATTAACCTAATTAATGAAAACTCAAACCAACCGCTTACTACAAATTTGATTATTACATAATTTAGAATGTTTCAATTTCATTAGTAAACATATGATCTATATACATTAAAATTTCCCTACAAAGAGTATATTGAAGGAGAAAAATTCTTGTGAACCTACCATAACCCTATTCATAACCATACACTCACCCCTAACCCTACCATAACCCTACTCAGAAGTAGGGTTAGGGTGGGGTTAAGGTAGAGTTAGGGTTAATAGGTCGTTTTTGGAACATTTAGATGGGTTTGAAAATTGGAAGGGTTTTATAACCACTAACCCAAACACTAACCCTAACCCTAACCCTAACCCTAACCCATAACCCTACACTCTTAACCCTACACTAACCCTTAACCCTACCATATCCCTAGCTTACCCTAACCCTACCCTAACTCCTGTTAACACTAACCCTAACCTTACACTAACCCTAGCTGATATATTATTACCACTTTGGGGGATATGTTTAGGGTTTAGGTGCTAAACTGAATAAGTATACGCACTCTAGAAGAAATTACATATTAGGGATAAAAATATATTTTAAAAATTGATTTTTATGAATGAAAATATTATATTCTATTTTCTGGATTTTTTTAACATTTAACCTTAACGATTTTATATTGGTTAGTTAGGTGGCTATAAATAAAAATTAATAAAAAATATAAACGATGTACAAGCATATGAATGTCTACTTTGTAGAGTTCAGGAGACAATGTTCGTAAAGAGTGGAGAGACAGTTGCAAAAAGCATAAAAAACATAATCCTAACCTTATCCTAACCCTATCCTTAAAAAACCTAGAAGTTCCTACTTGGGTTGAAACCCTACACTCACTAGTAACCGGATAGGTGTACGCATTGCAGAAGAATTTACATATTAGGAGTAAGAAAATATTTTTAAAATTGATTTTTACAAATGAAAAGATTATATTTTATTTTTTGGTATTTTTTTAAACATATAACCTTTATGATTTTATATTGGTTAGTTAGGTGGATAAAAATGGAAATTAATAAAATATATAAACGATATACAAGTATATGAATATCTTTTGTGTAGAGTTCTAGAGACACTGTTCGTAGAGAACTGAGAGAAAGTTGTAAAAAATATAAAAATATTTCATATGACCTAGGCCGCTGTTGGAGACAACGGCCTATGCTTTGAAAATAAAATTGATCTCTGACTTGTTGCTCCTTTTAGCTAGGGCAAGTCAGAGAGCAAACCAAAATATCCAACAAAAATTTTATAACTTAGGCCGTTGTTGGAGACCCAACAACGGCCTAAGCTTTGAAAAAAAAATTGGTTGCTCTCTGACTTGTTGCTCTTTTAAACTTTGCCAAGTCAGAGAGCACCCCAAAAACTTCAATTTTTTGGCTATAACCTAGGACGTTATTGGAGACAACGGCCTAAGCTATAAAAAAAAGGGGTGCTGCTATCTGACTTGTTGCTCTTTTTAACTTGGCCAAGTCAGAGAGCACCCCAAAAACTTCATTTTTTTTTGCTATAACCTAGGCCGTTGTTGGAGACAACGGCTTAAGCTATAAAAAAAGGGGTGTTGCTCTCTGACTTGTTGCTCTTTTTAACTTGGCTAAGTCAGAGAGCACCCCAAAAACTTGAATTTTTTGGCTATAATCTAGGCCGTTGTTGGATACAACAGCCTAAGGTATAAAAAAAAGGGGTGTTGCTCTCTGACTTGTTGCTCTTTTTAACTTGGCCAAGTCAGAGAGCACCCAAAAAACTTCAATTTTTTGGCTATAACCTAGGCCGTTGTCTTGTTGTTGGAGATAACGGCCTAAGCTATAAAAAAAAGGGGTGCTGCTCTCTGACTTGTTGCTCTTTTTAACTTGGACAAGTCAGAGAGCACCCCTAAAACTTCAATTTTTTGGCTATAACCTAGGCCATTGTTGGAGACAACTAAGCTATAAAAAAGGGGTGCTGCTCTCTGACTTGTTGCTCTTTTAAACTTGGCCAAGTCAGAGAGCACCCCAAATACTTCAAATATTTTGCTATAACCTATGCCGTTGTTGGAGACAACAACCTAAGCTTAAGCAAAAAATAGGGTGTTGCTCTTTGACTTGTTGCTCCAATACAGAGAGTTATTGGTCCAAAAAAAATTTCAACAAACAACCTAGGCCGTTGTCTAGGTTTAAAAAAAAAAATAACTTCAATTCCAACAGCAGCTACAGCTGCTACATTTCAATCACCCCCAAAATGCATATACATTCCCATCACCTACACTCTCCAAATAAATTTCGACATGCATCCACCAAAATCAGCAACATAATTCACAATTACCAGGTAATAACAACAACATCAACAACACTTAAACTGGTAACAACAATTATCACATAATAAGTTACAACAGAAAAAAAAAACAAAATTTCAATAAAATACTACAACAAAAAAAATGTATCGGGAATTAGCTAAGCAACGGGCGTGTAAGGTTGTGGTGCTCGCTTCTTCCGAGCAGGTTTTCGTCGCCGGTATGGGGATGACGCCTCAGCAATTTCTTCTGCTTCTCCCGCCTCTTGTACGTCTCCAACAACCATTTCTTCATTCTCTTCTTGTTGCTCTTCTTCTTGAGGTGGAGGTGAAGATCTAGCTTGTTGTTCTCTGAGTTGTTGTTGCCATTGTTGCCCCAACACTGCAGATGGCCTACCCCTCACGTTCTTACGTCGCTATGAGCGTACGGTTCTATTCAAATATCGTTGCAAACGTTCACCCTCTCCTAAAATATCCAAATTGGTACGACATGAAAAGCGCATCTTCTGAGTGAACTTCTTCATAGGCGTGCCAACATTACTTTTGATTACCTCTGCGCATTCTTTTGCCCTGTCCAACGTATTATCGATCTGAAACAAAAAACCAAAAAAAAAAATTAAACACATTCGGATATGTAAACAATTTAATCACTTTAAACATAACGAACATTCAACAAAATTTGAACATTATACTCACCAATGTACGTATAGCTGAGGCCTTCGGTTGGAACATGGGTTGTGAACTAGAATTGACGGGTGGTGGTTCAATCTCCCTCTACTCAATTGGTACTTGAATACCAGCAGGTAGTTCAGTATCGGGAGAGATGTACAAACGTGTATATGTTCTGAACCATTGCATGTACTTCGCTTGCAGCATGCCATCGTACCCTGGAACATTAACAATTATAAGTTCAAACTGTCGCTCGTTCCATTCTGCAACGTCAACACGGTGGAAATCTGCCCAATCATGGGTAGGCATACGACCGGTACCCCTCACGGCATGTAACTCATGGTTGTATAGATTTGCGCAGCTTGGGGAACTTTTTTGTTGAAGACCGAACTGCTGAAGGACTCTCTCCGGCCGCGGATGCTCCATTATACCAAAGTTGATGAGCGGAGCCTTCGTCATCCACAACTGCGACCCGATCACTACGATCAGTGGTAGTCTTCCAACCCGCTCGGGTGTATACGGCACCCAAATCATGAACTCTTCTCGTAGTTGGTCGAGCTCGTCTCTGTAGTACGTTAGTACACCTTTTGGGTTGTCTTTGTAACTCCGTCTACCTGCCCAATATACCCCTAAGGGTGCTAACATCTGAGCATTTGGTGATTCGGCCATCCAACCATCCGTCGGTCTCGTAATTCGGGGATGACCCAAGTGCAGTCGCTCCAATGACCAAATCTGTAACAATACCATCGGAACGGTCATCTCGGCCCCATCTAATGCTACAGAACACAAAGTCCTGTATAGCGTTGCCAACGTGCAACTTTCCCAGCTGTACCGGCCAGCTAAGCCTAGGTCGACGAGCAATCGTAAATACATGAGGTGTACTGTATCTCCGAATGAGCTAGGCAAGAGAACCCCTCCAAGCACCGTTAGAATGTATGCTATTGTGTAGGACTGTACATCGTGGTCAGTCGATGCATCGTTCAACATCTTTTCAAAATGTCTCTTCAACCAAGATAGTCGATTAATTGTCCGAAAAAAATATTCCTATCTTCCGCGGCCTCCTCATCAAACTCTGTACCGAGGAGTTGATTACACAGCTCTAACTTATCAAAGTTCAAATTACCGGTCATGGCCATCCATCTATTGGAATACCGGAGATCATCACTATATCCTGTAGCGTTACCGTCATCTCTCCGACCGGTGGATGGAAGGTGTGCGACTCTGGCCTCCATCGCTTACGAGTGCTGAAAGAAGTGCTCGGTCGAGTTTCACCTGACCCATCATGCTGATTCCGTAGAAACCGGTCGGAACTAGGTAATCGACAATATGTGGGTGCACCGTCATGGTCTCGTGGGTGCGGAAATTATACCTCCGCGTCGTCCCACCCCACACTGCCACGGTTCTGTGGTGGGCTTGCAAGGTCAGTTCACCGTCATATATTGGTCCTAGACCTCGACGTGGTGGACTCGAAGAGGATGCACCAACCTACACGAACACAAAACACAATTATTATTAGTGTACTAACAATACCACTATATACAAAATGGACAATACAAATTAATAGTTCTCTTACTTCAGTGGAATGTTCGCCCCGACCACTAACAGATGACCTTCTGGTTCTCCTCGTTCTAACCATTTCTCTGTAAGAAAGTTCGCAATTATAAAACAAATTGTTCACAAAAAAAGCATATATATGGATACGAAACAAAATACATGAGACAACCACAAAAACAACATTCAAAAAATACCTGTAACCCCCTGTTTTCCCAAAAATGTATTTTTGTGTATTTTATGTATTTAAAATTTTCGCAAATTATTTTTTCGGTTTTCAAATTATTTTGTCAAAATGTATTGTTGGGTCTCCTATCAAAATCTGTTTTCGACCAATAATTTTATTGCAACTATTTTCTATGAATTATATTGTAATGCAAATCTTATTTTCGTTATTATTACTTTGATTTCGATTATTATAATTAATACTATTACTATTTTTATCATTCCTCTTATTATTGTTATTGTTCTCAGTATTAATATTATTACTGTTATTTTTAAATATTATTATTATTATTATTATTATTATTGTTATTTTATTATTATTATTATTAGTATTTTTAGAAAATCCTAAATTGTATATTTTATTGGTTATTTTAATTATCCTATTGGATTTCTATTAAACCCATTTACCCATTAGAACCCTATATAAACCCTAACCAATTAACTAAACCACCTACCCAACTACTCCTTTACCCTGTATATAACCCAAACCCGTTAAGCCTTAAACCTAAACCCGATAACCCCACATTACCCAAACCCGGTTTGCCCCTGTTCAGCCGTCATCTCTCTAACCCTATTTTTCCCTTCCCTATATTTATAACCCATCCAACTGCACTCAATTCGCCTCTTTAACTTCCCGTACCCAAACCCTGGTTGCGCCGTCATCCCTTTCCTGCACCTCCTGTCTCTCTCCGTCTCCCTCTCCGACCACCTGATACCCTCTCGAGATCCCCCAGCCGCTTCCTCTCCTCCTCGTCCATGTTCCCTTGCACCTCCCGTAGCCCCTAGCTGCCCCTGCAACCCTGTCCACCGCCCGACCTCAGTGCCATAACACCGCAGTGCGACCCCTGCGGCGACTACTGCACTCGCAATGGCCTGCAGTGTGTCGTCTCCCCTTATCGCCCGAGCCAGCGAACCTGTGCTGCACCCCCTCCTGTGGTTGCCAGTCATTGACCCCAGTCATGCTGCGCAACTGGTTCCCCTCCCTGCCGTTCGACAGCAACCGCCGTAGCAACAACGAACATCTTGCCGTACCGTTGCCGTGCATGTTGTTCAAGGTGTGTGCGTGGTTGCATTGTGTTCGGTTGAGTTCGTGTGTTTATTTTGGGTTTGCGAGTTCATTCATCATTTTGGTTCGTTGAGTTCATCGGTTCGTGTGCTCGTTTGGGTTCGCGAGTTCGGAGTTGATTCATGTGTTTGTTGGTGTTCGAGTATTCGTCGTGGTTCGTGGGTTTCGTTCGTTCGTTGTGTTCGTGCCCAGGATGCGTTCCCGTTATTCTTGCTTGGATTCATTTTCATCGTCGGTTAAGGCAAGTAACTTATACTCAAATTTCTTTGTATGATACAAGTCATAAATACCGCTTGTAGTGTAGTTGGGTTCTAGAGACAACTCGTATGTGTGTATCTTTGATGGATTTTGTCACTATAGTGCTATTTGACCATAGTTGCCTCACGACACAAATTTGACATGAAACAACTTAGGTTTTGCCCGTTCTTGATGTGATCATATATGTGAGTTATTTGTGAGAATTGTGTGTTTGTTGGGATCCATGTGATATACCTGTTGTGGACATGTCGTATACCCTATTTTATATTGTTTGGACACTTATCAGACTCTAATTCATGTTTAGTTATGTTTCGATCAAGTTTCGTGTGATTCATGTTGGTTTTGGTTCCTAAAGGAAATTCTGTATTTTGGCGATAATCTGTCTTGATCAGTAATTTAGACCATATTAAGGTCAGTATCTTAACTTCATTATTAAACATGATTTTTAGAGAAATCCGTCTTCTTTCCAAACCCTCTGACCTTGATCGATTTCATTTTCGTATGTGTGAGATATGGATGATTTACTACAGAGGTGTATTTCATTCCCAGATTTTGTTTCTTGAGAATTTCGATGAATAAACTATTTTGATAATAGTGCTAAACATATTGTTTTGATCTGAAATTTTGGACAGTATTTCTATACTTGATTAGGAATTACCCAGAATTTTGGTGGATTTATTTGATAAGATTTACATACCGTTTCATGCTTTCGAATAAAAACTATACTTGCTGGATTTTGCTCTCTATTTTGTAAAGAAGTATATTTTCACCCTAGTTCCTTTTCCTGTATGAAAAGTATTTAGTAAATATGAAAGTTAGCTTATTTTTTCTATTTTCATCTCTCTTTGGCGGATTTGGATTTCATTTCACGGTTTGCGAGATGTTACAGTTTTCATACAGTAGTGTTGGGAATTCCAGATTTGCCAAACTATCGTTTCTTGATGTTTCCTAATTTTTGTTGACTGAACTAATATTACTGAAAAATTATGAAACTTTATATTCTGATACTAGACATATAGGGGAATATCCCAGATTTTTACTGGATTTATTTGAGGTGTTTTGATGCTTTTTTTTCTGACCTTGAATATGATTTCCTGATTTCTGGCTGAACATATTTTCTGGATTCAAATCAGTTTTGACTCATGATTTTGTAGAATACTATATGACTTATTTATACTCGCAGGATTCGGTTGGGAGTTTATTTTTCAAATTCTTCTACGGATTCAAATTTGCATACCTGTGATAGCGGAAATCTCAGTTTTGGTACAACAACGTCTTGCTGTCCCAAATTGATATTTTGCCATGTTTGAATACTTGCATGTTGTTTCTTGCATCATATGAGATCTTGATACATCCTTGTCCTATCCTGATTTTTTTCTCTCGTTATCTCGTGATCATACATATTTGTAATAAAAAGTAACAAGCCGGGGTTAAGGGAAAGATCTAGTAGTGGGCAATATAGAAAAGTGTGCTCGGAGGGGCCTCATGTTTTCCACATTTGGAATTTGGTATATGATTTGGATTACTTGTCTTTGAGTACACGGTCCTATAGAATCCCCTACGAAATCTAAACGAAACTGTGTTGATTGTAGCAACTATGTAGTAAAAGTTTGGATACATGCAGTGCTACCTAGATAGTAATAACTATAAGACTTGATACATAATACTTGAACATGATACATGCTTACTTGATACTTGATTACATGATACATGAGACTCGATACTTGACATATGCTACATGATTACATGATACATGATACTTGTTACTTGCTACTTGTACTTAATGCTTGACACATGTTACCTGTTTACCTGCTTGCTCGACACTTGATACTTGTTTACATGATACTTATTTACTTGAAACTTATTACATGCCACTTGCACTTGTTCTCCTATTTAGGGATAACCTAGGCAAGTGCCATATAATAGGTGTCAAGTGCAAGTATCTGGTGGCGACATTTGATTCTTGAGTGGCACTCGGTTGTTGCAATGCGTGTTTGAATAGGTGACAGTGGCTGGTGAATGGTTTGAATGCGTTAGGCTTGGATTGAAGCCCAGCTAGAATCTGCTTTCTTTTATGTTACAGGCTTCTGCAGATGGGTTTTATTATATTGGGTTATCCTTATGTGGGATGGGCTTACAAAGAAAGCTATCAAGTGGCTCACATTCAATCTCCCCCAAAATCAATGGCCCAGATTGATTCTCACAAAACATATTTTTTCGCCCAAAATTTCAAACCCCAAAACTCAAATTAAAATCCCCCTCTCTCTCCCTCGAAAAGTCCCCCCTATCTCTTCCATCGCGCGCTCTCTCTCTCTCTCCATTTTCCCGAACCCCCCTTCTCTCTCCCCTGCCCCCTTCTCTCTCTCTGTCTCTGTCTCTCCATCTTCCCCAAATCCCGCCCCCTAACGTTGCTCACCTCCAAGCCGCCTCACCCCGCTTACTTCCCGTCTACCTCCCACGCAGCCTGCCCTAAGCCCGTCGCCTCCCAGCCGCCTCACGCGTTGGCCCACGCCGATCTTTTGCTTCCGATCATACACCCGAAGCCCCTTCTCTCTCTCTCTCTCTCTTTCTCTCTCTCTCTCTCTCTCTGTTACTCTCTCTTTTAGAACCCTTTTCCCCCCTTTTCTGTTTAGGGTTTCACAAGGAGGCGGCGATTGGAGCAACGATCGACGACTGGAGCAGTGAGCGGCGATGTCAAGGGATTCCGGTGACTGGAGCGGCGACAACAAGGGGTTCAGACGACAGCTGCGGTGACAACAGTAAAGGTATTTAGATCTCTTTTCCTGAGTTTCTTCTTCCTCTAATTTGTGTTGTTTTGTTTTATTTATTTGATTTTGAGTTTGTTCTTTCTCTAGACTTTCTTCTTCCCCTGAGTTGTTCTGATTTGAGATTTCTTCTTCCTCTAGATTTATTTGAATTTTGCTGATTTCACTGTTTATACTATGAACACTATGAAGTGTGATTGTGGGTTTGAGATTATGAATGTGGGTTTGAGAATTGAGGTTATGCTGATTATGATAAGTTTCTTAAAGTGAATTACTTTTGTGAAGATTCCAGTGGCTGTTTATGCTGTTAATGCTGTTTCCACTTCACATAGCTTCACATAGCTTCACAGTTCAATTTGATCTATACCCATAATATGATCACCCATAATATGAATGTTGCATTTCTTAATAGACTTCACATAGCTTCCAGTTGCTTCACATAGCAATGTTGCATTTGTAAAGCTATGAGTAATGATCAACAGACTTGCATTCTATTGGCTGTTTAAGCTTTGAGATTATGAATGTTGTATTTCTTAATGTGCACAGTGCACCCATAATATAATCAGTACAATTTCACTATAACCACACTTGTAAGATCACATTCACATTATATAATACACAGTTACATACAAAATAACATTTGATTTTGAGCCCTTCATAAGCAATGCTGCATAAGCTTTTGAGTTTTGATTTGAATCTGCAAAAGAAATAAAAATTAACTAGAGAAGCAATGCAGTCAATTAAATATAAAAAGCAATGTTGTTTAGAGAAGCAATGAAGTCAATTAAGCATTAACTTTTTTCTATGTTCTATTGAAATATTTAGAATTTATATTTTTTTTAGATAGTTAATTTTGATTTTTGAAATAAAAAAAAATCAAAAAATTTTGTTAACTACAATTATAGCGTCCATTTTAGATGTTGATATCAATAACTTTTTAGAACCCTTTGTTGTGATTGGTGCTTTATAGACAATTCCATAGATGGGATAAAGTTCTGATGATGAGATTCATCTATCATAAACAGATAGGCATCCCACGCCAGCACAAATTTTGAGGAAAAAGTTTCAAGATATCACCATTTTTATAAGGTATCAATTTTAGTATCAATTTGGTTAGGGTTTGAGTTTTTTATCATCAATTTAGGGTTTGATGAATTGGGAATTTAGGGTTTTAACTGATTAGATTTTTTCTAATTCGTGATATTGTTTAATTATCGATATCGAACTGAATTTAGTACTTTTGCTCTTATGAATGCGTTTAAGATCCGAGCTGTTGTTAAATGATTTTTGCCTTCATTTCATGTCACTAAGATTTAATTTTCATGTACTTATATATTCTGTACTGAATTGCAGTGTCCTTTAAGTCTCGAGAGGACCATTGGAAACAGTTGGAATTGGAGGAGGCCCGAAAGGCAGGGCTTGCCCCGGCTGAGGCTGACGAAGATGGAAAAGAAATCAATCCCCATATTCCTCAGTATATGTCTTCGGCTCCTTGGTATCTTAATGCTGAGAGACCGGTAAGCCTCTCATTCCTGTGTATGTACTAATTTTTATTTTGTTGTTTATGTCTTTATCAAAGTTGTTAATTTTGGTTTTGGGTTTTTTAGAGTTTAAAACATCAACGGAAGTGGAAGTCAGATCCAAACTATACGAAAGCGTGGTATGATAGAGGATCAAAGATATATCAAGCGGATCGATATAGGAAGGGTGCATGTGAAAAGTAAGTTTTTTCCACTTATCTCCTCCTTTAACTTTTGTAATATATGCCTCGATACGTACAACCCATTGTTGTGATATTTGGATGAAAGTTGGGGTGGGGATATTGGAAGGCGTTCTACATGGTATATACCTTTGTTATAATGGTTAATGTGTTTGATCATGCATGTTCTCGCACTATTTAGCATTCCTAACAAGGATGGGTCTTCATAGAGAGTATTGTTTAGTTTAACTTTAGGTGTGTTAGGAAAAAAGATAAAAGTAGTAGTTTGGCAAAAGTTATTTTGGCTAAACACATTTAATTCAGTTTTCGAACACCTATTTTGAGTTTGAGTTTAAAAGTGCATTTAGATCCAAAAACGCTCTCCAATGTACTGCTAAGCAGCCTTATTCATGCTCTAAATTCATTATGTTCATTATGTCCTGGTTGTTTTTGTAAAAGGTGGAGTTGGCAGGAGTGGTGGGGACGAGGCCCATGGGGAGGATTGTGGTGAAAGGATGTGGAGGCAGCTGCAGGGGCAGCGGCGGAAGGGAGTGGTGGGGCGGTGAAGGTGGGGGTGACTTTGCCGGTGGGGGTAGAGTTGGGGAGTGTGGTGCCGTTTACGACAATGTAAAGAGCGGTGAGTAGGAATATGGTGGATAGTTTGTCGGTGCCGACATTTAGAATTGGGTATACAATTACAATGGATGCGCTTGATGAGCTTTATAAGAAGGTGAGTTTTTTTGTTTTTGTTTTGTATAGTTTGTTTGATTGAGATAATGTGGAGGTAGGAGGGGTACGCTTTTAGAGTTGTAGATCGACATTAGCATGTAGTAGCATAGACATGTATCCAACACGATAGCTCACAAACTTTTATATTGTCAGTACGTGAGTTCGATACAATCATACAAGTAACTTTCAATTTCAAATGCTTGTGCTGCATTTGTAATTAAAAGTTACAAATGGCAACTTTAGATAACAAAAAATTCAAAAATAACAAGGATAAAATTAAATAGAATCTGTTGAGAAAGTATACGTAGCTAATAACTTAGAGTTAATATTGAAAATTTATGAGTTCACTATAGAAAAAAACTGTATCAAAGAGTATAATAATTTAAAATTTTTAGAGCATGGCTAAAGCTCTAAGAGGTATGACGTAGGCTTTTAGAGTTGTACTGGGGATTTAGTGGCATTCCAAGAATGCATACCCGTACAGATAGAGTACTTGAAGCATTACAAGCTTCACCTGAGAAAATTAGTTGGTCGAACAGAAGCACAGAAATTCATCAACAACTCCATGGTTGTAATCAGTGCTGGTACTAATGATTTTTTTCCAAAATAACTTTTTTTACCCAAACAGATCGAAGCAATTCACAGAGCCGCAGTACGAGGACTACTTGGTCTCACTAATGTCTGGATACATCAAGGTTTCAATATTTAACCCCTTCATATAATTTGGCATTTTTGACGTAATGTGATCGATTGACTACTAAAACATTTTGTTTGAAGTCTTTAATAACAAATGAATGTACATTTTAACCAAGAAAAGCATTTATTTTTAAATAAACAGTCAATAGTACACATCTAAACTAGCCCTTTAACACTTCCTTATAACAGAAGTTTTCTTAGATTTCTTGAACAGTCGAGGATTTATACCATAAAAAGTGAAAGTGGTTCTGAAAAATTAGTCAAGCGAATTTCTAAACAAGTTCCTTCATCTATTATATTTTCTCAACATCTGAAGATTTAATTTATGTTTTTTCTTATGGAAATCAATCGAACTGGGGCGAAAAGATTCGTATTGGTTTGAGTTCCACCAATGGGATGCCTTCCAATAGTTAAGACTATACTAGACAGTGCAGGATGTTTTGTTAGGTTTAATGATGTGGCAATGTCATTCAACTCAAAGATAGTAGCAGAGCTATCAGTTTTGAAAAAAAATTGGGTATTAGAACTGTCTGTCTTGATATATACCAAATCTTTCAAGAGGTTGCTAGGAACCCCAAGAAGTACGGTAAGTAATTGTAGTTTTGATGCATTGTATAATTTAATTTAGATGAGTAGACTGCAAAATTTCTTCCTTACCTAAACACTAACTATTTTCCAAATCCTTACGCTAAAAGATGCTTTACAAAACCCTTCAAATAAAGGTGGTTCAGAAAACACTATAAAGATGGTTCTTAAATAGTTTTCCTTATGATTTAACTTTTTATTTTTATGTTTTTTGCTCATTCTTTTCATATGCACACCTTATTTTCTTCTTTTTGTTTGCTGGACATGTTTGGATAGTTGCTCTATTAGCTTTCTAAACACTCTTTAAGTAAAATAATGTTAAATATAAAGAAAAAAAATCAAATTAATATGGCGACATCAGGTTTCAATAACTTAACTCAAATGGCCTGGAGAGAAATGTTTCCTTTTTACTTGAAGTTGTACCATTTAGAAGAAAAATGTTATTTGATCTCATTTAGTATTAGATTTACATTTTTTTGATGGTCCACGTAAAATAGTTTTTGTCAAAACAAAATTTTCCATTCAAATAAAGATTTGTCGGACAAGCCGTTACTTTCCATTGGGGTCGGTAGGACAAATCATGATAGTGAAAATAAGAACTGAGGCATTAATATGCCACCAAATGGTTTTCCATTCAAATAAAGATTTGTCTTTGTTCATATTAATCTATAGATAGATCCATTTTAACATTTAGCCGCTCCGAATGGGGCATCTGCAACAAACCAGTAGCTTTAATCTTTACGAAAAAACAAAACGAACACATCTTAGTTGTCAAACCCCATTACAAACTGATCTCATTCCACTATTCAAGGCGACCAAATAATACAACCAAACCAGAGGTTAAATCACAAATACACTACGGTCGCTTTTGATAAATAATCCATTCTTAGTAGGAATTGCAAAATGGTAGATAACCAACCAAGAAAAAATAAACTTAATATACTTTTCACCTTTAATTATACAAGCATTTGAGTATCTTAACAAGAAAAACAAAAACAAAAACGGGAGCAGTGGAGATTCTAATTTTCACATACAAAGTAAAGCAGATCCTTTTAATAAATACAACATCATCAATGTGGAATTGACGCAGGGCAGGATATCCAAATTCTTAGCACAATAGTACAGTTAGTGTCCTCCAGGATTTTTGTTCCATGAAAAATATGAAGGGTCGCCTAGCTTCCTGCAAAATTGAAGATCAAAGAAAAGAAAGATTGTAAGAATTAGTGGGGGTTATTTCAAGTTATGAAATGATCTGGCCAACAAATATGAACTACAAGGCAAGTTATTTGGCCAATGCAACTCGATAATGTCAACTTTATTGCACATTGGCCTCAATATAACCGAGTGTTGTTCTTCTAACAAACAAAAATTCCTTTTTATAGTATACAATGAGCACTTCTATTTCTTTATGCTTCGCTTCCTAAGCCATAATTCCCAAATTTATAAATGCAACTACATTGATCAATTGGGGTTGCAATAAGGTAAATTGATATTTACTACAACTATGTCCTATGTTTGCCGTTAATTGCCGCTAATTTAATGCTTCTTTTTTCCCCCAGATTGTTGTCTACACTCAGAACCATTATGTACATATTGACAGTTTAACTTTTGGTAGGGTGATGAAGAACATGTTGGGTCTTGTTTGAAAAGTAATGGTTTCAAAACTCTTACTATTATTTTAAAACTCATTGTTTAATTGATTATTGTAAACTCTTACTATTTGTTTCAAAACTTACTATTTTTTTAGGCTTACTGTTTGGTCCCATTTTTGAAGACTTGAAGCATTGTGTTTCCCTACAACCTTGTAATTTTTTTTGGGTCTTCCGTTGGTTGGTGTATATTATGGTGGAGGATGTAATGGTTGTAATAGTTGTAATATTTAGCATTTTTGGAGATGATGTAAGAGTCTGTATATAATGATGATATAATATAATTATGTTAATACCCATACCTGCAAAGTTGTGGAGTGTTGGATTCTGTATTTGGTTTTTGAAAGGTTTTTCAAAGTTTTTTCTAAAAATCCATTACGTTTTCAAATGAAATTTTGGTTTTTATTTTGTATCTTGCATTATATTTTGATTTTTTCCCCAGAGCCTTATATATATGATGCCGTGTAATGTTGCTTAGTTTGGCCCGAGGAGGATTGATATTTATTGCCTGTGATGTTATATTTTTAATTTGTTAGCAGAATTCCGTAAGGAATTGCTGTAAAATGGCTAATATTTTAGGGGAGACTTTGTTGAAATTTTTACTAAATTTCCTAAAATCTATTATGTTTTCGAACGATATCTTGGTTTTTATTTTGTATCTTTAGTCATATGAAGATTTTCCCCCCCCCAGAGCCCTATATATATGATGTCTGTGTGATGTTGCTTTGATTGGCCTGGGAGAGGATTCATATGACTGTCTGTGATGTTAATTTTTTATTTGTGAGCAGAATTCTGTAAGGAATTGCTCTAAAAGGACTAATATTGAAAGGGAGATTTTGTCGAAAATTTTACTATAGTCCGAAAAATATATTACGTTTTCAAACGAAATCTTGGTATTTATTTTGTATCTTGGCTAATATGAAAATTTTAGAGGAGACTATTTTATATCTTCCCTAATATCTTGGCTAATATCAAACTTCCTACAAAATTTTAGAGGAGATTATCGAAATTTTTACTAAGCAACTTAATTAATTAATCATTCTTCACGATGATGTGCCGTAGAAACAATTTAAAGGTGATATATATATTAAATCCTATACAACCAATTCCATATGATATCATATGCCCATGTTACCAACAAGCCATTAGACCTCCTCAATATTGGTGCTCCTCCCATATGAAATCATACACTCCTAATCACATAAGCCTATTTTAAATTGGACGAAACATGTTGTCCCGTCCAAACCAAAAATGGTGTTAGACGAGATAACATGTACCGTCCGACGGTGGATATATATATATTTTTTTTAAAGAAAAAATTCTTAGGACGGAACATATTGTTCCGTCTGATCATTTTATAAAAAAAATCTTAAAAAATTATGGGACGATACAACATGACACGTCCGATTGAATTAAAAAATTTAAAAAATTAAGGGGACGGAACATCATGTACTGTCCTCTATATTTTAGCAATTGCCAAATCGTATCTCAAATTTGAGAAGCGACTGTACACCAATTCTCAAAATATGACAAAATAAGAAACGACTGCAGCGCTCAAATTGCCAAAATATGGGAAATATGGCAATTTGAGAAACAAGCGTGGATGCTCTAACAGGTGCAATCATTTTAAATTTATAAAAAAAATTAATTGATTAATTAATTTTAAAATAAGTAAATAAAATATTTAAATATGATCTTCTAATTAAAGAAATAGGTCATGCTTATATTTGATGATCAGTACTGCCGACTTAGCCGATACCGATCCCGATACCCAAAAAAATTTGGCAACTCAATATCGTTCCCGATAACGAGATCTGAACCTTGGCATGTATTATTGTGCTTCTTCATGCAAAGATTTTAATTCTTTCTTACTCTTTACAAAAAAAAAAATCCGAAATGATACAGGTATAAGCCCATCCCACATAGAGATAACCCAATATAATAAAACCCATATGCAGAAGCCTGTAACAGAAAAGAAAGCAGATTCTAGCTGGGCTTCAATCCAAGCCTAATGCATTCAAACCATTCACCAGCCACTGCCGCCTATTCAAACACGCATTGCAACAACCGAGTGCCACTTAAGAATCAAATGTCACCACCAGATACTTGCACTTGACACCTATTACATGTCACTTGCCTAGGTTGAATTTTTTTTTATAAAAAAACAACATAGGCCGTTGTTCCCAACAACGGCCTAAGTATAATTTTCTTCAAAAAAAAACTTCAAACAACCGAGGCCGTTGTTCCCAACATCGACCTAAGTATAAATTTTTTCAAAAAAAAAACTTCACGCCAAAAAAGCTAAGTCTGAAACGTTTTTTGGCGTGAAGTTACAAAATTACCCCTCTGCTTTTGGAAGCATTAGTGGGAGTGCCTATTGGGTTTCAATCTGAGCCGTTGATCAAGATTTTGCAAGATCTGAGCGATCCAACGGCTCACGGGTGCGTTTTCCAACCCGTTGAAAACGCACCCGTTTTCAATGGAGCATTTGCCATATATATATATATATATATATATAGAGTCCCCTTCGGTTGCACACTACTTTTGGTGAGCACTCCGTGAGCACTCACGAAATAGAATACCTATGACAAATCCGAACCGCTCATATTGTTCTATATACCTTAGATAGCCTAACAATAAAAAATTAAGTAATTTGAAGTTCATTTGCCCATCCATCATGCTGTTAGAATTTTCAGCCATACAATTTTGTAATGATGTAAATCATGGGCAAATGAACTTCAAATTACTTGATTTTTTATTGTTAGGCTATCTAAGGTATATAGAACAATATGAGCGGTTCAGATTTGTCATAGGTACTCTATTTCGTGAGTGCTCACGGAGTGCTCACCAAAGTAGTGTGCAACCGAAGATTTCTATATATATATATATATATATATATATATATATATATATATAGAGAGAGAGAGAGAGAGAGAGAGAGAGAGAGAGAGAGAGAGAGAGAGAGGGAGAGAGAAATAATTAAATAAATAAATGAGTTGTGTTGTTTTGGGGGGATTTTTGAATTTGAGTTTTGGGGGAGAAATGTGTTTTGTGATGTTAGATCTGGGTCTTTGATTTTGTGGGATTGAAGGAGAGCCACCTGATAGCTTTCTTTGTGTTTTATTATATATACTAGGTTTGCCCGTGGCCACGTGCCTACGGCACGTCTTCAGAACAATACAGCATACGAAAAGTCTTGTAAACAGTAAATCAATAATTATGTAGCTAAAGTTTGAATAGTATGACAATAATTAGTTGTAAATAAAACTCCATGTTTCCATTAGTATATGGAGAAAAATAATTATAAATTAGGAGTATAAAAGTCCATGCTTCTATATATATATATATATATATATATATATATATATATATATAATTAAATAAATAAATGAGTTGTTTTTTTTGGGGGGGGATCTGGACCTTTGATTTTGGGGGGGGATTGAAGGAGAGCCACTTGATAGCTTTCTTTTTATTTTATTATATATATATATATATATATATATATATATATATATATATATATATATATGTTTCTTCTATTGCAAACGGGTCTATTTGCACTGACCCGTTGCGAATGACGATATGGGTCGTTGGATCTATATCCAATGGCTCAGATCGCTTATGGTTTTTTTTTTGAAAATTTTTCTGCTGTAGACCGTCGTTGGCAACGATGGGCTAAGTTATATATATATTTTTAAAAAAATTATAACTTAGACCGTCGTTGCCAACGACGGGCTAAGGCAAAGTGGATAATTTTTTTTAAAACACCATCTTCTTTCTCTCACTCTCTCCTTACTCTTTCTATCTTCTTCACTGATCCAAACTCAATCCCTACCGAAAACAATCGCCTCTCACTCTATCTTCTTCACTTTTAAACTCTATCTTCTTACTTCACTCTCTCACTCAACTTCGTTCCCTCGTTGACACACACTCTCTCTCTTCCGAAGCACCTCCCCGAACCCAAAAAATCCTAACCCTAACCCACACCCAAACTTCACATCCTCTTCTGTCCACTGCTGCTGCTCCTCCTCCATCCCACACTTTCTCTCCCTCCCAATCTCTCCTCCTATCTTCGAAACCACTCCTCCAATCTTTGAAAGCAGTTCGAAATCCTTGTTCGGTGATAATACCTACATTGGGAAAATTCGTAGTAGTGTAAGGTAATGAATTTTACAAGTTGGCTTCGTAATTGTATTTGTGATGTTTTTCAAGTTTTTTGTCTCTTTTTAATTACTTGAATTGATTAAATTTGCCCAATAATTTTGTAGATGTAGTTGTTTGTATGTAGTATTTTGATGATTTTAGATGTTGGAATTTTAGTCGTAGTTGTAGTTGTAGTTGTTTGCTCAAATTGTATATTTATTCATATTTTTAATTGTTCGATATTAGTAAACCGCATAAACGGTACCAAAAAAATCCGAAACTTTGCGGGTAGGTTAGACTCACCCTACACAAACCAACACAACTTGTAGAAGTGATTTTCGACTCACGGTTTAAGAGATACGGCCGTGTATCACTTTTTGTCAAGAAAAACTAAAATAAAACGATACATAGCCGTATCTCGTAAACCGTGAAACTCACTTCTACAAGTTGAGTTGGCTTGTGTTACGTGGATCCGACCAACTTGCAAAGTTTTGGAATTTTTTGGTGCCGTTTGTGTGGTTTTCTCACATATCTCGAACAACAACAACTAAACTAAGCTTTTTTTAGCACGGTTACACTAGAAAACCTTATAAACGACATCCAAAAATTAGAAAACTTAGCAAGTAGGTTGAACTCACGTAACACAAGCCAACACAACTTATAGAAGTGAGTTTCGACTCACAGTTTGCGAGATCCTGCTGTGTACCGAAAACCAGAATAAAGCGATTCACGGCCTTATCTTGCAAGTGAGTCGAAACTCACTTCTACAAGTTGTGTTGGCTTGTCTTAGGTGAGCCCAATTCAAAGTTTTGGAATTTTTCGTTTGTATTTGTGTATGTTGTCTTGTGTCATTATATATGCAAATAGTGTAATTAAGTCTAAATGATTAGAGTATTGATAATTGTTCTATTATTTTTATGTTAGATATGGACAATGTTGAAGGAAATTCCGTTGCCGAAGAAAAATTTGTTCGTGCACAAGAAAGTGGTGAATTTCAGCCGCAAGTTGACGAGCACCTAAAACCAAAGATAGGTATGACATTTCATACTTTAGATAAAGTGGAAAAATTTTATGCATCATATTGTAGATGTGTGGGTTTCTCTATGCGTAAGTGTGTGTATAAATACAAGGGAACCGATGTAATCGATAAATCATATGTATGTAATAAAGCTGGGGAAACACCGAGTTAGCCTAATGATTCTATATGGGAAACTACTTCTAGAACGGCAAAGCTTTCGTTTGTGTAAAACTAAACGAAAAAAGTAATACATGAGTTATTTATTCATTTAATGAACCACACAATCACAAATTTATTTCACCCGGTAGACGTCATTTGCTGCCTCGAAACCGTAAAGTGTCAAAATCTGATAAAAGAGTGATTGGTCAACTTACCGAAGCTAATGTCCAAATATTCAAAAAAATACTTTTCTTCGAAGGTGTAAGTGGAGGAAATGATAAAATTGGATTCACTAAAACCGATATTAGAAATGTAAGGAGAGACTCAATGGAAGTATGAAAGGACATGACGGGCAAATGCTCATCGAGTTCTTCAAATCGAAAAAGCAGACCGATCCTTTATTATTTTATGATTACTAATTAGATCCCGAATGTCGATTGTCCCATTGTATTTGGGTGGATGGTATCGCTAGGAATAATTTAGAAGTATTTGGGGATGTATTGCTTTGAAGCCACCTACAACACGAATTGATACGGAATGCTATTCGTACCTTTTGTTGGAGTCAGCCATCATTGACAATCAACATTCTTAGGCTGTGGGTTCATTCCAAATGAGAGGACATCCTCATTTGAGTGGTTCTTTGAAAAGTGGCGAGGAGTAATGGTGCAGGAGCTGATCGGCATCGTGAATGAGGATCGTGGAATCGGTGTTGCACTGAAGAAAGTTTTTCCTGTGACTGAGCATAGATATTGCATTTAGCATATTTTGGATAAGTTATGGCAGGAGGTGCATATGTCGAATAATATTGATGAGTTTATGGATGCTTTGAAGAGTATCATCTATACGGAAGAATATAAACTGATTTTGAAGAGAAGTGGAAATTATTGCTTTCGCAATACAAAGATGAGAATAACAAATGGTTGAACGATATATTTGAAATTCGTGATAAATGGGTCCCCAGTCTATGTAAGAGAGTTATTTTGGGCCGGCATATTGAGTACCCAACGGAGCGAGTCTTTGTATTCATCCTTGAAGCAACATACCCATAAGAAGTACTCCTTACATGAATTTGCCATCATCTTCGATCGAGTCCTAGTAAAACAAAGACACGATGAACTTAAAAAAACTAACCGTAATCGTGAGGAGAGACAAAAATTGAAGACCGAATATGTAGCGCCCCGAATTTTCAATAAATAAACTCAGAAATACGTGGCACAATTCCCAGCATCTACCACAATGTAATAGTAAACATAGGAACACACAGAAAATTTTTCAACTTTTATTACATCAATTCTTTACACAGCACATCGGAAAACTAAACACCTTGAATTACATTTTCTTTCTTTTACAACACAATCTTTTACAATTTTCATAAGACATATTATCATTTTACCACATGCATCCAATCCCAAGCTAGCGTTACCTACCTGTAAACATGGGGCTAGAGATAACCCTAACCCCCAAAACTATAGGGATCAGCCATAACGGTACGAATGACATTAAAAGAAAATACAATTTAAATGAATCATAAAGAATAAATCATAATCAACATATTCCCATAGTAATAACAATGAAATATGAAATGACAATAAAATAAAGCATAAGACATTAAGTGAAACTAGGCTAAGTGTCAAGTGTGGGAAAAATAGAAAACATCATGCATAATACCAGTCAAGAAAACACAAATGCAGTATGATGACTCTTTAATGAATACTTGTCAGATTCTATGCGTTTCACAACACATAGGTCCAGTGCAAGCCCTTATCGTTCTCCACTTTGTAGTGTTAAACCCCTCATTATGCAACTAATCCTACTACGATGACTACTACGAGATTTAGAAAAACTGTGTGTATCTAACCCATGCCTCGATAATTCCGGAGGTCAATCTCTTTCCACAGATAATTCCGGTGACTATTTCACTCACACTTGGGAATCTTAGAGAATACCCCACACCGCAAGCTATGGTGCCTCATCACACGAATGCCCCATGAGCGTCGCCTCGATCCTGATAATTCCAAAGATCAATCCCACACCGCAGGTAATTCCGAAGACTATTTCACCCACATCTCAATAATTCCGGGGATTATCTCACACCGCAGATCATACTGAGGTCCATAACTCATGTTTGCACTCATTTCATCATATCACCATCTAATGCATGTCCTTATCTTATTAAGTTTAATTGATTAATTACAATTCTCCTAGAGTTGGTGTACCCTACCGGACTTAATTCAAACTGATTAACAACAAGGCCCCAACTGGATAAATCACAAATCTCAACTGCCGGTGACCAGGGTTCCACTCGCCCTCTAGAGACTCATAACTCAACTATCAACACAAATCTTTCATTAAAACCAATGATTCCATTATCCATTCGCTTATAGTAAGAAAACTTCTTTAAAATCAAACAAATCCAAATCCATCCGAATACTCACAATTTCCAAAATTGAAATCTGATATTGAATCCACTAAATAACTGAGTTTCATATTTTGAAGTCACAGAAAAATCACAAAACATTAATATCTTGAAATCCGTATATATTTCATTTTTTAAGGTCATAGAAATACAAGTTAAACTCTATTATAATCAAAGTATAACTCCGTGTAAAATACGGTAATCTGTAGCAAAAAATTCATCTAAAACAGTAGTTCAATAATCCATAAGTACGAAGAAAAAAGCGTTCAAGAAAATGATGAAAATGCAACGAAAAACATTTAGCAGCACAGCTGACGGTCGACTGTCATGCTAGTTCAAAAACGACGGCCGACTGTCAAGCTAAAAATACCAAAAATCCACAACTGACAGTCGACCTGACACTTTGTGTGTTAAATGGGTGCGGTCGACTAACATGTTCAAAAACATAGCTTTAATATTCGTGTACCTCTCAACTGATACATAGTTTGAAATCTTTAAAAGCGTAAATTTGTGAAATAAAAATCCTGAGATGATCAAATACAACTTATTTAATATACTGGAGTTTATAAATCAAATCAAACTCTCATCAAATTCATAAAAGAGCAAAATTTCGACAAAACTCTACACATCAGAGAAGTATATATATATATATATATATATATATATATATATATATATATATATATATATATATATATATATATATATAGGCTTATATGTGTATCTGTATCAGAAACTTCACCCAAATTCGTTGTAAATGTTTAGTGCGATATCCAGTTTAATCTCAGTATCGAAATAGATCAAGAATCCACTTGAAAACTTCGCAAAATACAAAATTCACAAGTTTCGGCTGTGTGCAATCAGTTCCGAAATTAAAACTCATTTTCAACACTTCAAGACTTGATTTTGAACTCAAAACTTCTTTTGCAACTCATCAAATGTGTATACAAACTAGTTACATTAATTTACCCATGATTATATGCATTTACAACATGTAGTAGTCAAGTTTTTCTTCATCCCAACATCAAAACAGAATATATATACATGCATACACAGTAAAGAACTCAACTTTAATCATCCATATACATTATACATCATACAATCTCATAATATACAATCAAATCAGTAAGAAATATGAAAGCAAACATCATACCCATGGTTCTTACTAAGTTCTTAACATTCTTAGAGCATCCTCAGTCGTATGCTATTTATGCATTTTATAGCAAACGACCAGCTGCAGTTGTTTGCTATTTATACATAAAATGCATAAATAGCGACAATAGATTTCTATATATGAGAGGGGATTTGAGAGAAATGCATATTATACAGGACGCAACTTCACTTTGCGTCCCACGAAAAAAAATATTTTTTTAATTCGTCAGACGCAACTTGACCTTGCTTCCAACGTCTTTTTTAACAAAAATTGAATTTTAAATGTGTTGGAATTCTAGCCACTCCTTGGACGCAAGGTGATGTTGCGTCCAAGGAGGGGCCCACCTCTTTTTTTATTTTATTTTATTTTATTTACTTAAATAATGTTTTTAATTAATTAAAAAAAATCATAAAAAACCCTTAAAAATCGTCGGACGCAATGTGAAGTTGCGTATGTTTAATTTTGTTTTTTTTCTCTTCCAACGCAATGTGAAGTTCCATCTACCTATTAAAAAATAATTAAATTCCTCCGACGCAACTTCAAGCTCCGTCTGATTTGAGATTTTTATTATTTTAAATTAAATTGGTAAAAAATACCATTCGACGACTACAGCAAGGAGGCAAAATGCTATATGCATTTATGCATTTTTTAAATAATCACGACTGTGGATGCTCTTAAGTCATCTATATAGAGATTTTATTCATCAATTGCATATTATTCATAAAAGTTCCAGTTTTAATTATCCATCCATCAATATATTCATTATATCATCATACCATCATCTAACATGCATTCTACTAGACAAATCATCATATATAACAAGTACAGAACAACAAGAAATCAAACATGTCACTCACCTCAATGAAGAATCAATGAAAATAATAAAGAATAAGAAAAGCTCCTCATTTCGCAAAAATCCAAGATCCTCACTTCGAAACTCCAAGAAAATCAATAATAAAAATATAATTTTGTTTTGGTGCAGAGGAAAGACGGCTGTAGTACTGCCTTTATAGGCCAAAATCCAGTTTTAAGGGTTGTGAAAAGATTTCACAAAATATTCCTTTAGAATATACCTTTACATATATAGATCCTTTATACTAGGTAACTAGATTAACCAATTTAGTTGAGATTAAAATCAAAATTATCTTCCCAGATCTGGCTGGCATCAGTATCAAGTTCAGAAAAAATCAATTTTGTAATTTTTTTGCCTCCAAGTGGCAATTTTGCAAAAAAACCATTCTTTAATAAATTAGCAAAATAAACCAAGAAAAAAAATTAAACACTTTACCTCTAAATTAGCTAGCCATCATGCTCTGCCCAGAAATCTGAAAATCTAGAGTTTTTACTCCAAGTGGTAATTTTGCACTAAAGCCCATCTTTTTGTAATAATTGCAAACATGCCAAATAAATATCAAAAAAATCCAGAAAATTCATAAATAACACCTACTAATAAGAATTAGGTTTCCCCAAAACAATTTCTGACTTTGAGTTTTTCAAGAAAATATTTGCACGTGCAAAAAGATAAATTTTAGAAAAATATTTATTAAATCACAAAAAATCACTTTAATTCATTTATTAATCTCAAAAACACTATTTAAAATTCTAGGGTGTTACAGAATAGGCGATGGAGGAACAAATGGCGTGAACATACATATTAACGATTTTCTATAAATTCCAACAATAAATGCAAAAAAACTTATTATTTAATGTGCGTTGCATTGCCGATATGGATAGACCGGATAATTCAGCTTTCTCTGTAACGCTTTGTTGAAATTCAGAACTGGGGAGGGTGATTTATTTTTGCAAATATCGTCAAATGGCTAAATGTCCTTGTTGCCTCTATGAATTCGTAGGCATTCCATACAAACATATTTGACGGTTCTTCGGTTCACCAATTACACCGTACTATCGGAGCAATATATTTGTAGGCGATGGACCTGGGATCAGTTGAGAAGAAGCTATACATCCGTTTCCAATTGTATTGGCGATAATTTTTCCTCTCGATATTGTGAATTGAGTCAGCATTAAAGACAGTTGGTTGATCTTGGTTGTTCTTCTTAAACAACTTACAAGTACATGATCGACCACATGCTTAGGGGCATTGAAGACGTTTCTCACATACAACCCGAAATTAGCACATATCGCGAAGGTAGTGCACAACCCGAGAGTGGTGGACATGCACTTGCATCGGTGGGGGAGGTGGGGGACCATCGAAAATGCACTACAAAGGGAAGGCCGAGAGGGAAGAGATTTAAGCTGATAAGACAAATGCAAAAATTTTAAAAACTTAGACGGTGCAGGACATGCATTCGTTTAGTATATCACGATTCGAGAAATTGTCTAAACAATTTGGCTAGGTAATATATATGCTTTTTGTTTATATTAATTTGACTCACTCAAACTTGACTTGTTCTTGTTGTCTAACTCATTCTTCTCATTTATTTAGCTGGTCAAAAGCAAATGAAGAAGATCCAAGCGGTGAAGAGAGTAATGACGAAGAAGGTGAAGATTCGTGCTAAGGGAAATTTCTTATTATGTATGTGAAATTTAACTTCGAGACCTTTATTGCTAATTTCATTTGATGATAAGAAATTTATGAATTTCTACAAGTTTTTTGCTGTAGGTTTTGATTGGAACATGATCGTGCTGAAGGAAGACGTTTCCCTTCAAAAAATTTAAATTTCTGAATGTATAAATATACTCATGTAAATGCATTTCTGGACGGTTAAGGGCTGAGGATTTTATTTGAAGTTATAAGTATATTTTTGTGTATCTAATTGCAAATTTGTGTACCAAATTATTGAGAATGTAAGAGATGGATGAGAATGGAAATTTGAATGAGATGAGAATGTTGTTGTTGTAATTGATTTGACAATGTATATATATGCTGAAATTTGTGAACTTTATGTATGTGTGCAGCTACTAGATGTTGTGTATTTTTTTGGTTTTTTTTCTTCTTTTTGTCAACTTAACCCATAATCGCCAATAACGGGAGAGGTTGAATGATTTTTTTTACAATATTCAACTTTTGAAGATTAAATTCTACCAAATTCTTCCAACTTAACCCGTTATTGATGATGACAGGTAAGTGTGCTTAACCTGTTATCAACAATAACGGGTTAAATTGAATAACTTTTCCAATGTATTTGCTCTTTGTGGATAAAAATTCGTATAAAATTTAACTTCTGAAGATTAAGTTCTGCTAAAATATTCCTATGTAACCCGTTGTTGGCGATGACGAGTTAAGCTCACTTAACCTGTTATCGCCAAAAAAGGGTTAGGCTGGTTGACTTTTCCAGTGTATTTGCTTTTTGTAGATGAAAATGTGTACAAAACTCAACGGTTGAAGAGTGTAAGTTCTGCCAAAATCTTCCAACTTAACCCGTTGTTGTCGATGACGGGTTAAGCTCACTTAACCTGTTATTGGAAATAACAGGTTAAGTAGAAGAGAAATGTACATAAAACTTAAAATAAAACATCTTTATTATATATATATATATATATATATATATATATATATATATATATAAAATAAAATATCCATACAAATTGAGATCTCCATGTAAAAAGTAAAATCTTCATATAAAATTATCATTCTCCAAATACATTGATTTCGGTTTAAGAGTTAGAGGGTAGAGGGTTATGGTTCGAGGGTTAGAGGGCTAGGGTTAGAGGGTTAGGGCAAGCATTAGAATAGGGTTATAGAAAGGGCTAGAGTTGGAGCCTTAGATTTTCCTAAACTTTATTTTTTTTCTAAAATTTAGTATTTTGTTTTAAAATTTATTTTGTTAATTTTCATTATTTTAATTTTATTTTTTTTTAAATTTTAAATTTTATATTATTTTTTCCAAATTCTAATATTTGTTTTTATTTTTTTAGAAATGATTTTAAAATTTATATTGCAACAATTATTATATTTAGATTTTAAGAATTTTTTTGCACCCATTTTTTATTAATATTTTATTAAAAAAATTTTTTATAACTTTTTATTCTAATTTTTTTTAAAAAAATGCATTAATTTTTTAATTTTTTTTAAGTTTCTTGTATCTAAATATCTATAACAATCTCTTCACTCTATCAAGATATCAAACCAAATAATATTAAAAAAATTAAATATAGTTAAATAATTTTGATGTTGAGAACGAATTTATGAAGATTAAGTTCTGCCAAATTCTTTCAACTTAGTCCATTAATGGTGATGACGGGTTAAGCTCACTTAACCCGTTATCGCCAATAACGGGTTAAGTAGAAGAGAATTGTACAGATAAAAATAAAATCTCTTCATTAAAAAAAATATAATAAAATATCCATACAAATTGTGATCTCCATATAATATCTTTAAATAAAAATTATGAATTTATTATTATTCTCCATAAACATTGATTTCGGTTTAAGAGTTAGAGGGCTAGAGGGTTATGGTTAGAGGGTTAGGGAAAGGGTTAGAGTAGGGCTAGAGAAAGGGCTAGAGTTGGAGCCTTAGATTTTCCTAAACTTTATTTTTTTTCTGTAAAATTGAGTATTTTGTTTTAAAATTTATTTTGTTAATTTTCCTTTTTTAATTTTCAATTTTTGTTAATTTTTATTTTATATAATTTTTCCCAAATTCTAATATTTGTTTTTATTTTTTTTAGAAATGATTTTATAATTTATATTGCAACAATTATTAGCAAAATTTTTTATTTTTAAGGATTTTTTATACCCATTTTTTGTAACTATTTTTTTAAAAAGTTTTTTCTATAACTTTTTATTCTAACAACATTTTTTTTTAGAATGCATTAATTTTTTAAAATTTTGTTTAAGTTTCTTTTATCTAAATATCTATAGCAATCTCTTCACTCTATCAAGATATCAAACCAAATAATATTTAAAAAATTAAACATAGTTAAATAATTTTGATGTTGAGAATGAATTTCTGAAGATTAAGTTCTACCAAATTCTTTCAACTTAACCCGTTATTGGCAATGACGGGCTAAGCTCACATAACCCGTTATCACCAATAACAGGTTAAGTAGAAGAGAATTGTACAAATAAATTGATTTTTTAGATAAAATATGTTCATTAAAAAAATATAATAAAATATTCATACAAATTGAGATCTCCATATAATATCTTTAAATAAAAATTATGAATTTGTGATCACTCTCCATAAGTATTGATTTCAGTTTGAGAGTTACAAGCTTAGAGGGTTATGATTAGAGGGTTAGGTCTAGGGATAGAGGGTTAGGGCAAAGGTTAGAGTAGGGTTAGAGAAAGGGCTAGAGTTGGAGCCGTAAATTTTCTTAAACTTTATTTTTTTTTCTAAAATTGAGTATTTTGTTATAAATTTTTTTTTGTTAATTTTCCTTTTTTTTTATTTTCAATTTTTTTGTTATTTTGTTATTTTTTATTATTTTTCCCAAATTCTGATATTTTTTAATTTATTTTTTTGGAAATGATTTTATAATTTATATTGCAACAATTATTAACAAAGTTTTAGATTTTAGATTTTCTTTTTGGTACCCATTTTCTATTAATATTTTATTTGAAGGTTTCTTTTTAAAATATTTTATTCTAACAACAAATGTTTAAAAAATGCATTAATTTTTAATTTTTAATTTTTGAAAATTTTGTTTAAGTTTTTTTAAATCTAAATATCTATAACAATCTCTTCACTCAATCACCATATCAAACCAAACAATAATATAAATAAATTGACATAGTTAAAAAAATTTGTACAAAATTCAATTATGAAGATTAAGTTCTATCAAAATCATCTAACTTAACCCATTGTTGGCAATGATAGGTTAAGCTCACTTAACCCATTATCGCCAATAACGGGTTAAGTTGAATGATTTTTCCAGTGTATTTGCTCTTTATGGATGAAAATTTGTACAAAATTCAACTTCTGAAGATTAAGTTCTGCCAAAATCTTAATACTTAACCCATTGTTGACGATGACGGGTTAAACTCACTTAACCTGTTATCGCCAATAAGGGGTTAAGTTGAATGATTTTTCCAGTGTATTTGTCGTTTGAAATGGTACAAAATTCAACTTCTGAAGATTAAGATCTGTCAAAATCTTCCAACTTAACCCGTTGTTGGCGATGACGGGTTAAGCTCACTTAATCCGTTATCGCCAATAACGGGTTAAGTTGAATAATTTTTTCAGTGTATTTGCTCTTTGTGGATAAAAATTGTACAAAATTTAACTTCTGAAGATTAAGTTCTGCCAAAATCTTCGAACTTAACCCGTTGTTGGCGATGACGAGTTAAGCTCACTTAACCCGTTATCGTCAATAACGGGTTCAGTTGAATGATTTTTCCAATGTATTTGCTCTTTGTGGATAAAATATTGTACAAAATTCAACTTCTAAAGATTAAGTTCTGCCAAAATCTTCCAACTTAACCCATTGTTAGCAATGACGGGTTAAGCTCACTTAACCCGTTATCTCCAATAACGAGTTAAGTTGAATGATTTTTCCAGAGTTTCTGTTTCACTTGCTTCATTTTTTTTTTACAAATTTTAACCAAATAAGCTAACCCGTTATTGGCGATGACAGGCTAAGTTGTGCTTTAAAAAAAGGAAAAATTTTAAAAAACGTCACAAAAGTTTGGCCCAGTTTAAAAAAAACGTCACAAAACTTTTTATAAAAAAAAACCACACAGTGTTTAACTTTCAACTCACAGAGTTAACAACTGTTATCTTTCTTCTACGTGCACTACACGTACTCTAAAAACGTGACGAAAATATCCCTGTTTTAATTAGGGTCAGAATCGTTTCCTTTCCTTTCTTCTTCCCCAATTAGTAAGCGGAAAAAAAAAGAACCCAAATCAGAGCAACCTAAATCTCGTCGATTTGTTACCCTAACCTTGGGGAAGTTAGTTACCCAAATCTCCTTCACACCCATTTTTTAGGTTTTTTTGTGCTACAGGTTACATAAGGCATGCTTTGAAATTATCTTACTTCAATGGTTTGTTTGAAATGTAGGGAGTCAGCAGAGAATGTTTCAATTTTTTGCACATATATTTGGATATCAAGCTTCAAATGTAAGGAGTCAGTGGAGAATCAATGATTTTGTGTACAGGGTTACTCAATTTTTTGTCCCTAAAGGATAGAAGAATTTTTGTATTATCAGGGTTACTCAATTTTTTTTGTCCCTGTTTTGGCAAACAATAAATTCAGAACACTAGGTTTACTTCTGCAGTCAAGTTATTATCCCATTTTCTGTATTGTTAAATGCAATGTATTGAACATTTACTATGAAATTGAATGCAATGTATTGAACATCTCAGCTGTCTTGATCTCATTTTTTCTGGATTTGTGGTGATGAGATTGATCTAATTTGTAATGTTTGATGCTTCAAATTGTAGATGTGATTTGTTTGGGGTGTTGGATTTTGTCGAATGTGCAATGTGTAAATTTGTTTTAAGTGTGTTGTTAGTATAAGTGAATGTGTGAAATATACACACTAACAAAGATGAAAGAAAACCTGATCATGTTAAATATACACACTAACAAAGTTGAAAGAAAACCTGATCATGTGTACATATTGTACATTATCAATAGTTTAAGGATGTTTTGTAAACTAAACTAATAGTTTTGTGATGTTATTTTAAACAAAGGCATATCTTTGTGATGTTTTTTTAAAACAGAAGAATACTTTTGTGATGTTTTTTTAAACCAAACAATAGTTTTGTGATGTTTTTTTAAACAATTTTATACAATAACCTAAAGTGTTCTGAAATGAAAAGATTTGCTTTTTTTTTATCACAACCACTACATCTATTAACATTTCAAACACCAAATGAAACTTCGCAAACAACCCATTGAAACTCCAAATATATGTGCAAAAAATTGAAACATTCTCCACTGACTCCCTACATTTCAAACAAACCATTGAAGTAAGATAATTTCAAAGCATGCCTTATGTAACCTGTAGCACAAAAAACATAAAAAATGGGTGGGAAGGAGATTTGGGTAACTAACTTTCCCAAGGTTAGAGTAACAAATCGACGAGATTTGGGTTGCTCTGATTTGGGTTCTTTTTTTCCGCTTAGTAATTGGGGAAGAAGAAAGGAAAGGAAACGATTCTGACCCTAATTAAAACAGGGGTATTTTCGTCACGTTTTTAGAGTACGTGCAGTGCACGTAGAAGAAAGATAACGGTTGTTAACTCTTTGAGTTGAAAGTTAAACATTGTGTGGTTTTTTTTTAAAAAAAAAAGTTTTGTGACGGTTTTTTAAACTGGGCCAAACTTTTGTGACGTTTTTTTAAATTTTTCCTTAAAAAATTATACAAAAAATGGACACAACAATTGTTTTCAGGTTACATACACCAATATGACAATTTAAAATAATAATAGCAATTATCACAGCAATCATCAATCTCATCCGGTAACAACAATAATAGTCCACAATAAAACTTTCATACACAAACTATAATAAACAAAATCAAACATAAATATATAAACCCAAGTTTCACATTTATCAAATATGTACATAAATCTTGATCAATACATTGAATTCACGAATAAGAAAACAATTTACATACATAGCCGACTTCCTTGCACAAGCTCTTCAATTCATCTGCGTAATTGATAAAGGTAGAAAAAAAGATGTATTAGTCATTTTAGGGAATGAAAACATAAACCGAATACCAAACTAATAATATAGATGGTGTATAAGCTACTACCTCTTTCGACCACGCGATTTGTGTCCACTTGGTGTGTACTGATCCGGTTTTTACCTTTTTCATTGGGGATTTTACCGTTTAACTTGTGTCACGGGGAATGGGGGGTCATCCGACCCTTGCTCCTCTTCACATACATCCACCGGTTCTTGTTGTTGCAGTTGTTGTGGTTCGGCGATGTGAATTCATCTCCTTGTCACGCTCTTTTGCCGAGAACTACTCACGTTAGCTTTTAAATATGAATCAAGTTTGTCCCCTTCACCTACATCTTCAAGAGTGTGGCAGCACGGGTTAAAGATCTCCCGCATTATCTCCTTCACGCTCTCTAGTACCGTACTTTTTAAAGTACGAGTAGCTATCCGGACCATGTCATGTGTTTTCAATCTACATTAGGTTAAAATATATAAATTAAATAACATTATCTATATAAATATCAAGTGTTCACATAACAATACATGCATACGAAATATATATCATTTTTGAGTAACCTAATTTGCTCTTAGACTAACCATGTTTCAATACGTCGACACCTTCTGTTGATACATTGGTTGTGGAGAGGAATATGCCAGTGGTGGTTCCTCCTTGGTTGGGGGAAACGGTATCTGGACTCCAGCTAGTACAGCGGAATGCAGAGATACATACAATCTGGTAATGCACTTGTACCACGTCACACTTCTTGGAATGAACCATCGTAAGGTATAGAAACATAAAACATACTGGGTCTCATCTGATATCGTAAGGTATTCCAATTTGTCACATGTACCCAATGAAAATCCACCCAGTCGAAATTTGGGCGTGCAACCCATTCCCTTCACCTCGTGCAATTTTTTTGTCGTACGAGCGGACTTCAGGAATCTTCTGCTGATATCCGAATTACCGCATTACTTTATCAGGATATTGTAACTCTACAACAGAAAAGTTGACGAGTGGGGTAGTCATCAACCAAAGCTCGCTAGCCAAACATACTGGTTCCAACCTGTCGGAGGTGTACGGAACCCAATTGACGAACTCATCGCACAAAGCATCCAAGTCTATACTACACGAGAGATGTTCGTGGGTTATCAAACCACGTATGCCGCCCTTTACCAGTACACACCTAAAGGAGGCAACATCTTTGCATTCTGTGCTTCGTCCAACCCATCCGGTGTTGCCTCAATAATACTGGGACAACTGATGTGGATGCACTCCAAACTCCAAATTTGCAATAAAACCATCAGCCCACCCATATGTACGAAACTAATGCACATGCGCACAAGTTCCATTACAATGACGCTAAGGCCGCACTTGCCTAACTGTAATGGCCGGCCGTACTGAACTGTTTTAACAACCGTAAATACATAAGTGGCACACTCACACCGGAGGATTTTGAGAAGATCACACCCCTCCATCAAACTGAATATGTATGCACGCGCATAGTACCGTACGGCTTCCTCATCCGAATTATTCCTCAAATAATCTTCGAATTGGTATTTCAACCAAGAAAGTCGGAGTGATTTACCCTCGAATACTTCATCCCCAAAAGCTTTTTCGGCTTCACTTTTAGCTTGGTTTATGTTTTGCTCTACTTCATCTTCGTCATGATCTGCCGGAATATCTGATAAATCTGTTAATGTCCACATTTTGGAGCTATATCTGAATGCAATTAGACAGTTAAATTCTCTATCTGTGGTAATTTACTCTTATTTTCTCTTTTCCATAGGAAACAGCCTAAAAGCAACTAAACGAAGCAGATTCAAGACTAATCCAGCACTGTGAGGATGATACACTGGAATGAAGAACCCTAATTTTGCATCAAAACATTTTTGAGAAGCTGCTGAATACAGTAGACTGATTCCTTGACTATAGTCGACTGAACAGAATGGGTTGAGTTGCTGAAGCTTTGCAGAACATTCGAATGACTCCTATTCAATAGTCGACTGCTATTACTAGTTTGAGTTCCCAAAAGTTTGCAGAACAGTCGACTGATTCTTAGCCAATAGTCGACTAAACGGGCATGAAATCTGGAATTAGAGATAAGAACAGTTGAGATTCACCCTCATCCAAATCCGCAAATAAACCAGATTAAGTGGTAAAAATCCAGGTTAGCTGCAAATAACAACTTTCCAATAATCAAGTTAGAGACCTGGGTTTGGCAAGTATTAAGATTTGACTCAATCCATATCTGATGTGTGAGAAGATAGAAATCTGGAACTTGAGATCTGTAGATGGAGGCAAAAGAAACTATAAAAAGGTGGGAATACACAGTTTAGAAGATATCTCGAATCAGGAAAAAAAAAATCTAAGAGAGAAGGAATCAACGAAAGAAGATCAAGTACAATCAAACAAAGGAGGAAATCGAGTGCCACTGGAGGACGAGATCAATTCGACTTAGAAGCAGATCAAGTCGACTTCAAAGCTGAACATCATACAAATCAGTTCTACTTTTTCTCTCTCTAGTTTTTGTTCTTATGGTTAGAGTAATGTATTCAAAATTGTTAGTCAATAAAAGTTGGATTATGTACAACTAAATTCATTGTTGGGCTGATTGAAACCTTAGTCATGTAGTGTTTTACAAAACTTCTAAAGCACTACTTTTATTACTTATTGATTAAACCTGGTTGTCTTGATCAAACTTATAATATGAATCAAACATGTGTTAGAAAGTTCGCAGTTCAGTCGACTGAGATCTAGCGACAATCGACTGAACTGAAGGACCTTAAGTTATCACGTTGCTTATTATAAAATTGAATCTGTTATATGAGAAATAGAGATGATCAATGTCTTATGCTCATAACTAGTAACACAAGAATCATTTAGGTTCTTGGTTTAATCAACTTGGAGGATCTAGATTTGATACCAACTTCTAGAGCTTTGAGTGTTTGTTAATTTCTATCGTTCCTATGCTTTCTTCAAGTGCAACTTAGTAGATATCTTGCTAAATACTTAAGGAAAGAAACAAATTAGAGTAGATACCATGCCTAATTCTTAGTCTAGGGAAATCTTAAATTTAAGGAGTAGTGACCATGCCCTTAAATGAACAAACATGAGTGATTTGAGTAGTGTAGAAGTTAATTTAGCATTCGTGACTATAGGTGAAAATCAAGCCCAACTAATTCAATAGATATTTTGTGATTCAAATTGAGGACTACTTGATCTAGATCTCATTTCCTTTCAAAACATACTTTTAGAACAAAACTTTATGACAAGCATTTCTGATTATTGATTAGTGAGTTAATTACTACAATCTCGGTGGGATCGACCCTTGCTTTTCACTACGCTTCTGAAAACGATTAGTACACTTGCGAGGTTTTATAATTTGTGTTCAGATTACCTATTCATTTAGATAACTGAGCTGTCAACAAATTTTTGGCGCCGCTGCTGGGGATTGTTTAGTATTTTAACTCGCAAATCAATAACAATAATTAAAAAAAATTCTTTTCTTTCGATTACATATTTATTGACAACAATGAATATTTTCTTTTAGGTACAACCCAATTTGAGGTTACATGACTTTGGTGTATGCACGGGAGATGATCACTTCATCCCAAGCTACTACCTATTGACCAAGAGATAGAGCACAATCTGCACAGACTAACTCAGTTAAGTCGACTGTCTCCAAGAAACCAGTCGACTGTACAGCGAAACATTCCAAAAGCAACAATGGGTGAAGAAGTACCAAATCGAGTACCAATGCAAGGACAAATTCACTCCAAAGAATATTGAGCAACCTTCTTGCATAGCTTACCAACCTAATGTCACAGGGAATATGCACTTATCACCTCAATTACTCAGCATGGTTCTCCACTTTAGTGGCAAACTAGACGAGGATCCTCATCTCCATGTATAATTCTTGAGAACCAGGATCAATTCAATCATGGGAGCAATTGGCAACAAAGTTCTTGAAGGAATTCTTTCCAGCTTAGAAAACCAAACAACTAAAAAGGGAAATTCAACTCTTCCAACAAAAAGAGGGCGATTTGTTCTTCGAGGTATGGAAGGATTTTAAGAACGAACTTCTCAAGTGTCCTACGCACAACATGCCTAAGGATGATCAGGTACAAGCATTTTATGAGGATTTAAATGACACTAACAAAGCAATTGTAGATTCAGCTTGCAATAGAATCTTGATGAGGAAGAGTGGTGAGGAGGCCATCGAGCTATTTGAAGAACTCAGCGAGAACTCACAACAATTCTCAACAAGGGGAAGGGGTTCGAAAAAACAGGGAGTTTACGAAATTTCTACTAGTAATAACATGCAATTAGAAATGGTAACCATGAACAAAAAAATTGATATGCTTGTTAATGCAATTTCGACGTTTGGTGGCATAAAAAACCAAGCAAAAAAATTTTATGCAATTTGTTCTCATTCTGACCATACAACTGATACATGTCCCATGTCTTCTTTCACAGATCAGGAGCACGCAAACTACGTAGGACAGGGAGTGTATCCACCCAAGAACAACCCCTTTTCAAACACGTACAACCCAGGGTGGAGAAACCATCCAAATTTCTCATGGAACAATAATCAAAACAATCAAGGCACTCAAATTGTACAAGGGCATGCGCGGAACTTCCAGATCGGGAATGGGTTTGCTCGGCCAGTTCAAGAACAGAAGAAGTTGGATTTCGAATCCACCGTTCTTCAATTACTCCAACAGCAACATCAAACAAGCAACCAACAAGGGCAGACCATTCAAAAATTGGAGACCCAAATTGGTCAAATTGCTAAGGAGTTAAATGAAAGAAAGGCAGGAGAACTCCCATCACAAACTATACCAAACCCTAGAGGACAAGAACAGCTTAAACCGGTGACAACCCTAAGAAGTGGTAAGATAATCGACAGCAAAGTTGGAACAAATGCGGACGAATCAGACACACAACCAGCAAAATCATTAGGTTCCAACAAGGTAAGTGACAAAGAAAGGGTAGTATTGCCACCATTCCCTCAAAGGTTAGTCAAGCAAAAGAAAGAACAACATTTACTTGATATTCTTGAAACTCTTAGGAAGGTAAAAATCAATATTCCCCTACTTGATACTATTAAACAAATTCATTCTTATGCCAAATTTTTGAAAGAATGTTGTACTCACAAGAGAACGTTTCAGGTTCGGAAAAATGTGGCTCTAACAGAGGAAGTAGGTGCGGTTTTGTTGAGGAAATTACCTCCTAAGTTGAAGGATCCAGGTAGTTTTACCATTCCTTGCAGGGTTGGTAAGCATTTCTTTGAAAAGGCACTGTTAGATTTGGGGGCAAGCATCAATCTTCTTCCATACTCTGTTTATGAAGAACTCGGATTGGGGAAACTCAAACCAACATCAATTACGTTGCAATTGGCTGATCGCAGCATCAAGAGACCTAGAGATATTTTAGAAGATGTCTTAGTTCAGGTAAATGATTTCATTTTGCCTGCAGATTTTGTTGTTTTAGATATGGAAGAATCTTCAATGCCATCTTCTTTACCGATCATCTTAGGTAGACCCTTTATGAGTACTGTTGATATAAAAATTTGTGTTAAAAGGGCACTATAAGTAATAGTGAAAAGATTGAGTTTAAAATGTTTGATGCATCAAAATTACCACACGATGATCATGAATGTTATAATATTGATGTGGTTCAGGAGATTGTTGACCAAACATTTCAGGTACATAGCGTCGGTCCACTACAGGCCGCAATTACACACTCTCTAACACTATCTCGAGTTGAACAGGAATTTGATGATACTGATTGGAGGATTACAGAGACAGTACACTACCTTGAAAATCAAAAATCATATTCAGGTAAGTTTGCACCTGTGTTTGAAAATCTTGTGTCTAATAACACTTTTGTTACCAGGACACCAGACGTGGAACTAAAGCTGCTACATGAACAATTGAAGTATGCATAATTGGGTGAAAACCAGACGTTACTTGTGATAGTTGCTGCGAACTTGAGTATTCAGGACGAAGAGAAGCTGTTGAGAGTATTGCGAGAACACAAGGGTGCATTGGGGTGGACCATTGCAGATAGGCTTATGTCAAGATGGTACGGTCCGTACATTGTTACAAAGGTTTTTCCACATGGAGCGTTGGAGGTTCATAGCAAAGAGAAAAATCAAACATTCAAGAAACTCATCAAGTCTAGCTGAAGACAAGAAACGCAGCGCTTATTGGGAGGCAACCCAATTTTCAGGGAAGTACTTACACTTTCTCTTTATTTCTCTTTATTCATTTCTTATTCATTTCTTTATTCATTTTCTTTCCTTCAAACCGGATGGTAACACATGCCTATTTTAAGTTTTTGTTTCAAACATTGAGGACAATGTTCCATCTAAGTTTGGGGTAGTTATTCACATTTGGAGTCTCTTGAATTTGTGATGAGAACATGAGCTCAGTTACTATAGGTGGAGAGTGGAGAACAAGTATTAGTTGTGGTCTTTATCTTTAAAAATGTTAATAACTTATCATATGGATCATACTTGAAACTTTTATCCATTTGGTCATGTCAATTCGACGAATTTTGAAAGAGAATAGCAAGTTCAACTATGATTAAACTTAAATACACAAATTGTGAGTTTTGAGCCTTATATTTTTTGAGAAGTCATACACTTGAAGATCTCAGTTGACTGCATGTATCTTGAGATGAACTAGAACTTGTTCTTGCTACTTTTCGAAACTTATTTTGGTTTTTGCATGAAAACTTGAAAATGATTAAGGCACCTAAGATTCTATCACCAAAGACAAATAGCCTACCCAACATCAATTATTCACTAGTTGCCCCTTTGAAGCCTATAAAAGCTTTCTTTTTGTAAGACACATCATCCTTAACCATGCCTAGATAAATATGTTACCTTACCTATATCTATTGAGTTAGTAGAGCAAAAATTGTAAAAGAGATGTGGTATGTCAAGGTGTTGGTAAATTTTTTTTAGAGAAGTTGGAAGATTTGTCATAAAAAAATAAAAAAAAATAAAAAAAAAACTATGAAAAGTTTGTCATCAAATAAATGAAAATTGCTATGAGTTGTGGGTGGTTGAAAGGTGTTGGTAGAAATAAGTATAGGCCTGTGATATATGGCCTCATGATTGCTTAAAAAAAAAATCTATTAGAACAATACAAGTTGCTCTACTAATTCGTTAGACATTTTGTATTCCTTTTTCCCTCAATTGTTGAAACCCTCACCCATGGCCCCATTACAACCTATATAAGACCTTTTGATCCAAGTATTGTGCAAAATCAATGGTGTGAAGATGTAGTAGCAAGATCAAGCATATGGTTTCATTTCATTCAAGTCAAGAGATCTAATTTGAAATTCCCATGTTAATGAGAGCTATATTTTTTTGGGAGTGTATGCCACGGTGAGATTTTGGAGTTGAAATATAGTTAAGCTTGCTAACCTTAATCATGGTTATGTTGCATAGGCATTGGCCACCCTACTTATTGATATTCAAGTTGAGTATTCTTGTGAATAAGTGATTAACATTTGAATTAAAATTTTTTTAGACCTATCTTAATGCTTGTACTAACCTTGACACTAAAAGTAGCAAGTTCTCTGAGGTAAAAGTTGGAAGGGTCAAGTGAGTCTTGCGATGTCTGTAGTTTTTATGAGGACAAGCAAAAGCTAAGTTTGGGGGTATTTGATAAATCTGTAATGTCCACATTTTGGAGCTATATCTGAATGCAATTAGACAGTTAAATTCTCTATCTGTGGTAATTTACTCTTCTTTTCTCTTTTCCATAGGAAACAGCCTAAAAGCAACTAAACGAAGCAGATTCAAGACTAATCCAGCACTGTGAGGATGATACACTGGAATGAAGAACTCTAATTTTGCATCAAAACATTTCTGAGAAGCTGCTGAATACAGTCGACTGATTCCTTGACTACAGTCGACTGAACAGAGTGGGTTGAGTTGTCGAAGCTTTGCAGAACAGTTGACTGACTCCTATTCAACAGTCGACTGCTATGACTGGTTTGAGTTCCCAAAAGTTTGCAGAACAGTCGACTGATTCTTAGCCAATAGTCGACTGAACGGGCATGAAATCTGGAATTAGAGATAAGAACAGTTGAGATTCACCATCATCCAAATCCGCAAATAAATCAGATTGAGTGGTAAAAATCCAGGTTAGCTGCAAATAACAACTTTCCAACAATCAAGTTAGAGACCTGGGTTTGGCAAGTATTAAGATTTGACTCAATCCATATCTGATGTGTGAGAAGATAGAAATCTGGAACTTGAGATCTGTAGATGGGGGCAAAAGAAACTATAAAAAGGTGGGAATATACAGTTTAGAAGATATCTCGAATCAGGAAAAAAATATATCTAAGAGAGAAGGAATCAACGAAAGAAGATCAAGTACAATCAAACAAAGGAGGAGATCGAGTGCCACTGGAGGACGAGATCAAGTCGACTTAGAAGCAGATCAAGTTGACTTCAGCGCTGAACATCATACAAATCAGTTCTACTTTTTCTCTCTCTAGTTTTGTTCTTATGGTTAGAGTCATGTATTCAAAATTGTTAGTCAATAAAAGTTGGATTATGTGCAACTAAATTCATTGTTGGGCTGATTGAAACCTTAGTCATGTAGTGTTTTACAAAACTTCTAAAGCACTACTTTTATCACTAATTGATTAAACCTGGTTGTCTTGATCAAACTTATAATATAAATCAAACATGTGTTAGAAAGTTTGCAGTTCAGTCGACTGAGATCTAGCGACAGTCGACTGAACTGAAGGACCTTAAGTTATCACATTGCTTATTATAAAATTGAATTTGTTATATGAGAAATAGAGATGATCAATGTCTTATGCTCATAACTAGTAACACAAGAATCATTTAGGTTCTTGGTTTAATCAACTTGGAGGATCTAGATTTGATACCAACTTCTAGAGCTTTGAGTGTTTGTTAATTTCCATCGTTCCTATGCTTTCTTCAAGTGCAACTTAGTAGATATCATGCTAAATACTTAAGGAAAGAAACGAATTAGAGTAGATACCATGCCTAATTCTTAGTCTAGGGAAATCTTAAATTTAAGGAGTAGACACCATGCCCTTAAATGAACAAACATGAGTGATTTGAGTAGTGTAGAAGTTAATTTAGCATTCGTGACTATAGGTGAAAATCAAGCCCAACTAATTCAATAGATATTTTGTGATTCAAATTGAGGACTACTTGATCTAGATCTCATTTCCTTTCAAAACATACTTTTAGAACAAAACTTTATGACAAGCATTTCTGATTATTGATTAGTGAGTTAATTACTACAATCTCTGTGGGATCGATCCTTGCTTTTCACTACGCTTCTGAAAACGGTTCGTACACTTGCGAGGTTTTATAATTTGTGTTCAGATTACCTATTCATTTAGATAACTGAGCTGTCAACAATATCTTTTACGATTTCTTCTTCAACGTCATATTTCCTTTTATCCAACATCACCTCTAAGTCGATACAGGACAAATCACATATAACTTCCACTCAGTCGAAGTCCATGTTCCCCATCATGGCCACTCCATCTATAGGAAGCCCAGTAATCATTGCTACATCTTGGAGAGTGACAGTCATCTCTCATACCGGTAGGTGGAATGTGTTGGCCTCCGGCCTCCATTGCTCGACAATAGCTGTAAGTAAATGATGATCAAGCTTCACACCCCCCATAATCGAACTCCGTAAAAACCTACTTCGACAAAGTACGGAGCAATACCGGGGTCCATGGAAAGAACCGCGTGCTTCCGGAAGTTACACTTCTTTGCAGACCCATCTTACACGGCTTTGGATCTATGTATGGATTGCAACGCGAGCAGACTTGAGTTCACCGGTCTTGGAGGTGTAAGTCCAACCGAAAATGATGGACCGCTAGTGGAAGAATGACGACCACCAACCTACAAGAACAAATACAAATCTTGGTATTAAAAATATAATGTTACATATTCGTATTTAAAATAATAATAATAATAATCAATCTTACCTCTGCAAATGGTACACCACTAGTGCTACCAGAAGGACTTCTCGCTCGCCTCGTTCTAGTCATTTTCTTTATCAACAATAAACTTAAGGTTAATTGATAAGTCATTTCTTTATCAACAAACAAAGGAAAATGTGGGAAAATACACAAACGACAACAAAAAATTCCAAAACTTTTTTAGTGGGTGAAGCTCACCCCACACAAGTCAACACAACTTGTAGAAGTGATTTTCGACAAAGGGTTTGCGAGATACGGCCATGTATCGCTTTTGGTCAAGAAAAACCAAAATAAAGCCGTACACGGCCGTATCTCGCAAACCGTGAGTCAAAACTCATTTCTAAAATTTGCATGGGCTTGTGTGGGGGTAAGTCCAACCCAATCGCAAAGTTTCTGAATTTTTCGTTGCCGTTTGTGAGGTTTCCAACGTTCTCATACTCAAAATTTCAAAAATTAGTTGTTTAAGTTGTTGTGGTTACGATGAATGATATAAAAATACACAGATGACATCCAAAATTCTCAAAACTTTGCGAGTGTGTCGGACTAACCCCACACAAGCCAACACAACTTGTAGAAATGCTTTTCGACAAACAGTTTGGAAGATACGACCGTGTATCGCTTTTGGTCATAAAAAACCAAAATAAAGCTGTACACAACCGTATCTCGCAAACCGTGAGTCGAAACTCACTTCTACAATTTGCATTGGCTTGTGTGGGGTGAGTCCAATCTACTCGCAAAGTTTCGAAATTTTTGGTTTCCGTTTGTGAGGTTTTCTACTTTCTCGTACTTAGAATTTCAAAAATTAGTTGTTTAAGTTGTTGTGGTTACAATAAATGATATATAAAAACATACAAACGGCATCCAAAAATTTCGAAACTTTGCGAGTGGGTTGGAATCACTACACACAAGCTAGCACAAATTTCGAAATTTTTTGATGCCATTTGTGCAGTTTTCTCGCGTCTCTCGAACAACAACAACTAAACTACTATATTTTTTAGTATTGTTACGCTAGAAAACACTACAAATGACATACAAAAAATACGAAACTTTGCGAGTAGGTTGGAATCACATAACACAAGCCAACGCAACAAGTAGAAGTGAGTTTCGACTCACAGTTTGCGAGATAAGGTTGTGTACCATTTTATTTTTGTAACCCCTATTTTCTGTATTTGTATTTTCTGCTGTATTTCATTTCACTGTACTCTTTTATCAATTCAAGATTCTGTATTTTGTTTCCAGTTCCAATAAAATCATTTCTGTTGTTTCAACTCAAATTTGTGCCCAATCTATTTCAATTGCATCTTGTCTATCAGCTCAATTTGCTATTTTTCTAGGGGAATTGACTGATTCATCTCATTAAATCCATATGGCCTAATTATAGTGATTTTTGACTCAATCTCCTTTTGGATCCTACTCAAACCCGTTAACCAATAACCCACAACCCGAAACCCTATACTATATAAACCTAATTAACTCCTAACCCTAATTAACCCTAAACCTTTTCACTGTTCTACTCCCATATATTGTAGCCGCCAACACCTTCTACACTGTTCGTCTTCCCCACCTCTTCACCTCCCGACCCTTCGTCTTCCGTCACCACCATTCGACTCCAACCACCACCGCTTCACCTCCCATTCATTGAGTCGCCGCCACCTCATCCCGCACCCTTATCAAATCCACCATCTTCGTCGCCTCCTCTCCCGAACCCATCACTCTCCATTGCCGAACCCATTTACCTTCGCCCTGTGCTTCGACCTCGTCATCATCCCCCACCTCTTCTTTCCCTCGTTGCCTCACCATTGCCGAACCCCCTAAGTTCCCGCCATTGCCAGCACCCTTATCACACTGATTTCCTCCCAAGAATAGAGATCTTCGACCACCACCCATCGCTGCGTCGCTCCTCGACCGCAGCGCTGCTGCCAGTCACCTCGACGTCGCTGCCGTCTTGCCGCCGCAGTCGCCCACAACCCATCGCCGTCGCAGCCACCTACTGTCGAGCCACCACAGTTAGTCGCTGTGTTGATCAAATGAGAAGGAAGAAGAAGGATTTGGCTGTTTGAATCTCAGCCCTCCATCTGATCAAGATCTGATCTGAGCCATCCGATTGTCTTGATCTTGATCGCCATCAAGATTCACACCGATCCGATCCATCCGATCTCGATCATCGATCAACGTCCTCATCCAATCAAGGCAAGTATTTTCTTGTATAATTTGTTGTTCTAGTACAAGCTTTTATTTGAAAATACTGAAAGTAAATCGTAGTTGTAACTCCCCTTTGGCTTATCATTTGATGATCTTATTTTAATCCTTAACAACTCCATGATCATAAGAGTCACAACCTTTCATTGATATATTCATTTCACAACTTGTTGGATCTAATTTATTTCCTAATTACTTGAACACATGAAACTAAGAACCTCTTTGACTTGTAAATGCATGTTGTATGATGTATGTGTTGATCTTACTTTCTTTAAGCTGAGAAATAAATGTGACTTGCCGATTTGATATCCATTACATCCATATTTTCATCATACTCTAACCTAGACTCATACTAGTCATTTATCATGCCACTTTTATATAAAAGAAATTTACATATGCTGCTATTTCTGTCTTTGCTTGCTGTTTCGATCCTGATGACATCAGAATTTAAACTAGAGTTCTAAACATGAAATTTAGCCCCAGATATCTAGTTTGCTAACCTTTTGATGGAATTAAATTCCGAGTTATGCTTTGTGAATAATCGCAGTTTTACTGCTGCTGTGTCTGAGATTTCAGATTCACAATTTTGCTGTGACACTTTGATTTACAATTAATTTAACCATGCTACCGGTAAGATAATCACTTAAAATTTTGCATGCTGATATTAGACACACTAGAGAAAATTTTCTAATTTTCCTGTAAATAATTAATGAAGTTTCAGACCTATTTCATATTTATAAACACAATTTTACAAATTCTGGCTGAACATGAATTATGTGTAGTATTCTATTTTGACTCCAGTTGTTACCACTTTCATGAATCTTGTTTATATGCGCTGAATTTGGTAGAGATTCTAGTTTCTAGACTTTCTGACGGATCCAGATTTACATTCTTGTAGCAATGGGAATCGCAGTTTTGGTGCAGCAACGTCATGCTGTCCAGAATTAGAATTCTCGTAGTTCTTGATAATTTTAATTTGTTTTGACCCTCGAATATGCCTTCTAATTATCTTAAACTTGTTCCATATTCTGGATCATATTTACTTGCCTTGTTTCGCACACTTTCTGTAACGCCCCGAATTCCAAAAATACACTGAATTCGAGATTCCACAGGATCTTTACACTTCTTTCGTACAATTTTACAAGGAATTTAAAACTTTTCACTTTACATCAGAGTTACATGAAAACTTTACACTTTACATTGTACAGCGGAAGTAAATTTACAACATTTATATAAAAGTACAACGACATTGAATAATCTCTAAGTATCTGTTCCTCTTTAATCTTCATCATGTCATTTACCCTGCATACAAAACTGTGGGTACGTCAGTTTATTCAACCGACGAACATTATACACGGCCATCCTCTCTATGCCGGAAATAGTATAACTGATTTTCCATATTTAACAAACACAAACTTGTCACATATCAACCTAAAGGGAATACCCTATTGATGTCGTGTTGTGATTGTGCACTTAGTCCTTAATGCAATTATTTATATTATATGACACTAATGCACACTTGTTCGGATTCTGTGCATCCCATACTACATAGGTCCGAGGGCAAGCCTCTTAATCGTTCTTCATCATGTAGGGTTCAATCCTTCGTCATGACTTAATCCACTACTATAACTACGGTAAGTATCCTAGATGATCTATGAGTATAAGCTCATGTACAGAAAATCTGGAGGGGAATCCCATGCCATGTCTTGACGCATTAAGCATGCATTCTATGGCAATTCAGCCTCCTTCATGGCACACGATCCTCTTGTAGTCACCAAACATCCCACAAGCGTCGCCAAGATCCCGATAATTCTGGAGTAGTGCCACCCATGTCTTGACGCATCAAGCATGCATTCAGTGGATCACTCTCACATCGTAGACTCGAGGCCATCATACTTGTATTTTTCTCTCACTTTCATCACCTCTTCACTATGCACTAATTCTTAATTTAATGAAATCATGAACAAAATCAATCTCTTAGAGTTAGCCCTCTCACTACTACCGGTCTTATTTCTTTCATTTCACAATGACCCAAACTGGTCTTTTCAATTGCAATAATAAAATTATTCATCACTTTCACTTGTCGGTGTGAGTTTTGGCTATACCCTAATTTTCAATTTCAATTCACAAATTCACATATTTGAGTTTTCATACTCAATAACATTTCTTTTTCCAATCACATGATTTCTAAATTATTCATGAGTCAATAACCATACATGGAGTTCAATTACTCATCATGTATTCCATCAAATATTTATTTCCACATTAAAAATCATATCACCAATTATATGGTCAAGATGAATATTGACAACTCATTATTGTCGCACTATTCTTCACTAAGAATAATTCACACAACTTCACTACATACTTTCTTTCTTTATTATTTTTCTTTTCTAGCACTTTATTTCAAGTCCTTTTTCAAAACACAACTCTCACAAAAATATAAGTGTAGAACCATAGTTCTAACTACACTTTTATTCCCAAAATGTACTTCATTTCATTCTAATAACTCCCAATTTATTTTTAATAAATCACACATAATTTTAGAATAATAATAGTGTTTTTTTATAGTTTTTAAACATCAAAAACCATCAAAAACATTTTTTTTTTCCAAAAAGTCTAATACTGGCCGAGACCAGGATTCGAACCGGCAACCACTCTCTGGCCACTAGGCCGATTGTGCTGTTCAGTATAGAGAGGGGTTCAGAGAGTTATATACTCTCTACTGAGGCTTAATTCAATTTTTAAATGCACAACAAAAATATGGTGTTATTAAGGATCGAACCATCGACCTGTAAGAACCCAACCCGCACACTGTAGCATTTAGAAGCCTTCCGACCACTTGAGCTATAGGCTCAAGTTGTCTCAAATACAACTTGCATTTTAATTAAGTCAACTCTCTGTTTAATAGAACATTTCGATGTCTCAAAAGCTCTCATTTGAGTTTTACTTTTACTAAATTTACTGTAAATCTCTAGAATAATTATTCCCATAATAATTGATACTCCAGTAATTAAAAAATAATTTTTCTAATAATTCAACACATATTTTGCATACAATTAGTTTAAATTTTATACTACTACTACCACATTTCTTTTTCGACATTTCTTATCCAATTTAACATCAATATTCTCTATATCAATTCCCTGTTTATATTCCTTTTTCCAAACCCACAAATTATATTTTAAAGTTATTCCTTACAAACATTAGCACGAAAAGTTCATTCAAGCACATAAAACCATATTTTCATAACTAACATTTGCATTTAATTTTTGATGCCAACAACAAATTTTACTTCAAGCAATCCATAGCTATAAATAATTAACATACAACTTAAGTTTGATGATGGAATCACATACAATCTATTTAGCAACATTCCAATCAACTAATAAGCCTTTTTTTCCAATTAAATGTACTCTTATTAATCTTTTTCATGCATTATCATTTCAATTCAATTTTATCATGCTATCTAATTAGAAACATGGAAAATAACCCACCTTAATTTGGAGAGAAATACAATTGCAACACCTCCCAATCACAAGAGTCCTTGCCAAAAGAGCGTTCCTCCTCCTCCTCGATGTGCACCCAAGCCTCCCAAGATGCCAACCCGAGCACCTTGATGCCGGCCTTCCCTTTTTGATGCAAGCACAACTCCTCACACACAAATCTCAATCTTTTATCTCACTTACTATACTACCAACAATGTATTTTCTACTATAGGTTTTGGAGAAATAAAGAGTACAAAAATAACTAGGCTAGGGGGGGGGGGGTATTTATACTAAAAATTTGAGTAAATGGAAGGCTAGGATCAAACTAGGAGTTAGAAATAAAAGGCTAGGATTCAAGAGGGAGTTGTAGTAACCAACCATAATCAAGCAACCACCACCCATGACTCCACTATTTTGTTCATTTCCCTCCATACTCAAAGCCGGCCACAATGGTGTGCTTTTGCACGTGTACATGCAATGCACGTGCATGCATTTGTTCTCCGTTTAAAAAAAGTTGTACATTATATTTTCTATAAAAATAATCTTTAAAAGATGTTCTACATTACAAGTTGTAATTAAAATAGAAATAACTCATGAGCTTTAATTAATGGGCCAAAATAATAGTCTTATAAAAAATAAATAAATTAGATTTGGGCTAGAAAGAAAGGCTTATGTTTATTTGAAGAAAATGGGCCTTTATAAAAATAATTAGAGAATATATATATATATATATATATATATATATATATATATATCCACATTATCCATAATGAAAATAATTATAAGATTTCATACTACAAAATTGCACGTGCACACTACGTGCAAAATAAAATAATTTTCATAAATGAAAATCGGGGCATTACAACACTCCCTCCTTAGAATAGTTCCGTCCCCGAAACTACAGTCAAGAGCGAGAAACAAAACACTCACAACAAGCACAAGAAAATACAAAATACAAATCAAACAAAAAGCTCGGGATAATCCTTCAACATCCTCTCCTCAGACTCCCAAGTAGCCTCTTCAACCAAATGGTTCCTCCAGACTACCTTGACCATCGGTATCGTCTTATTCCTCAAGACTTTCTCTCGACGATCAACAATCTCGACAGGAGACTCGATGTAATGGAGATCCAGATGCAAACCTTCCGGCACTTCAGGCAAATGATGACTCGGGTCTGGAATATAACCTCTCAGCATAGACACATGAAAGACATTGTGTACCTGAGATAACTCTTCCGGTAATTCAAGCCGGTAAGTAGTTTTTCCGATCCTTTTCAATATCTTGTACGGGCCTATAAACCTCGGGGCTAATTTTTCCGCCTTTGCCAAATCGAATCACACCTTTACTGGGCGATACTTTCATAAAGACGAAGTCACCTACCTCAAACTCAAGGTCCCTTCTCCGGTTGTCTGCATAGCTTTTCTGCCTGCTCTGAGCCTCTACCAACCTTTTCCTGATCAGATCAATCTTTTCAGAGGTTTGCTGCACAAGCTCAGGCCCAAACAATTGACGCTCCCCAACTTCAAACCAACAAACAAGTATCCTGCACTTCCTGCCATATAGAGCTTCGTACGGCGCCATCCCAATGCTAGTCTGAAAACTGTTATTGTAGGCAAACTCTACCAAAGGTAAATGCCTTTCCCAACTGCCTCCAAAGTCTAGTACACAACACTGAAGCATATCCTCAAGAATACGATTGACTCTCTCGGTCTGCCCATTGGTCTGCAGATGAAAAGCAGTACTGAAATCTGTCTTGGTACCCAAAGCTGTCTGAAGACTCCTCCAGAAATGCGAAGTAAACTGCACATCTCGATCAGACACAATAGTTGACGGAACACCATGAAGCCTGACGATCTCGCCAACATACAACTCAGCTAACTTGTCCATCGAAGCAGTGAGTTTCATCGCCAAAAAGTGAGCGGACTTGGTTAGTCGATCGACTATAACCCAAATCACATCATTGCCTTTAGGACTCTTGGGCAATCTCGTAATGAAATCCATACTGATGTTATCCTACTTCCATTCCGGAATGGGTAACGGTTGTAATAGACCTCCGGGTCTCTGATTCTCGGCTTTGACTTTCTGACAAACCTCACACTTCGCCATAAATTCAGCCACATCCCGCTTCAAACCTGACCACCAGAAATGCGGTTTAATGTCTCTGTACATCTTAGTACTCCCAGGATGTACCGCCAAAAGAGTAACATGCGTCTCCTGAAGAATACTCTCTTTCACGTCCGCTTGATTTGGAACGCACAGTCTATCTCCCAACCACAGCACTCCATCCCCGATTTGAAATCCTGGCAACCTGCCAGCACTAACTTGCTCCTTCATCTCCAAGATATCAGTATCAACCTCCTGACTTGCAATGATCCTTCCATTCAAAGTAGGCTGAAGCCTCAACTGAGCTAAAGATGCTTCCAATCCTTGCAAGACAACTTCAATACCTGCTCGATCCAATTCCTCCACCAGATGCTTCTGAGTTGTAATCAAACTGGATAAACTGCTCTTGCGACTAAGTGCATCAGCAACAACATTAGCTTTCCCAGGATGATATTTGATCTCAGGTCGCATGCCCTCAAGCACTTCCAACCATCTCCGCTGCCTCAAATTCAGATCCTTCTGCTGATATATATACTTCAAACTCTTGTGGTCCGTGTACATGTTTAATTTCTCACCGTACACGTAGTGCCTCCATTGCTTCAAAGCAAAGATAATCGCAGCCAACTCCAGATCATGAGTCGGGTAATTCTTCTCATGCGGTCTTAGTTGCCTAGAACCATAAGCGATTACTCTTTCCTCTTGCATTAAGACACAACCAAGCCCACGATGTGAAGCATCGCTGTAAACATCATACTCAACACCTGCTCTAAGCAAAGCCAAAATTGGTGCAGTAGTCAGTTTCTTTTTCAACTCCTGAAAGCTCACCTCACATTGCTCAGTCCACTTGAATTTCACATTCTTCTTGGTCAAACTAGTAAGTGGTACGGCTAACTGAGCATAACCTTGAATGATTCTCCCGTAGTATCCAGTCATTCCAAAAAAACTTCTGACTTCCTTTACTGTACTAGACCTAGCCCAATCTCTCACTATCTCTATCTTCTGAGGGTCAGTTGCCACTCCCTCCTTCGAAAGGATGTGACCTAGGAATGCCACTTCAAATTTCTAGAAATCACACTTGGATAGCTTGGCATACAACTCCTGCTCTTCCAGCTTCTTCAAAACTGCTGCCAGATGCTCGGTGTGCTCCTCTTCTAACTTGGAGTACACGAGGATATCGTCAATAAACACCACGACGAAAAAATCAATGAACGGCCTCAGAACTCTGTTCATCAAATCCATAAAGATTGCGGGTGCATTCGTCACTCCAAATGGCATAACTAAGAATTCGTAATGCCCATGTCGAGTTCTAAATGCAGTTTTGTGCACATCTTCAGCTTTCACTCGAACTTGGTGATATCCTTATCGAAGATCTATTTTGGAGAAAATAGTTGCTCCTTGTAGACGATCGAACAAGTCATCAATTCGGGGAATATGATACTTATTCTCAACAGTGACCTTATTCAGCTCTCGGTAATCGATGCACATTCTCATCGATCCTGTTCTTCTTCTTTACCAAAAGCATTGGTGCTCCCTAAGGTGACGCACTAGGTTGAATAAAGCCTTTCTCCAACAGCTCTTCAATCTGCCGTTTCACCTCATCCTGTTCCACTGGAGCCATCCTATACGGTGCCTTAGAAATGGGTGCACTTTCCGGTTGAAGGGTGATGCTGAACTCTACATCACGATGTGGGGGTAACCCAGGAAAATCATCTGAGAACACAGTTGGATAGTCCCGAACCACAGGAATTCCTTGCACTTCCATAGGAATCTCTTCCTTGCGGATAGCTGCCACCAGCCTAAAACACTTCTTCTTTCCTTGGAAAATGACTTCAGGTCCACCTGGAGCCTTCACCGTTACCGTCTTGGTCTAGCACTCGATGCTTGCACTGTACACCGACATCCAATCAATGCCAATGATAACATCGACTCCCAAGATAGTCAGCTCGATTAGATTAATTCTGAAGATTCTGTCACCAATCACAATCTCGCAATCAGCATAGTACCGATCAGTGGTTAAAGTTTTTTCCCTGATGGAGTAGCTACTGCTAAGATCTTGTCTGGAAAAATCTTCGGTTCAACTTCCAACACTTTAGCAAATTTAGGAGACACAAAAGTATGAGAGGATCCAGTATCGAACAAAACAACAGCTTTCATTCCATTCAAATAAAGTTCCCCTGTTACATAATACACACTCATTACGTAACAGTTCACTAAATAAGTGGGAAAAGAAACAACAGTCTAACTCCTACGGTTCCTCTTTGCTTCACGAACTTCTCCCCGTAGTTCATCAACCTCTTCCTTTAGCACATCGGTCATATTCTTCCTCTTCTCGAGTTCCCATACACGATGACTGAGAACTGAAAAGTCATCCTTGCTCTTTGCCAACTGAGCCTCCAATAATCCGACTCTCTCCCGCAGTGTTTCTACCTGTCTCTGAAGAGATATCACAAGACTACTTGGAACTGGTTCTTCTTCTTCGTCAGAAGAGTCATCAGATGAATCCGGAGGTGGGGTGATCTCTCGGGATTCAGGCCATTCTTCTCCGTCGGAGTCTGCTTGCCCTGGGTAGTACTCTTCCTCGGAATCTGCTTGTCTAGGATAATAATCTTCCTCGATGATATGCCAATTATCGTCTCCAGTAGGGTCGAAGTGATCAGCCATCTTAGAAAATAGAGAGGAAGAAGCATAAGTCATAGAGAACCACAAATGTAAGTAACTTTCATTTAAATCTCTAAACTCAAACACATACTCTAATATCCACTTCTAGGGTATCGTTCCTTATAAATTTGTACTAGTGTGAAGAGTGACTTTGATACCACTCTTTAACGCCGCGAATTTCAAAAATACACTGAATTCGAGATTCCACAGGATCTTTACACTTTTTTCGTACAATTTTACAAGGAATTTAAAACTTTTCACTTTACATCAGAGTTACATGAAAACTTTACACTTTACATTGTACAGCGGAAGCAAATTTACAACATTTATATAAAAGTACAACGACATTGAATAATCTCTAAGTATCTGTTCCTCTTTAATCTTTATCATGTCATTTACCCTGCATACAAAACTGTGGGTACGTCAGTTTATTCAACCGACGAACATTATACATGGCCATCCTCTCTATGCCGGAAATAGTATAACTGATTTTCCATATTTAACAAATACAAACTTGTCACATATCAACCTAAAGGAAATACCCTATTGATGTCGTGTTGTGATTGTGCACTTAGTCCTTAATGCAATTATTTATATTATATGACACTAATGCACACTTGTTCGGATTCTGTGCATCCCATACTACATAGGTCTGAGGGCAAGCCTCTTAATCGTTCTTCATCTTGTAGGGTTCAATCCCTTGTCATGACTTAATCCACTACTGTAACTACGGTAAGTATCCTAGATGATCTATGAGTACAAGCTCATGTACAGAAAACCTGGAGGGGAATCCCATGCCATGTCTTGACGCATCAAGCATGCATTCTGTGGCAATTTAGCCTCCTTCATGGCACACGATCCTTTTGCAGTCACCAAATATCCCACAAGCGTCGCGAAGATCCCGATAATTCTGGAGTAGTGCCCACGCCATGTCTTGACGCATCAAGCATGCATTCAGTGGATCACTCTCACATCGTAGACTCGAGGCCCTCATACTTGTCTTTTTCTCTCACTTTCATCACCTCTTCACTATGCACTAATTTTTAATTTAATGAAATTATGAACAAAATCAATCTCTTAGAGTTAGCCCTCTCACTACTGACGGTCTTATTTCTTTCATTTCACAATGACCCAAACTGGTCTTTTCAATTGCAATAATCAAATTATTCATCACTTTCACTTGCCAGTGTGAGTTTTGGCTACACCCTAATTTTCAATTTCAATTCACAAATTCACATATTTGAGTTTTCATACTCAATAACATTTCTTTTTCCAATCACATGATTTCTAAATTATTCATGAGTCAATAACCATACATGGAGTTCAATTACTCACTACAAAACAGACTCGATTTACCGGCGTATATTCCCCGGCGTTTTACCAGTAGCGCCGGGGCAGGGAGCGTCTAGGAATGGGGTGCCAGATGGGATGGTTATACACCGGCGGTCGCTTTCGCTAAGAATAATTCACACAAATATGTGAATTTATTTCATCAAATATTTATTTCCACATTAAAAATCATATCACCAATTATATGGTCTAGATGAATATTCACAACTCATTATTGTCGCACTATTCTTCACTAAGAATAATTCACACAACTTCACTACATACTTTCTTTCTTTATTATTTTTCTTTTTAGCACTTCATTTCAAGTCCTTTTTCAAAACACAACTCTCACAAAAATATAAGTGTAGAACCATAGTTCTAACTACACTTTTATTCCCAAAATATACTTCATTTCATTCTAATAACTCCCAATTTATTTTTCATAAATCACACATAATTTTAGAATAATAATAGTGTTTTTTTCATAGTTTTTAAACATTAAAAACCATCAAAAACATTTTTTTCCCAAAAAGTCTAATACTGGTCGAGACCAGGATTCGAACTGGCAACCACAGGGAAACAAGCCACACGCTCTAGCCACTAGGCTGATTGTGCTGTTCAGTATAGAGAGGGGTTCAGAGAGTTATATACTCTCGGCTGAGGCTTAATTCAATTTTTAAATGCACAACAAAAATATGGTGTTATTAAGGATCGAACCATCGACCTGTGAGAACCCAACCCGCACACTGTAGCATTTAGAAGCCTCCCGACCACTTGAGCTATAGTTATCTCAAATAGGCTCAAGTTATCTCAAATACAACTTATATTTTAATTAAATCAACTCTCTGTTTAATAGAACATTTCAATGTCTCAAAAGCTCTCATTTGAGTTTTACTTTTACTAAATTTACTGTAAATCTCCAGAATAATTATTCCCATAATAATTGATACTCCAGTAATTAAAAAATAATTTTTCTAATAATTGAACACATATTTTGCATACAATTAGTTTAAATTGTATACTACTACTACCACATTTCTTTTTCGACATTCCTTATCCAATTTAACATCAATGTTCTCTATATCAATTCCCTGTTGATATTCCTTTTTCCAAACCCACAAATTATATTTTTAAGTTATTCCTTACAAACATTAGAACAAAAAGTTCATTCAAGCACATAAAACCATATTTTCATCTACTAACATTTGCATTTAATTTTTGATGCCAACAACAAATTTTACTTCAAGCAATCCATAGCTATAAATAATTAACATACAACTTAAGTTTGATGATGGAATCACATACAATCTATTTAGCAACATTCCAATCAACTAATAAGCCTTTTTTTCCAATTAAATGTACTCTTATTAATTTTTTTCATGCATTATCATTTCAATTCAATTTTATCATGCTATCTAATTAGAAACATGGAAAATAACCCACCTTAATTTGGAGAGAAATACAATTGCAACACCTCCTAATCACAAGAGTCCTTGCCAAAAGAGCGTTCCTCCTCCTCCTCGATGTGCACCCAAGCTTTCCAAGATGCCAACCCGAGCTCCTTGATGCCGGCCTTCCCTTTTTGATGCAAGCACAACTCCCTCACTCACAAATCTCAATCTTTTATCTCACTTACTATACTACCAACAATGTATTTTCTACTATAGGTTTTGGAGAAATAAAGAGTACAAAAATAACTAGGCTAGGGGGGGGGGGTATTTATACTAAAAATTTGAGTAAATGGAAGGCTAGGATCAAACTAGGAGTTAGAAATAAAAGGCTAGGATTCAAGGGGGAGTTGTAGTAACCAACCAAGATCAAGCAACCACCACCCATGACTCCACTATTTTTTTCATTTCCCTCCATACTCAAAACCGGCCACAATGGTGTGCTTTTGCACGTGTACGTGCAAAGCACGTGCATGCATTTGTTCTCCATTTAAAAAAAATTGTACATTATATTTTCTATAAAAATAATCTTTAAAAGATGTTCTACATTACAAGTTGTAATTAAAATAGAAATAACTCATGGGCTTTAATTAATGGGCCAAAATAATAGTCTTATAAAAAATAAATAAATTAGATTTGGACTAGAAAGAAAGGCTTATGTTTATTTGAAGAAAATGAGCCTTTATAAAAATAATTAGAGAATATATATATATATATATCCACATTATCCATAATGAAAATAATTATAAGATTTCATACTACAAAATTGCACGTGCACACTACGTGCAAAATAAAATAATTTTCATAAATGAAAATCGGGGCATTACACTTTCATGCTTGTCTTGATAATAATAATAAATAACAAGGGAAAGACCATAGTAGTGGACAATATAGGTAAGTATACTAAGAAAGGGGCCCGTATTTCTCACATGATACTTGTCTCATGAACTAGTTACTATTGATTCATGAACTAGTATATGATTATTTGATTCATGGACTGGTTATAGTAACACTTGATTCATAGACTAGTATATTATTTGATTCATGACTTGTCATGTTATTACTTGACACATGAACTAGTTATATGATTACCGGATTCATGAACTTGCTTGCTTGATACTTCATGCCTGAGTACACCGTCCTATAAAATACACCACTAGGCCTAAACGTAACTTATTTGTAAGTAGCAACTATGTGGTAAATAGTTGGGACGCATGAAGTGATACCTAGATAGAATTAAATATTAGACTTAAGAATTGTAACATCCTGAATTTTCAGCTATAATTAAATAAGAGTTGTTTGATTTCACGTGTTGTGCACGTGCAAAATTATTTTACTTTTTTTCCTTAAAAGAATTATTCTTCATGAACAAGTGTTTTAAATTATTTTCCCTTCTTATTTAGAAAGCCTATTTAAACTCTAGGTCTATTTGTCTCTTTCTAGCCCACCCTGATTAATTAATAAAATTCATTTAGAAACCCATGGACTTTTAGCCCAATAGTGTGAGCCCATTAATTAAATCTTCTTTAATTAACATGACTTGTAGTGTAGACTAGTTTTGTAGCAAATTAAATTAATTAAACTTGTACAAACTAGTAACTAGGGGGAGTTTTCATAACACGTGCATTGCACTAGCACGTGTTTGGAGCCCATAAGGGGATCGCCGGATGGTGGACAAAAAGAGAGGGAGAGATGGAGGTAGTGGAGAGGTAGTTTCTCAATCATGGGTAGTTGCTACAACTCCCTAACTCATCATAGCCTTTGATCCCTAACCATTTGATTAAATCCTACCCATCTATTCTCACTCAAAAAAATGTATAAATACCCCCTATTTCTTCTCATTTGGTACACTAGAAAATTGATTAAGAAAGACAAAAATTAGAGTGAGAAAAGATTGAGAGTTTTTGGTGAGTAAAAGATTGAGAGATTTATTTGTGTGTGTGTGTTCCTTCCAAAGGTGGCCGGCCTACACCATAGGAGCAAGAAGAGGAGCTCGGATTCCATACAAGCTAGGAGGAGAAGTCAAATTGGCGGCACAAGCTAGGAGGAGAAGGAGCCAATCGTTCATTCTAGGAGATTTTAGGAGTTCTTAATTGTTTCTCTCTATAAAGGTGGGTGATTTTCTCGAACTTCTAACTAGATATCATGCTAAGGTTGGTATTGATAAAATTGATAAGAAAAACCCAATTAGGATAGCCATGTGATTAAAAAGGAGGCAAAATGCAAATAATGTGAATGCTTGTTAAATTGAATGTTAGTTGATGCAAATTGTGATTCTTACCATGCTACTATGATTTATGTGATTTGTGATGTATTAGATTAAGAGAAATTGTGTTGGAATGGCTAGATAATTAAATTAGCATCATGGAAATATGCATTGCCTAAATTGACTTGATGATAGTATGAAAAAAGAACAAATTTTGTAGTGGAAATGCTTGTACAATCACAAAAGAATAACAAAAGAGAGTTATGGAAAATTGTGGTGCTAAGACATGAAGAAATCATAATTGTTTTCTCATTTTCGAAATTTTAGATTAAAAATGCGAAGTAGAGAGTAAAATACATGTTTTGAGTAAAAAAATAATAATATTTTCTCACTGATATACTGAGAATTTATAGAAAGTATATTATGGAAATTTAGAATGCCAAGTAGAGAGGAAAAGAATCAAAAACACTTGATTTTTATGAAAATTTGTATTGAACAGAGAGTCAAATTATAAAGTTGTAATTCAACTCATATCGAGTTAGTCACTTGGACTTCTTGGTCACTGGGTGCGCTACAGTGTGGTCACTGTAGCCGGGTCTGGCCTTGGTTGTGGGTTCGAAACTGGGCAGTGCCCATTTAATTTCGATTTTTTTTATAAAAAAATCCAAAATACACAGTTCGACCTATATGGACTTAACACCATTCCATATCGCCTAGCCGCTTTGGGCTTTCTAGTCTTCGGTGGCGCCAAAGGGCAGTTACTGTAGTGTTGGGTTTGCCTTGGGTCTCGGGTTCTAAACCTGGTCCTGGCTTTCTTAAAACATTTTTTTGAGTTTATGGACTTTAAAAATTCGGAAAAAAAAATACTATAATTATTATAAAGATATTTAGACTTCATGAAAAACATTTCTACATTATTTGGACTAATAAAATGAGATTTAGAAACCAAAGTTGAGTAAAAATAATGGAAAGAACTCCATAGAGTTGGTGTTGCGAAAGTAAAAAATGTGGTTAATTCTAGAGAAAATTCCATGTAGTTTATAAAAGTGAATTTTATATGAAAAATTAAAGTGTGACTTATTATAGGTTTTATTCATAAAATTGTGAGTTTTAATGCATGAGAAGTTTACTTAAGATAAAATTGTGATTTTTGAATTAAGTAAAGGAAAGAAATGATAATGTGAGAAATAAAGGAACTATACGGAGATTAAATTATGTTTGTGAAAGGAATAATTTAATTTGTCACTTTGGGCATGAAATTGATGCATAAGAATGAAATAGAAGAATCATGTTGAATTATGAAAAACTTTATGAGTGTGAATACTCAATTCTATGAACATGAAATGAGATTAAAGACTAGAGTACGACTAAGACCTCATACCGGCATTTCGAATAAATTCTTTTGAAATGGAATGTTTAAATGAAAGACCAAGTTGGGTTGTTGTGTTGATTGATGGTTAAGACCGGTATAGAGGAGGTACTAACTCTAGAATGTTGATTTTATTCATGATTCAATAATTAAGGATTAGATACATAGTGAAGATGTGATGAAAGTAAGAGAAAAACACGAGTATGAGGGCCATCAGATTGGCGGTGTGAGAGTGATTCATAGGTTGCCTGCTTGATGCGTGATATCATGGCGTGAACACTGCTCCAGAATTATCATCTCGATGGCGATGCTTGTGGGGTGTTTGGTGATTACGGGTGGTGCCATCGTTCCATGATGGAGGCTGAATTATCCATAGGCTCTGCATGATGCGTCATGTCACAACGTGGGATTCCCTTCCAGGTTGTCTGGACATGGGCTCGTAACTCATAGAACATCTAGGATACTTACCATAGTTACCGCAGTAGCTTAACTCATGGCGATGGATCGAACCCTACAAGATGAAGTGTTCTAAGCTGGTGGCAGCTATCCGCAAGGAAGAGACTCCTGTGGAAGTGCAAGGGATTCCTGTGGTTCGGGACTATCCGACTGTGTTCTTGGATGATTTTCCTGGGTTACCCCCGCATCGTGATGTAGAGTTCAGCATCACTGTTCAACCGGGAAGTGCACCCATTTCTAAGGCACCGTATAGGATGGCTCCAGTGGAACAGGATGAGGTGAAACGGTAGATTGAGGAACTGTTGGAGAAAGGCTTTATTCAACCTAGTGCGTCACCTTGGGGAGCACCAGTGCTTTTGGTAAAGAAGAAGGATGGATCGATGAGGATGTGTATCGATTACCGAGAGCTGAATAAGGTCACTGTTCAGAATAAGTATCCTATTCCTCGAATTGATGACTTGTTCGATCGTCTACAAGGAGCAGCTGTTTTCTCCAAAATAGATCTTCGATCAGGATATCACCAAGTTCGAGTGAAAACTGAAGATGTGCACAAGACTGCATTTAGAACTCGGCATGGGCATTATAAATTCTTAGTTATGCCATTCGGAGTGACGAATGCACCCGCAATCTTCATGGATTTGATGAAAAGAGTTCTGAGGCCGTTCATTGATTCTTTCGTCGTGGTGTTCATCGACGATATTCTCGTGTACTCCAAGTCAGAGGAGGAGCACACCGAGCATCTGGCAGTAGTTTTGAAGGAGCTGGAAGAGCAGAAGTTGTATGCCAAGTTATCCAAGTGTGATTTCTGGAAATCTGAAGTGGCATTCCTAGGTCACATCCTTTCTAAGGAGGGAGTGGCAACTGACCCTCAGAAGATAGAGGCAGTGAGAGATTGGGCTAGGCCTACTACAGTAAAGGAAGTCAGAAGTTTTCTTGGGATGACTGGATACTACAGGAAATTCATTCGAGGTTATGCTCAGATAGCCGTACCGCTTACTGGACTGACCAAGAAAAATTTGAGCTTCAAGTGGACTGAGCAATGTGAGGCGAGCTTTCAGGACTTGAAAGAGAAGCTGACTACTGTACCTATTTTGGCTTTGCCTAGAGCAGGTGTTGAGTATGATGTTTATAGCGATGCTTCACGTCGTGGGCGTGGTTGTGTCTTAATGCAAGAAGGAAGAGTAATCGCTTATGGGTCTAGGCAACTACGACCACATGAGAAGAATTACCCGACTCATGATCTGGAGTTGGCTGCGATTATCTTTGCCCTAAAGCAATGGAGGCACTACGTGTACGGTGAGAAGTTGAACATGTACACGGACCACAAGAGCTTGAAGTATATATATCAGCAGAAGGATATGAATCTGAGGCAGCGGAGATGGTTGGAAGTGCTCGAGGACATGCGACCTGAGATTAAGTATCATCCTGAAAAGGCTAATGTTGTGGCTGATGCACTTAGTCGCAAGAGCAGTTTAGCCAGTTTGATTACAACTCAGAAGTATCTGATTGAGGAACTGGACCGAGCAGGTATTGAGGTTGTCTTGCAAGGATTGGGAGCATCTTTGGCTCAGTTGAGGCTTCAGCCTACTCTGAAAATAAGGGTCATTGCAAGTCAGGAGGTGGATGCTGATATTTTGGAGATGAAGGAGCAGGTTGGTGCTGGCAGGTTGCCCGGATTTCAAATCAGGGTTGGAGTGCTGTGGTTCGGAGATAGGCTATGTGTTCCAAATCAGGCGGACCTGAAAGAGAGTATTCTTCAGGAGGCACATGCTACTCTTTTGTCGGTACATCCTGGGAGTACTAAGATGTACAAAGACATCAAACAGCATTTCTGGTGGTCAGGTTTGAAGCGGAATGTGGCTGAATTTGTGGCGAAGTGTGAGGTTTGTCAGCAAGTCAAAGCAATCAGAGACCCGGAGGTCTATTACAGCCGTTACCTATTCCGGAATGGAAGTGGGATAACATCAGTATGGATTTCATCACGGGATTACCTAAGAGTTCCAAAGGCAATGATGCAATTTGGGTTATAGTCGATCGACTAACCAAATCTGCTCACTTTTTGGCGATGAAACTCACTGCTTCGATGGACAAGTTAGCTGAGTTGTATGTTGGCGAGATTGTCCGGCTTCATGGTGTTCCGTCAACTATTGTGTCTGATCGAGATGCACGGTTTACTTTGCATTTCTGGAGGAGTCTTCAGAAAGCTTTGGGGACCAAGACAGATTTCAGCACTGCTTTTCATCCACAAACCGATGGGCAGACCGAGAGAGTCAACCGTATTCTTGAGGATATGCTTCGGTGTTGTATACTAGACTTTGGAGGCAGTTGGGAAAGACATTTATCTTTGGTAGAGTTTGCCTACAACAACAGTTTTCAGGCTAGCATTGGGATGGTGCCGTACGAAGCTTTGTATGGCAGGAAGTGCTGGACTCTTGTTTGTTGGTTTGAAGTTGGGGAGCGTCAGTTGTTTGGTCCTGAGCTTGTGCAGCAAACCTCTGAGAAGATTGTTCTGATCAGGAAAAGGTTGGTGGAAGCTCAGAGCAGGCAGAAAAGCTATGCAGACAACCGGAGAAGGGACCTTGAGTTTGAGGTTGGTGACTTCGTCTTTCTGAAAGTATCACCCAGTAAAGGTGTGGTTCGTTTTGGCAAGGGCGGGAAGTTAGCCCCGAGGTTTATAGGTCCGTACAAGATATTGAAAAGGATCGGGAAGACTGCTTACCGGCTTGAATTACCGGAAGAGTTATCTCAGGTGCACAATGTCTTTCATGTGTCTATGCTGAGAGGTTATATTCCAGATCCGAGTCATCATTTGCCTGAAGTGCCGGAAGGTTTACAATTGGATCTGAACTACATCGAGTCTCCTGTCGAGATTGTTGACCGTCGAGAGAAAGTCTTGAGGAATAAGATGATACCGATGGTCAAGGTAGTCTGGAGAAACCATTTGGTTGAAGAGGCTACTTGGGAGTCCGAGGAGAGGATGTTGAAGGACTATCCTGAGCTTTTTACTTGATTTGTATCTTTGTATGTTCTTGTTGTTTTGTTGTAATTTGTTTCTCACTCTTGACTGTAGTTCCGGGGACGGAACTATTCTAAGGAGGGAGTGTTGTAATACCCTGATTTTTCAATTAATGAAAAATTACTTATTTTGGCTAATATTTTCATCAAGATGAGTAAAGATATTTTTAATTTGTGCTTTTCATTGTACAAAAGCCTTTTTCTTAAAGCCCAAAATGTACTTCATTTATTTTGTTTTTAAATAACTATTGTTTTGGGCCATTAATTAAAGCCCATGGTTTAATTCTATTTCATTTACAACTTGTAATGTGGAACACCTTTTAAAGACTTTTATTTTGTATTTTGTACAAGTTTCTTCTATGGTGACTAGTGCATGCACGTGCATTTCATGTACACGTGCATGAGCACACCCTTCTTGGCCGGATGGGAAAAAGAAGTGGATCAAGTCATGGGTAGTTATCTAGAGTGTGGGTAGTTATTACAACTCCCTAGTTCATCCTAGCCCTTGACCCTATAACTATCTACTAAATCCTAGCCTTCCATCTCACCCAAAATGGTGTATAAATACCCCTCTCTCTTAGACATCTTCTACACTAAAATCCCTTGAAAGAAGATATATATATTATATATTAGAGTTTTGTGAGTGAGAGTCCCTTGGAGGCCGATCATCTCTACAGAGGAGCTTCGGTGTGGACCAAGGAGCAAGGAGCAAGGAGCAAGGAGTCGTGCATCGCATTAAGAAGCTTTACTGGATTCATTTATTTCGTCAATAAGGTGGGTGTTTCTCAGGACTTCTAACATAGGAATTCTGTTATGCAATAATGATTGTTACCATGCTTATGAAAAGTAAGTTTAAACACAGTAGATTGCCCTGTGTATGCTTATTGTGAAAGTTGTGAGGGACTAATAATGAAGTAATGACACTGTAAAAAAGAGACTGAAATGGGCCTGTACAGTCGACTGTCACGTAGACAAGTCGACTGGCACGAGGCGAATCTACTCTCATGATTTATTAGAAAATTTAATGGTGTACATGTGTACAACTGAAGTGATAGAATGATTGCTAATTTCATATCCCCCATGTTATGAATGATTGAGAGACATGAACAGATGAAAAAGAACTAGTGATAATTAGTAGAAATTGGGAATAACCCGTACAGTCGACTGCTGACGTAAACAGCCGACTGATGTATTGAATTAAACTATGAATAGTCCAGAATTCCATGAAACGAAGTATTTTTATTGTGATGTTCTAGTGTGCTAAATTGAGATTTAGTATTTCATCTCTGCAATCAAATGATGAGAAAATGAAAATGCATGCTTAACATTTCCCTTGAGGAAAGAAAATATTATTTATGTGAAATTATATGCTATGATGTTAGTGAACAGCTAAGAATTTATATGTTTATGTAGTATGAATATATTTTAATGTGACACAATGATGCATGTGAATAGAAGAACAGAGGGAAAGATGACCCCTTAAATTGAAATTTTAATTTGTTCAGCCGACTTAATGCATGGAGTAGTCGACTGGACTGAGTAGAAAAGAAAAATGTACTGTTGAAACCCCAGGACAGACGACTGATTGAATGACAGTCGACTGTCACGTGAATGATATTTTGAACATGAAAATTTCGGAGCAACCGACTGGCTAGGTGCAGTAGTCGACTCTCCTGAGCAGTTATGAAGAACTTGATTTGACGGAACAAGTCGACTGTCCAGAATATTTTGATATGTTAGAGATCTTATTTTTGTTTCTGTTGAAAATTATGAATCTTATGGTTGATGTTGATGAACTCTACTTGTTGTTGCATGAATTTACATGAAATGAATCATCGATTTGAATTGAGAATATAAAAGCTAAGAACATGATGTTGAGGTAATGAAAATGAATTCTTGAGTTGAAATGCTCAAATTGGAAATTGTGAATTGGGAATTGAAACAAAAGAGTAGCTAAGTCTCCCCCGGCATTGGAAATGGAATGAAATGAAATTTGAAAAGAAAGATCAAGGTTGGTCATGTTTGAATGAAATGATTAAGTCCGGTTCAGTGGAGAGGCTAACTCTAGAGCTTTGATTTTTATTCATGATTCTAATAATTAGTACATAGTGGAGATGTGATGAAAGTGAGAGAAAATATAAGTATGAGAACTAGAGTTTACGGTGCGGGTGTGTGAGCCACAGAATGCATGCTTGATGAGTCATGACATGGCGTGGGCACAACTCAGTAATGATCGGACTTTAGCCACGCTTGTGGGATGTTTGGTGACTGCAAGAGGATTGTGTTCAGGGAGGAGGCTGAATTGCCACAGAATGCATGCTTGATGAGTCAAGATATGGCGTGGGGTTCCCCTCCAGGGTCCAGTGCACGTGCTTGTACTCATAGATCATCTAGGACACTCACCGTAATTACAGGAGTAGATTAAGTCATGGCGAGGGATTGAACCCTACAACAATGAAGAACGATTAAGAGGCTTGCCCTCGGACCTATGTAGTATGGGATGCATAGAATCCGAACAAGTGCGCATTAGTGTCATGTAAAATTAAATAATTGCATTAAGGATTAAGTGCACGATCACGACACGACATCATTAAGATTTTCCCCTTTACTTCATTTTGATATGTGAACAAGTTTGTGATCTGTTAAGAAATGAGAATCGTTATACTGTTTCTGGTATAGAGAGGATGGCCATGTATAATTATCGTCGGTTGAATAAACTGACGTACCCACAGTTTTGTATGCAGGATAAATGGCATGAAAAAGATTAAAGAGGAACAAATGCTTAAAGATTTCTCAATTGTTGTACATTTGTTTTATTGTTGTAAATTTTACTTCCGCTGTGCAATATAAATGTAATATTGATGTAAACTTTGATGTAAAGTGAAAAGTTTAAATTTCCTTGTAAAATTGTACTAAAAGAAGCGAAAAGATCCTGTAGAACATCTCGAATTCAGTGTATTTGGGATTCGGGGCGTTACAATGATACCCCTTGGTATCAGGAGGTTTGACAAGTTGGTCAAGCGAGTTGCAGCTACGGAGGAAGATATAGAGCAGTTTCATGCTACTCAGAACCAGAGGAGCAACTGGCATGTTGGGAAGAGGCCCACAGTTTCTGGGAATGTCAGAGGGCAGCCGCCGACTCAAAGTTTCAAACCTACTGGGGCGAACGCTGTCAATGTGGCTGGGATACCCAGAAATGGTTGGGTGAGACCTCCTGTGGTGACTTGTTTCAATTGTGGGGAGACAGGTCATTACCGATCTTACTGCCCTAAGCTGCGAGATGTCGTCCGTAATGAGCCAACGCAGCAAGTTAGGAAGAAGCCGTACCTGCAGGGGCGAGTATTTGCCTTGACTGAAGCTGATGCTGATGAAGTAGATCACGTCCTAACTGGTACGAGGGTAGATGTTTAGAAGTGTTTCCCTATTGTTCTCTTTTCCCTGCTTTATTTAGTGAACTGTTATGTAACGAGTGTGTGTTATGTAACAGGAGAACTTTATTTGAATGGAAAGAAAGCTGTTGTTTTGTTCGATACTGGATCCTCTCATACTTTTGTATCTCCTAAATTTGCTAAAGTCTTAGGAGTTGAACCGAAGGTCTTTCCAGGCAAGGTCTTAGCAGGTGCTACTCCATCAGGGGTGACTTTAACTATTGATCGGTATTATGTGGACTGCGAGATCAAGATTGGAGGCAGGATTTTTGGGATTGATCTGATCAAGCTGAACATTCTGGGGGTCGATGTTATCATTGGCATTGATTGGATATCGATGTACAGTGCAAACATCGAGTGCAAGATCAAGAAAGTAACAGTGAAGGCTCCAAGGGGTCCTAAAGTCACTTTTCAGGGAAAGAAGAGATGTTCAGTTTTGGTGGCTGCTATCAGCAAGAAGGAAGCTTTTGTGGAGGTGCAGCAGATTCTTATGGTTCGGGACTATCCGAATGTGTTCTTGGAAGATTTGCCTGGGTTACCCCCGCAACGTGATATAGAGTTCAGCATCACTATTTAACCAGGGAGTGCACCCATTTTCAAGGCACCTTATAGGATGGCACATGTGGAGCAGGATGAAGTTAAACGGCAAATTGAGGAACTATTAGAGAAAGGATTTATTCAACCGAGTGCGTCACCCTGGGGAGTACCGGTGTTGTTGGCAAAGAAGAAGGATGGATCGATGATGATGTGCATTGATTACTGAGAGCTGAATAAGGTCACTGTTCAGAACAAGTATCCCATTTTTTGAATTGATGGCCTGTTCGATCGTTTACAAGGAGCAGCTATTTTCTCTAAAATAGATCTTCGTTCAGGATACCATCAGGTTCGAGTGAAGGCTGAAGATGTGCATAAGACTGCATTCAGAACTCGACATGGACATTACGAATTCTTAGTTATGCCATTTGAAGTGACGAATGTACCTGTAATCTTTATGGATATGATGAACAGAGTTCTGCGGCCGTTTATTGATTCTTTCGTCATGGTGTTTATCAACGAAAATCTCGTGTACTCCAAGTCGGAGGAGGAGCACACAGTGCATCTGGCTGTAGTTTTGAAGAAGGTGGAAGAGCAGGAGTTGTATGCCAAGTTGTCCAAGTGCGATTTCTGGAAATCTGAAGTGGCATTCCTGGGTCACATCCTTTCTAAGGAGGGAGTGACAACTGATCCGTAGAAGATAGAGATGGTGAAGGATTGATTAGGGCCTACTACAATGAAGGAAATCAGGAGTTTCTTTGAGCTAACTGGATACAACAGGAGATTCATTCAGGGCTATGCTCAGATAGCCGTGTCACTCACTGGTCTGACCAAGAAGAATGTGAACTTCAAGTGGACTGAATAGTGTGAGGCAAGTTTTCAGGAGTTAAAAGAGAAGTTGACTACTGCTCCTATTTTGGCTTTACCTAGAGCAGGTGTTGAGTATGATGTCTACAGCGATGCTTCACATCGTTGGCTTGGTTGTGTCTTAATGCAAGATGGAAAAGGCTCGCTTATGGGTCTAGACAACTAAGACCGCATGAGAAGAATTATCCGACTTATGATCTAGAGTTGGGTGCGATTATGTTCGCCTTGAAGCAATGGAGACATTACGTGTACGGTGAGAAATTGAACATGTACATGGACCAAAAAAGCTTGAAGTACATCTATCAGCAGAAGGACCTAAATCTGAGGCAACGGAGATGGCTGGAAGTACTTAAGGACATTCGTCCTGAGATTAAATACCATCTTGGGAAGGCTAATGTTGTTACTGATGTACTTAGCCGAAAAAGCAGTCTGGCTAGTTTGATTACAACTCAGAAGCATCTCGTGGAGGAGTTGGATCGGGCTGGTATTGAAGTTATTTTGCATGGCTTGGGAGCATCCTTTGCTCAGTTGAGGCTTCAACCCATGCTGAACGAGAGGATTGTAGCAATTCAAAAGGAAGATGCAGAGATTCAGAAGATGAAGGAGCAGGTTGGTGCAGGCAGGTTGTCCGAGTTTCAGATCAGGGATGGAGTGTTGTTGTTTGGAGAGAGGCTGTGTGTTCCGAATCAGTCAGACTTGAAGGAGAGTATTCTTCAGGAGGAGCATGCTACTCTTTTGTTGGTACATCCTGGGAGCATTAAGATGTATAAGGACATTAAGCAGCACTTCTGGTGGTCAGGTCTGAAGCGGGATGTGGCTGGATTTGTGGCGAAGTGTGAGATTTGTCAGCAGGTGAAGGCCGAGAATCAAAAACCCGGAGGTTTATTGCAACAGTTAACTATTCCGGAGTGGAAGTGGGATAACATCAGCATAGATTTCATCATGGTTTTGCCCAAGAGTTCAAAGGGCAATGATGCAATTTGGGTTATAGTCGATCGACTAACCAAGTCTGCTCACTTCTTGGCAATGATACTTACTTCGTCTATGGACAAGTTGGCCGAACTGTATGTTGGAGAGATCGTCAGGCTTCATGGTTTTCCATTAACCATTGTGTCTGATCGAGATACGTGGCTTACTTCGCATTTCTAGAGGAGTCTTCAGACAGCTTTGGGTACCAAGACGGATTTCAGCACTGCTTTCCATCTTCAGACTGATGGTCAGACTGAGAGAGTCAACCGTATTCTTGAGGATATGCTCCGATGTTGTGTGTTAGATTTTGGAGGCAGTTGGAAAAGGCATCTAGCTCTGGTGGAGTTTACCTACAACAATAGTTTTCAAATTAGTATCAGAATGGCACCGTACGAAGTTCTGTATGGCAGGAAGTACAGAACACCTGTCTGTTGGTTTGAAGTAGGGGGAGCGGCAGATGTTTGGGCCTAAGATTGTGCAGCAGACCTCCGAAAAGATCGATCTGATCAGGAAGAGGTTGGTGGATGCTCAGAGTATGCAGATAAGCAATGCAAACAACCGGAGGAGGGACCTTGAGTTCGAGGTTGGTGACTTTGTCTTTCTGAAGGTATCACCTAGCAAAGGTGTGATTCGCTTTGGCAGAGGTGGGAAGTTAGCCCCAAGGTTCATAGGCCCGTATAAGATATTGAAGCGAATTGGGAAAACTGATAGCCGGTTAGAGTTGCTGGAAGAGTTGTCCCAGGTGCACAATGCCTTCCATGTGTCTATGCTGAGAAGTTACATTCCAGATTCGAGTCATCATTTGCCCAAGTGCCGGAGGGTTTGCAGTTGGATCTGAGTAATATTTAGCTCCCGGTTGAGATTATGGATCGTTGAGAGAAAGTCTTGAGAAACAAGACGATACCGATGGTCAAAGTAGTCTGGAGAAATCGGTTGGTTGAAGAGGCTACTTGGGAATCTGAAGAGGGGATGATGAAAGATCATCCTGAGCTCTTTGATTGATTTGTATCTTCTTTTCTTCTCCTTTCTGTTTTCTTGTTGTATTTTGTTTTCTCACTCTTTAAATGTATTCCTGGGGACGGAACTATTCTAAGGAGGGAGTGCTGTAACATCCTGAATTTTCAGCTATAATTAAATAAGAGTTTTTTGATTTCACATGTTGTGCACATACAAAATTATTGTACTTTTTTTGTTAAAAGAATTATTCTTCATGAACAAGTGTTTTAAATTATTTCCCCTTCTTATTTAGAAAGCCTATTTAAACTCTAGGCCTATTTGTCTCTTTCTAGCCCACCCTAATTAATTAATAAAATTCATTTTAGAAACCCATGGATTTTTAGCTCATTAGTGTGAGCCCATTAATTAAATCCTCTTTAATTAACATGACTTGTAGTGTAGACTAGTTTTATAGCAAATTAAATTAATTAAACTTGTACAAACTAGTAATTAGGGGGTGTTTTGATAACACGTGCATTGCACTAGCACGTGTTTGGAGCCCATAAGGGGGTGGCCGGATGGTGGACAAAGAGAGAGGGAGAGATGCAGATAGTGGAGAGGTAGTTTCTCATTCATGGGTAGTTGCTACAACTCCCTAACTAATCCTAGCCTTTGATCCCTAACCATTTGATTAAATCCTAGCCATCTATTCTCACTCAAAAAATGTGAAAATACCCCATAGTTCTTCTCATTTGGTACACTAGAAAATTGATTAAGAAAGAAAAAAATAAGAGTGGGAAAAGATTGAGAGTTTTTTGTCAGTAAAAGATTGAGGGATTTATTTGTGTGTGTGTTCCTTCAAGAGGTGGCCGGCCTACACCATAGGAGCAAGAAGAGGAGCTCGGGTTCCATACAAGCTAGGAGGAGAAGTCAAATTGGGGGCATAAGCTCGGAGGAGAAGGAGCCAATCGTTCATTCTAAGAGATTTTAGGAGTTCTTAGTTATTTCTCTCCATAAAGGTGGGTGATTTTCTCGAACTTCCAACTAGATATCATGCTAAGGTTGGTATTGATAAAGGTGATAAGAAAAACCCAATTAGGATAGCCATGTGATTAAAAATGAGGCAAATTGCAAATAATGTGAATGCTTGTTAAATTGAATGTTAGTTGATGCAAATTGTGATTCTTACCATGTTACTATGATTTATGTGATTTGTGATGTATTAGATTAAGAGAAATTGTGTTGGAATGGCTAGATAATTAAATTAGCATCATGGAAATGTGCATTGCCTAAATTGACTTGATGATAGTATGAAAAAAGAACAAATTTTGTAGTGGAAATGCTTGTACAATCACAAAAGAATAACAAAAGAGAGTTATGGAAAATTGTGGTGCTAAGGCATGAAATCATAATTGCTTTCTCATTTTCGAAATTGTAGATTAAAAATGCAAAGTAGAGAGTAAAATACATGTTTTGTGCCAAAAAAAAAAAATTTCTCACTGATATACTGAGAATTTATAGAAAGTATATTCTGGAAATTTAGAATGCCAAGTAGAGAGGAAAAGAATCAAAAACACTTGATTTTTATGAAAGTTCGTATTGAACAGAGAGTCAAATTATAAAGTTGTAATTCAACTCATATTGAGTTAGTCACTTGGACTTCTTGGTCACTGGGTGTGCCACAGTGTGGTCACTGTAGCCGGGTCTGGCCTTTGTTGTGGGTTCAAAACTGGGCAGTGCCCATTTAATTCCAAATTTTTTATATAAAAAAAATCCGAAATACACATTTCGACCTATATGGACTTAAGACCATTCCATATCGCCTAGCCGCTTTGGGCTTTCTGGTCTTCGGTGGCGCCACAGGGCGGTTACTGTAGCATGGGGTTTGCCTTGGGTCTCGGGTTCGAAACCTGGTCCTGGCTTTCTAAAAACATTTTTTTGAGTTTATGGACTTTAAAAATTCAAAAAAAAAATACTATAATTATTATAAAAATATTTAGACTTCATGAAAAATATTTCTACATTATTTGGACTAATAAAATGAGATTTAGAGACCAAAGTTGAGTAAAAATAATTGAAAGAACTCCATAGAGTTGATGTTGTGAAAGTAAAAATGTGGTTAATTCTAGAGAAAATTCCATGTAGTTTATAAAAGTGAATTTTGTATGAAAAATTAAAGTGTGACTTATTATAGGTTTTATTCATAAAATTGTGAGTTTTAATGCATGGGAAGTTTACTTAAGATAAAATTGTGATTTTTGAATCAAGTAAAGGAAAGAAATGATAATGTGAGAAATAAAGGAACTATACGGTGATTAAATTATGATTGTGAAAGAAATAATTTAATTTGTCACTTTGTGCATGAAATTGATGCATAAAAATGAAATAGAAGAATCATGTTGAATTATGAAAAACTTTATGAGTGTGAATACTCAATTCTATGAACATGAAATGAGATTAAAGACTAGAGTACGGCTAAGACCTCATACCGGCATTTCGAATAAATTCTTTTGAGATGGAATGTTTAAATGAAAGACCAAGTTGGGTCGTTGTGTTGATTGATGGTTAAGACCGGTATAGTGGAGGTGCTAACTCTAGAATGTTGATTTTATTCATGATTCAATAACTAAGGATTAGATACATAGTGAAGATGTGATGAAAGTAAGAGAAAAACACGATTATGAGGGCCATTGGATTGGCGGTGTGAGAGTGATTCATAGGTTGCCTGCTTGATGCATCATGTCATGGCGTGAACACTACTCCGGAATTATCGTCCCGGTGACGACGCTTGTGGGATGTTTGGTGACTACCGGTGGTACCATCGTTCCATGACGGAGGCTGAATTGTCCATAGGCTTTGCATGATGCGTCATGTCACAACGTGGGATTTTCCTCCAGGCTGTCTGGACATGGGCTCGTAACTCATAGAACATCTAGGATACTTACCGTAGTTACTGCAGTAGCTTAACTCATGGCGAGGGATCGAGCCCTACAAGAGGAAGAACGATTAAGGGCTTGCCCTTGGGCCTATGTAGTATGTGATGCTTAAAATCTGAACAAGTGCGCATTAGTGTCATCTAATACAAATATTTGCATTAAGGACTAAGTGCACATTCACACACGACATCAATAGGGTAGTCCCCGTAGCTTTGTTTTGTGACAAGTTTGTGTTTTTTTAAGTAAGAGAAAATTGATGTAATATATCCTAACGTCAGTTGAATGAACTGACGTGCTCACAGTTTCCATGCAGGATAAAGTGAGTGACAAGACAAAAGATTGATTGCTTCTTAAAGAGATGTTCAAGTTTTATTCAACTCATGTGTAAATGTTGTATTTTAAAATTCCGCTGCATTGATGTAACTCTGATGTAATAAAGTTTTTATTTCCTTATAAAATTATACGAAGAGAAGTATAAAGATCCTGTGGAACTTCGAATACTCGGCCTTATTTGGGATTCGGGGTGTTACAAGAATAACTTGTCACTTGTACACACTTGATACCCTACTTGATACTTGTTACTTGACACTTGTATGTGATACTTGTTACTTGATACTTGAAACAACTTCATACTCACTTGTTACTTGTTCCTACTACTTGTACGTGTTACCTGATCCTGTTACTTGAGTTGTCTTACTTGTTAGCTAGTATCTTGAACTTCACTACTTGTTGCATCCTTGTCAACCATGTTGTATACCCTTGATTCCAAATTTTGTTTCATACTTTTTTGTACTTATTTTCATACCCTTGCTTGTACTACTTGCGGCCCTAACTTGCACTAAGAGCGTTTGTCTTTGTTTCTCCCTTTTTTTTGCATGATAATATAGACTTTGGAGACGAGTTGCCTGCTGGAGTTGGTGAGCAAACCTTCTAGGCTTCGCTTGGAAAATCTTGCTTCAATTATTTTGTATTTGGGTTTATTTAATTTGTTGCTACTTGAAAATTGTAACGGGCTTGTAGTCCCGAAGTTTTTACTTTTGATCCAGATCGTGAATTTATTTGGAATATTTATATTTGTTTCAAATATTTTCTATTAATTAATAAATTATTCATGCATGCGTGGTTGTGTATATTTTTGTTAAATTTCTTGTTATGATGCTGAGTCGATCCTACAGCTTATGAGTGATGAAAATCATTCGCTGGGCTTTGTCACGTACTCATATTCCGTATTCTTTTTGGGAAGCTGGGCACGACAATATTAGTTTTTATTGACCAAAAACGATACATGGCCGTATCTCGCAAACCGTGAGTCAAAAATCACTTCTACAAGTTGCATTTGCTTGTGTGGGGTGAGTCTGACCTACTCACAAAGTTTTGGATTTTTTGGACCGTTTATGCGGTTTTACTAATATCAAACAATTAAAAATACGACTAAATCTATAATTTGAGCAAACAACAACAACTACGACTAAAATTTCACCGTCTAAAATAATCAAAATACTAAATACAAACTACTACATCTACAAAATTATTGGACAACTTTAACTAATTCAAATAATTAGAAAGAGGCATAAAAAATTAAAAAGTAACACAAATACAACTACGAAGACAAGGATTTAGTCATTACCTTACACTACTACGAATTTTCCCAATGTAGGAGTTGTTGCCGAACTTGGGTTTCGACTTCACGATTTGCTTTCGAAGATTGGAGGAGGAGGGGTTTCGAATATTGGAGGAGATATTAGGAGTGAGGGAGAGTGTGAGAATAGAGGAGGAGCACCAGCAGTGGACGGAGGAGGAGGAGGAGTTTGGGTGTGGATTAGGGTTATGATTGTTTGGTTTGCAGGAGGTGCTTCGGAAGAGAGAGATAGTGCCAACGAGGGAAAAATGCTGAGTGTGAGAGTGAAGTGAGAGAAGAGAAGTCACCGGAGTGAGAGGGGATCGGTTTCGGTTGGGATTGGGATTGGGTTCGGGGAAGAAGATAGATAGAGTAAGGAGAGAGTGAGAGAGAGAAGATATAGTTAAAAATATATATATATCCACTTTGCCTTAGCACGTCGTTGCCAACGACGGGCTAAGTCAAATTTTTTTTTAAAGTTATAACTTAGCCAGTCGTTGCCGACGACGGGCTAAGGCAAATTTTTTCCAAAAAAATAATAACAGTGATCCAACGGCTCAGATCGCCGTTCGCCACAGGTCTGTGCAAACATACTCATTTACCATCGAAGAAAGCTTATATATATATATATATATAGAGTGAGAGTCCCCTTCGGTTGCACACTACATTTGGTGAGCACTCCGTGAGCACTCACGAACTAGAGATCCTGTGAAAAATCCGAACTGCTCATATTGTTCTATATGCCTTAGATAGCCTAACAATAAAAAATCAAGTAATTTGAAGTTCATTTGCCCATTCATCAAGCTGTTAGAATTTTCAGCCATACAATTTTGTGATGATGTAAATCATGGGCAAATGAACTTCAAATTACTTGATTTTTTATTTTTAGGCTATCTAAGGCATATAGAACGATATGAGCGGTTCGGATTTTTCATAGGGTCTCTAGTTCGTGAGTGCTTACGGAGTGCTCACCAAAGTAGTGTGCAACCGAAGATTTCTCTCTCTCTCTCTCTCTCTCTCTCTCTCTCTCTATATATATATATATATATATATATATATATATATATATATATATATATATATATATGAAGATTTAGAGATTTGAGAAAAAAAATCTCCATACAAACTCAAGCCCAACTAAAATTAGTGGGCCGAAGTACTAATTTTAAAAATAAAAACTCAAAAAATAAAATTTGGAGGTCCCTAAAAAAGTATTACATACAAATAAGTATATATAAATGTAAGGAAAACATATTTGGGCTCCCTTAAAATTGTAAAAAAATCGAAAGCCCGAGACGGCCACCTCTCCAACCTCCATGGGGGCCCGGCCCTGATAGTAGATTATATAGATAGATTAGAGATAGATTTACTCAATCATGGCTTAATTCATCCTAGCTGCAGATTTGACTGGTTGATTTGCCCCCTCTTTTGTGGAGCACTTAACAAATACCTGACTGACCTCATTTTAGTTTGAATATGTGTATTATACTAGTGTTTTATATAGGGGTAGACAACTATTATCCAAACCGATCAATTCGAACCAATCCAATCTGAACCGACCAGTTTTTAACCGAATCAATTGGGGGTTTGGATTGGATCGGTTCTTGATCTTCAATAACCAATTGGACCGGTTCGGTTGTTGGATGAGGCTTTCAAATAACCGATGAAACCGAACCGACCATACCTCTATGCATAAGTCCATAAAAAATATAGTTCTCCTTTAATTTCTTGAATATACAAATAGTCATTTCTCATTTTTCTTGAGATACAAACAATCTTTTTTAATTTCTTTAATACAAACCGAGCAGTTGTTCTACCTATGTTTTGGTTCTCCATAATCCTATGTGTTATGTTGTTGAGAAATACTTGATTTACAGTGTGACCCAACTTAATAGAATCATAAAGTTGATGTAACATTTAGTAGTTACTTTAATCAAGTCAAACAGAAGTTATTTTCTAAATCTTTTTTTATTGCACCTGAAATTCAATTAGCTATGGTTATTGATGTTTCTTTTATGATAATAAACTAAGATTACAGAAGTATGCAAGTGAAAAAGCAATTTATCTCACTCATTTAAACGTCATCATCTCAAACAATTAGTGCAAAATTCATTAACAACTTGTGGTTTTATGAATCTTCATTTTAAATTCATTTCTGAATAACAAATAGCAGGTTGTTTCTTAAGTTTGATTGAAGTTGATCTTTTAAATTTCAACAAAATTATGAATGATGTTGAAGGTGAAAAGTAGCACGTCAAACCGACTATCCAATCCAATCCAAACCAAGCTTAATCAGTTTGGATGGAAACCGATCCAATTAAGGTTCGGATTGGTTGCGGATGAGAAAATTTAAAAAAAAACGATATTCTTTGGATCGGTGGTGGATGGTCCATATTAGGTCGGATACCGACCGATGCCCACCCCTACTTTTATAAGTGCTTCTTCGGCAGGGTCGGCCCCACCCTTGAGGTGGGTGAGGCGGCCGCCTCAGGCCCCGACGTTTTTGTGATTTTAGGGACCTTTATATTTGTAATTTCCTTGTAAATGTAGGCATATGTTTTATGTATAAAAAAAATACTGTTATTAAGGACCCCAAAAAATAATAATTTGAGCCTTTAATTTTTTTTAAAAAAAAAATTTGGTTTAGGTTTTAAGACTTGAATTGAATTTGAAACTTTAAATTTGGGTGATTTAAAACAAATTTATATATTTTGCATATTTTGCTTTTAACAATGTGCAAAATTTTTGTATACATGTTTTTCTTTTTTTAGTGTATGGGGGCCCCACTCCAGAAGTTTGCCACGGCTCCCCGGAAACTCAAGGCCGGTCCTGTTCTTCGGCAACGAAGTACTTATAATTTTTGTTTTGAGCAAAATATGAAGCAAATCAACGTGTCCGGAATGGTTGAACTGGTTGAAGCCAGCTCTCCCTAGGTGGAGGATCAAGGCCAAGGTATACCGGTTTAGCTATACAGTAAACTAAATGTGTTAATTCTAATAGAGCCATCCTAGAGTATCCACTAATACTATCTCTGCTGCTAAATTTTACATATTTAGCATTTGATAATTAGCTTTCTACGTCGAGTGTTGCAGTCGGTTAGAACCTAATTTAAAAATAAGACGAAAGGACTTCTTCCATACAACCTTTTTTTTGTCACTAAAAAAAATTTGCAAGTCGAAAGATCATCTTTGGTTTGACGATTTTTTTGAACAAGCTTCTTTTTGGCCGGACGGAAGAAAATCTTCCATATCTTCTTCCGTCCGAGCATTTTTTTTTCTTTTTTTTGATTTTTAAAATGATTTAAATAACATTTTGGTAATTATTGGAATGGCAATTAAGTAACTTTCGAATAAATTTTTTGAAAAAGTTGTCCGACAGAAGATCTTTGTCCTTCAGAGCTTTTTTATTATTATTTTATTTAAATGCTATTTTCATAATTTTTGAAATGCTATTTTTGTAATTTTTAGAAAGAAAAGTTACAATCTATATTAAGCTAGTAATTTTTGAAATGCTATTCTCTATATTTTTAAAAAAAACCAAGATGGAAGATCTTCTATATTTACCAAAATTTGAAAGTCGCTGCTCCTTATATTTCTATATTTTAAATTTATAACAAATGATAGTGGGAACTCAATTGCTAAAAAAATATGTAAAATATGAGTTTATAGCGAACCACAGTGGATGCTCTTATAAATGCCAGAAATTCTTTCCTCATCATATATGGTTGGGTGGATAACTTACACAGTACTGTACGGATGACTACTTATAAAGCGGCATCTCGTGCATTTATGTGTTTCTTTTTTCTATCCTTTAGTTTGGTTAAATATAAAAAAAAATTGTATACTAAAGTTTCTTTCTTTCTTTCTTTCTTTTTTTTTTCTTTTGTTTTTTTTTAAAGGACACAAAGTTTAAAAAAACCTTACTAGGTTAGTTAGGGTTAGGGTTAGGATTGTGTTAGGGTAGGATTTAAAAAAATCACTTAAATCTTTTATTTGTGTTTAAAAAAATCACATCAATCTCTTTTTTGTGTTTAAAAAAATATCATTTAACTAATCAGATGTTTAAATAAATATCCCGAACTAATCCAAATCCTAACCCTAACCCTAACTAACCCAGTAGAATTTTTTTAAACTTTGTGTCCTTTTTTTCTTTAAAAAAATTTTAGTGTATTTTTTTAAACTGGCCCAAAACTTTGTGTATTTTTTTATATTTAGCCCTTTAGTTTAAATCTCATCTGCAATGCAAGAGAAATTACATTCCTATTTTTTTCTTGTATATATTAGCTGTCTTGTGTTATTCTTCATTATTAGTTCTTGTACAATATTTCAATAACCGCACTGATCTAAACAAGTAGTCAACTAGACTTCATATTTCATCCAATGCAAACAGGAATCTACTTAATAAAAAACATGCTAACAAAAGTAAATGACTATTAGGGCTGCAATCGAGTTGAGCCGAGCCGAATATCTTCAGGCTCGAGCTCGGCTCGTTTACGAAATGAGCTCAGTTTTGAGCTCGAGCTCGGCTCGAGTCGTGCTTTGATCGTATTCGAGCAGAATAGCTTGCGAGCTTAGCCTAAAAAAAAGAAACCAAGCTCGAGCTCGGCTCGTTTACGAAACGAGCTCAGTTTTGAGCTCGAGCTCGGTTCGAGCCGAGCTTTGACCGAGCTCGAGCCGAATAGCTCGCGAATAGCACGATTCGTTTGTAGCCCTAATGACTATCAAACTAGTAGAAAGGACAATTATAACTATACGTTTAAGCTAATGAGTCGATCCCCTCCCCCCTTCTTCTATGTTAAAAAAGGGCAAGGAGGCAAAAAAGTCGGTACATCACATTTAAACTAATACATGTGTTTCTCACGTTTTCAAAAAGTTTAATAAAAAAAAAAATAAAACCCCAAACACCTACCGGTCTCTCATCTCTCCTATTTCCTAAACCCTTCACAATCCTCCACCTCCCTTGGGCACTGCCCTCCCCGACCCTCCAACTCTCCGGCTGGTGGTGCCCACCATGTTAGGTAAATTGTAGCGCAGCGGAGTTTGTTGAGCAATAATAGCGAGGAGGACAAATAGACATAATGAACAACCAAACAGTAGATCACACAAATCACACAAAGATTCGTCCCGGTTCGGACGAACCTAATCCAAAGGAAAATATAAGGAGATATTATGCAAGTAGAGAAAATTACAATAAATTAGTTACAAACACACTTACCAAGAATTATCTCTTGAGCCTCATTTATAATGGAAGAAATATCAAAGAAGTTTTTGTCTCTCTTAATGTAGACTATTACAATATATAGAGAACTAGAGGAACCCTAGGTTGTAGTCTTGACACAGTGACCATCTAATATATGATGAGTAAGGCCCACATGATATGAGTCATAATATAAATTAGAGTAGAAGTTGGGCCCGGGAGATCACCAAGACCCAACCTGCACTGCTACCTGTCACAGTTTTCTGTTGACTGCTCCAAAGGGGCAGTCAACTGCAAATGAATGACAGCGAATCATAGGACATTGCAGTCGACTATCCATATAGACAGTTGCATGTCAGTGTGCTGCTGCTGCTACTCTTGCTATTGGTTGTTGCTACTCTTCTCTTCATCGACGCTTCTACCTACTTCCTTGTTTTAACGTCATCTCTTTGTCAGAGAAATCTACTCCCAACTCGTAGTGCTAATAGCAGAAGTGCACCACAAGCAATAGAAACTCCCAAGAAATAGATGAACCAAGAACATGTCACCACAATATATGGATCTCACAAGAACACAACCAATATGCAGAGATAACCAATACTTCTTATTCCCAAAGAAATACAAAGATTACAAGAAAGATTACAACTCTCAATCTCTCTCTCTCTCACCTGTGAAACACTCGGCACAATCTCTCTTGAAGCTGAATAATTATCAGCACCTGATAGGATATATAAATCCTAGAGTTTACGACCATATAGCCCCCAAGCAAACCCTAAAAGATAAACACAAATATAGCAAATTGGGCATTTCTCCCGTAAGCCCAAAAGAAACAATCAGTGTCGGTGTCAGTCGACTGCCCCCCAGGTCGGTCGACCGCATCGTGCAAAATCAATCCAGAGGGCTGACCGGTCGACAGCACCCCTAGTGTCGGTCGACCGTCCCCTTCTCTGTTGGACGCCTGCACTTGAAGAACCCCCAGTCGACTGGGTCGGTCGACCCCAACCCACTAGACTTCTCTTCTTCTACTTGCTGCTTGTCTTCCCTTACTTCTTTGTCTTCTCATCTTCTTTTCCAACTTCAAGTACCCCATGCCTATGTGTATTTGAGGCCACAATTTCTAACAATCTCCCACTTGGATCAAATACACCACGCTTCTAAGTTATTGCAATATTTCCTCGCATTATATCTGCTATCTCCCACTTTTATGGAAGACCCAAGTACTCCCCACTCTCATGAAGAGTACCTCCACCACTCCACCACGTGGAGTGCACCAATCACCCATCATCGCCTCATGAAGGATGTGCTCCACCAATCGCATAGAGCACGAATACCAGAGAAACAATCTTCCGTGTCGGATTTCGTGTTATGAGACTCCCCACCTCGCAAGATTTCCATCAACACCGGACATGGTTCAAAGCCTCTCAATGCACCCTCTGCACTAGAAACCTCCGTGGATGACACCTCCACAAACTCCGCAGACTGTTCAATCCCTATAGTCCCAATTCGGTTACCCTCAACGACATTACCCGGCATATCGATACCAGCGCTCTCTTCCTCACAAGAGCGACTTGAAGCTTCAATTGCCAATTCGCAAAAGTACCCTCTCCGCAGCAATGTCTTGCCCACTAGGATTACTTCCATGGGCATCAGCTCCTACTAAATTAGTAACCTCCCCTTCATAACTGAAAGAACTCGGTTGCACTCCACACAACCTACTACTCGATTCCGGCTGAGAGTCAACAACAGGAGAAACGCCCCTCACGTCTCTAAGAAAATAAAGCGTTCCCTCACGCTTCCCTTTTGCAATCACCCTTGAACCTGCAGCTATGTACCACTCCCCACTACCAAATGTAGTAGACAACCCCTCCTTGTCTAGCCTTCCAATCGAGATAAGATTTTCTTTCAAGTCTGGAACATGTCTTATCTCCCGCAAGACAACACATTGATCATCAATGGTATTCACGCGAACAGTACCAACCCCATGTACAGAACACCGGTAATCATTCCCCACGATCACATCTCCAAAAGAACCCTCCTCGTAGTCATCAAATACCTCTCTCCTCGGAGTGCAATGAAAAAAAGCTTCCGAATCGATACACCAATCTTGAGTGCCTAACCCCTCCCGAGCTGATAAGCATAACTCCTTAACAAGCCCTCCTTGGACTTCTTTTGGATTATCTCTCTTCGGTTTCTCCTGCTTCTTCTTCATATAAGCCTTACAACTGCGCATCATGTGACCCTTTTTGTAACAATACCAGCACTCAGGCCCATGTTCCTCATCGCTGTCATCAGACCCACTCTCAGATGAACTACTCTGATCCTTTCTTCTTCGACTGCTCTTAGATCTCCCACGTCTCTTCTCAACATACATGGCAGAATCTCTTGAAGATGATGATGGATATCCCTCGTTTCTCATCCTTCTCACCTCCTCATTCAGAATGCTACTCACCACATCCTGTAGAGTCGTCGAATCTGTCATAGTGCCTGTAATAGTCTATTCCACCGTACCATAACTATCGAGTAAAGTAGATAGAAGAAACAATGATTGCCCCCTCTCTGAAAACTTCAAACCTGCAGCTTCCATCTGGTTGTAAACCATATAGTAATTGTTCACATGCTCTACTACTGAACCCCCTTCCTTCAACTTCATATTAACCAATTTCTTCAGATGAAGAATTTGATTAGATGCCAACGGTTTCTCATACATATCCGTGAGAATCTCCATAGCCTCCTTTGTGATCTTTGCCTTCGAGATATGAAATAACACCTACCTACTCAGCCCCAACTGAATCTGTCCCAGCGCCTTCTGATCCAAATGATTCCACTCTGCCAAGACATTCGCATCCTTGTCTGCACCAATCGGCTTCTCATCAAACAACGGACCATCAAGATCTTTCTGACGAAGATACACTATTATCTGAATCTTCCACATCGCGAAGTCACTCCCATCGAATCTCTCGATCTTCATCTTGTTATCGGTCATCTCGAAGCAACTGTTCTGATACCACTTTTCAGAGAAATCTACTCCCAACTCGTAGTGCTAACAGCAGAAGTGTACTACAAGCTATAGAAACTCCAAAGAAATAGATGAACCAAGAACAAGCCACCACAATATATGGATCTCACAAGAACTGTAACACCTACGAATTCCAAAATACAACTGAATTCGAGTTCCACAGGATCTTTACACTTCTTTCGTACAATTTACACGGAAATAAAAACTTTTCTTTCATCAGAGTTACATTACACTTGTACATTATCACAGCGGAAGCAATATTAAAATCAATTTACATGAAACAACATTTAAATCAATCCTGCGCAGCATGTATACTTCAATTATCAAGCATCTTTACCTTGCATATAAAACTATGGTTGCGTCAGTTTATTCAACTGACGAAATATTATACACGGCCGTCCTCTCTATGCCGGAAACAGTATAATGATTATATTTCTTAGCAAACCACAAACTAGTCACAAACAGAACTAAGGGACTATCCTATTGATGTGGTGTTGTGAATGTGCACTTAATCCTTAATGCAATTATTTATATTAAATGACACTAATGCGCACTTGTTCAGAGTCTATGCAGCCCATACTACATAGGTCCGAGGGCAAGTCCTTACTCGTTCTTCATCTTGTAGGGTTCAATCCCTCGCCATGACTTAATCTACTACTGTAACTATGGTAAGTATCCTAGATGTTTTCTGACCTACGAACTCATGTCTAGGCGCCCTGGAGGGAATCCCAACGCATTGACACATAACTCGTCATGCAGGCATCCTGTGGTAATTCAGCTCCTGCCATAGACATGACACCACCCGCAGTCGTCAAACACCCCACGAGCGTCGCCGCCGGGAAGGTACTCTGGAGCAGTATCCACGCCCTATCATGACTCATCATGGGACATCCTGTGAATACTCTCACGCCGCCAATCCAATGGCCCTCATACTCGATATTTTTCTCTTACTTTCATCACATCTTCACTATGTATCTAATCCTTAATTTAAATGAATCATGAATAAAATCAATCTCTTAGAATGTAGTACTTCCACTATACCGGTCTTATTCATTTAATTTCACATGACCCAACCTTGGTCTTCTCATTTCAAAATATCATTTCACAATTCTTTCTTTGCCGGTTTAAGGCTTGGCTATACCCTAATTCTCAATTTCAACTCATAATTACAATGTCATACTCATAAGATCTTTTCATGATTAATCATAATTCATATTTCCAAAAGCATAGTACTCATGTATTCATATCTTTCATAATTCATCACAATCTATAATTCAATTTCATGTGCAATCCATATGCAAGAGTCAATTTTAATTAATAATCACCAATAATTTGTGTGTTCCACACATCTATTATTCACAAATCAAATCTTACTACAAACACATTTTCTTTTATAATTCCATTTAATCATCCGAGTTACAACTTTTCAAAATTCATCTTTTATCCCCAAAAATTTTTGTTTATTTTCCTTTGTTTAAAAAAATTTAATTTCAAAAATGAGTCATTTCTTGCAAAACTCCAATTTCTTATTCACACTTCACCAAAAGTTGTATAAATATTTTTTAATAAGTTCCGATAATTTTTCAGAATTTAATCCATAATTTCCTGATTTTTATTCTATTTTAAATGTCCATTTTTATTTCAAAAGTGCCAAAAAAATATTTTTTCTAAACTCCAAACCCACCAAGATTCGAATCAGCGACCAACGATGAGGCAGACAGCGCACAAGACCAAAGCACCACAGCTGCAAGGCGATTTAATTAGGAATTAAAAGCCGTATGTTTCTGTTCTCGGTGATTTGGATTTTTTTACCAAAAAAAAAATAAAACAGAGTCGCGGTATCGAACCCGAGACCTCCGATACTGTAGCGACCCAAATCTCTTCCGACCAGTTGGTCTAAGTGAACATATCAATTTGATAATAAATAAAATAGGTTTTGACTCTACTCTCTGTTCAAAACTAAATTTCAAAATCTTCAAAACGAATTTGTCTCTTTTTCTCCTCTTTTGAAAGCAATAATGTCCAGAATAAACCTACATTTATTTTAACCATAGCCAGTATATTTAAAGCTATTTTCCCTCTTTTAAAACATGTATTTAGCCTTAGATTGCATATTATGAACACTATTTTGACATTTGAAAACTATTACATAATTGTTCATAATCAAAGATGATTTTTTGCACAAAATTCAATACAATGATGTTTGCTTACATTGATAACTAAAATATTTTTTTAGCACAAAATTAACTTTATAAGTGAGTAAAGACTTCCACTTCTTTTTTTTTATATTAATTAATCTACACATGATACATTTAATTATTCGTATGCAAAAAGACATTCTTTTTCATTTATTCAAATCTTCCACATGATAAATATCACAATAGGGAAATTCATTACATCTATTAACAAACAATTCGATCAGTTCAATTTAAACACACTATTCTACTTTGGCATTTTTAATCAATAAGCATGGTTCAATTTCTTACTAGCGAATGTCACATAATTGTAATTTAACATAATCAACATGCATTCTAATGTTTATAACAATGAGAAACATATACTTTTACTCATAGGCAATAACTCTAGTAATCAATCAACACACATTTGCTAATTAACAGTCTTCTTCTAATTAGACATGCATGTATTTCATTTCAACTAGTAGCTTATAATAATAATTCAATTTTATTTTCTAGCATGATTTTCTAGTCTAGAAGTCATGAGAAACACTCACCTTTTGAAAAAAATCAATTAAGAAGATCCCCTAGAGCCTCTTAGATTGCGAGTGAGTGCCTTCTCCTAGATTGCAATGCACGAACTCTTCTCCTTGCTCCTTGCCAAAAACCGAGAGCACCAATGTACGGATGGCCGGCCTCCAATGGGGGTGTACACACATACACTCACACTCACACACTAATATGCATATATCTCCTATATAATGTCTCCTTTTAATATTTGCTTTAGTGTAGAATACAAGTATGAAGGGGGGCTATTTATACTATTTTTAGAGTAGATTAGAGGGCTAGGATTTGTTGGATAGTTGTATAATGGGGGGCTAGGATAGGAGAGGAAGTTGTAGCAACCACCCACACACAAATAAACTACCCATGCACACAAACCCACTCTCCCATCACCCATGCACAACCGGCCACCATAATAGTGTGCATTGCACACTACGTGCATCGCACGTACCACCTAGTATCCCTATTTAGAAGTTTGTACAATTTAATTAATCAAAATGTTCACCATTTGTCTCTACATGAAAAGTGTGACCATTTAATTGATTTATTAAATTGGTGGGCTTCACAATTAGTGGGCTTAGGCTGTGGGCCAAGTCAACAAATTAATAATTAATTAAAGTGGGCTAAAACAAATAAATAGTGTTTTAGGCTTTAGAAATAGGCTTTTAGAAAAAATAAAGGAAAATAATTGTTCATACTAAAATGAGTTCTTATATATAAAATAAATAACTAATATACACATGAAATTTGCACGTACACCACACATGAAAAAATAATATTTTTATAAAAATGAAATTTTAGGATATTACAACACTCCCTCCCTAAAATAGTTCCGTCACCGGAACTACAATTAAAGAGTGAGAAAACAAAACACAATAAGAAAATACAATCAAGCAAAGAGCTCAGGATGATCCTTCATCATCCTCTCCTCAGATTCCTAAGTAGTCTCTTCAACCAACTGGTTTCTCCAGACTACCTTGACCATCAGTATCGTCTTATTCCTCAAGACTTTCTCCCGACGATCAACAATCTCAATTGGGAGCTCACTCAGATCCAACTGCAAACCTTCTGGCACTTCGGGCAAATGATGACTTGGATCTGGAATGTAACCTCTCAGCATAGACACATGAAAGACATTGTACACCTGAGACAACTCCTCCGGTAACTCAAGCCGGTAAGCAGTTTTCCCGATCCTTTTCAATATCTTATACGGGCCTATGAACCTCAGGGCTAACTTTCCACCCTTGCCGAAACGGATCACACATTTGATGGGCAATACCTTCAGAAAGACAAAGTCACCAACCTCAAACTCAAGGTCCCTTCTCCGGTTGTCTGCATAGCTCTTCTGCATACTCTGAGCTTCCACCAACCTCTTCCTGATCAGATCAATCTTTTCAGAGGTCTGCTGCACAATCTCAGGCCCAAACATTTGACGCTCCCCAACTTCAAACCAACAGACAGGCTGTAACGCCCGGAATCCCAAATATACTGAATTCGAGATGTTCTACAGGATCTTTCCGCTTCCTTTAGTACAATTTTACAAGGAAATTTAAACTTTTCACTTTACATCAGAGTTTACATCAATATTACACTTTACATTGCACGGCGGAAGTAAAATTTTACAACAATGAAAACAAATATACAACAACATGGAGTAATCTTTAAGCGTTTGTTTCTCTTTAATCTTTATCAAGCCATTTACCTGTATATAAGACTGTGGGTATGTCAGTTTATTCAACCGACGATCATTATACACGGCCATCCTCTCTATGCCGGAAATAGTATAACTTAATTTTCCATATTTAGCAAACACAAACTTGTCACAAATCAAACTAAAGGGACTACCCTATTGATGTCGTGTTTTGATTGTGCACTTAGTCCTTAATGCATTTATTTATATTACATGACACTAATGCGCACTTGTTCGGATTCTATGCATCCCATACTACATAGGTCCGAGGGCAAGCCCTTATTCGTTCTTCATCTTTATAGGGTTCAATCCCTCGTTATGACTTAATCTACTACTGTAATTACGGTAGGTATCTTAGATGATCTATGAGTACAAGCTCGTGTACAGAAAATTCTGGAGGGGAATCCCAGGCACTTACACGACGCATCGAGCAGGCAACCTATGGACAATTCAGCCTCACTTCATGGCACACGATCCTCTTGCAGTCACCAAACATCCCACAAGTGTCGCCACCGGGACGATAATTCTGGAGTAGTGCCCACGCCATGTCTTGACGCATCAAGCAGGCAACCTGTGGATCACTCTCACACCGCCACTCCGATGGCCCTCATACTCGTGTTTTTCTCCTACTCTCATCACGTCTCCACTATGTACTAGTCCTTAGTTTCTTTTATCAAAATCATGAACAAAAATCGAAGCTCTAGAGTTAGCCTCTCCACTAAACCAGACTATTTTATTCATTTCAACATGACCAACCTTGGTCTTTCTTTTCAAATTTCATTTCATTTCATTTCCAAATGTCGGGGGAGACTTAGCTACTCTTTTATTTCAATTTTCAATTCACAATTTCCCAAATGAGCATTTCCAACTCATAAATTCCCATGTTGAGTTATCATACTCAAATGTATATTCTCTTTTCAAATCATGATTTCTAATTTGTTCAAATAGTCCATAACTATACATGAATTTCATATGCTTTATCAATTATCACTTCATATCAAAATTTCACATCACTAACAAATATTCACAATTCATATTTTCCACATTATTCTCAAATGAGAATAAATTGCATTATGTCACACAATAAAATTTCTTTTGGCCAAATAATCTTCTAATCCTTCATTTCAATTTCTTCTTGTAAGTTATAATTTTTCGCAAAGTATATATCTAGAACCATAGTTCTATATATGCCTTTGATTCTCAAATCATAGTGTATTTCATGCAAATAACCCCCAAATCATTTTTATAAAGTCCTTTATATTTTTAGGAGAATAACCATATTTTTTTCATAATTTTTGGACAATTAAAACTCCAAAAAAAATCAATTTTTCATTCTTGCCGAGGGCAAGATTCGAACCCAGCACCCCTGAGACACGGCCCAGAGCACAGACCACTAGGCCGGTTTGTGCCAGCGGTATAAAAGAAAGGCGAAGGGTAGTTAAAGCTTCGGTTCAGAAACTGATCGGATTAAAAAAAATGACCACTCATAAAAGATGGTATTCTCAAGAGTCGAACCCGTAACCTTAGAGGACCCAACCGCACGCTCTGACCACTTGAGCTATGTGCTCAGGTTGTCTAAGTACAACCCAAAATCTTTTTGAACCGATTCTCACTGTTGTTTAAACATTTCGATGTTCAACTAACCTTCGTTTCATTTTGCTTTCATAAAAAAAATACTGTATAACTCCAGATTAATTCTCCCTCACATAATTTACATACTAGTATGAGCAAAATAATTTTTGTAATAATTAAAACGTATTTTTATACACTAATTCAAATTATGCATTATAACACTACATTTCTTCTCTTTTCGACATTTCTTCGCCTAGTAGCATTCCAATCTTTTTATCAATAAATTTCACATTAATTCTCTGACTTTAATCCTTTTCCTAACATCAAACACATATTTTAATTTACTCATGCCCATATCAACACAAAGGATCTATTTAACACATGAAATGGTAAAATCAAACTACTAACTTTTGTGTGTAGTTCTTGATAGTAATAAATATGTTTTCATTAATCAATCCATGATTCTAATCAATTCACATACAACTCAAATAATAGAACCACATATAAATTTGTATGTCCACATTTCAATCATTCAAGAAGTCATTTTTCCCAATTAAAGTGTGCTCTTCTTAATTATTTTCATGCTTCATTCTTTCTAAATAAACTAGCATGCATTCCTACTTTAGAAATAGGGAAAATTTTACCCACCTTGTATGGAGAGACAAAACACAATTAGCAATAAAAGTCCTTTGCAACACGAGTGCACCTCCTCCTAGATGCGCGCACACGAACCTCCAAGCACACACCCACAACCGAAAGCTCTCTCCTTGAATAGCCGGCCTCTCCTTCTTCTTGAAAGCAAGCACAATATCCACTCACAACTCAATCTTTTAATCACAAACTACTACTAGATAATGCTATTAGACTATAGGTTTGGAAGAGAATATTAAGCACAAAATAACTAGCCATGGGGGGGGGGGGTATTTATACTAAAAATCAAATAGAATGGAGAGCTAGGATCAATTGGTTGGTTGTAGGATGGAGGGCTAGGATGAAAGTAGGAGTTGCAATAACTACCCACATCTAAGTAACCACCATACCATGATCACCACTCAAAATTTGAGTTTCCCTCCAAAAGAATGCAACCGGCCTAGAACGTGTACGTGTAGTGCACGTGCATGCAACTAGGCCCAAAATTGTACATTTAATTTTTGTATAAAAATAAAATAGTCTTTTAAATTGTATTCTACATGACAAGTTGTGTAAAATTATAGTCCATGGGCTTTAGTTTATGGGCCAAAATAGTTATTATAAAAATAATAAATTAAATTAACTTTGGGCTTAAAGAAAAAAAAAGGCTTTTTATCTAATTAAAATAAGGCTTTTGCATAAAATAATTAAAAGCACATATTAAAATATCTTTACTCATCTTGATGAAAATATTAACCAAAATATTGCACGTTCACACTACGTGCAAAATAAATAATTTTTCATTAATTGAAAAATCAGGGTATTACACAGGAATCCGACACTTCCTATCATACAGAGCTTCGTACGATGCCATCCCAATGCTAGTCTGAAAACTGTTGTTGTAGGCAAACTCCACCAAAGGTAGATGCCTTTCCCAACTGCCTCCAAAATTTAGCACACAGCACCGAAGCATGTCCTCAAGAATACGATTGACTCTCTCGGTCTGCTCATCGGTCTGGGGATGAAAAGTAGTGCTGAAATCTGTCTTGGTACCCAAAGCTGTCTCAAGACTCCTCCAGAAATGCGAAGTAAACTGTGCATCTCGATCAGACACAATAGTTAGCGGAACACCATGAAGCCTGACGATCTCACCAACATACAGCTCAACCAACTTGTCCATCGAAGCAGTGAGTTTCATCGTCAAGAAGTGAGCGGACTTGGTTAGTTGATCGATTATGACCCAAATCGCATCATTGCCTTTAGGACTCTTAGGCAAACCCGTGATGAAATCCATACTGATGTTATCCCACTTCCATTCCGGAATAGGTAACGATTGCAATAGACCTCTGGGTTTCTGATTCTCGGCTTTGACTTATTGACAAATCTCACACCTCGACACAAATTCAGCCACATCCCGCTTCAAACCTGACGACCAGAAATACTGTTTAATATCTTTATACATCTTGGTACTCCCGGGATATACAGACAAAAGAGTAGCATGTACCTCCTGAAGAATACTTTCTTTCAAGTCCGATTGATCTGGAACACACAACCTCTCTCCAAACCACAGCACTTCATCCCTGATTTGAAATCCGGGCAACTTGCTAACACCAACCTGCTCCTTCATCTTCTGAATCTCTGCATCTTCCTTCTGACTTGCAATAATCCTTTCATTCAGCGTCGATTGAAGCCTCAACTGAGCTAAAGATGATCCCAAGCCTTGCAGAACAACTTCAATACTAGCCCGATCCAACTCCTCTGCCAGCTGCCTTTGAGTCATAATCAAACTCGCCAGACTGCTCTTGCGGCTAAGTGCATCAGCAACAATATTAGCCTTCCCAGGGTGATACTTAATCTCCAGACGAATATCCTCAAGTACCTCCAGCCATCTCCTTTGCCTCAGGTTTAAATCCTTCTGCTGATAGATGTACTTCAAGCTTTATGGTCTGTGTACATGTTCAGCTTTTCACCATACACATAATGCCTCCAATGCTTTAAGGCGAAGATAATCGCAGCCAACTCCAGATCATGAGTCGGATAATTCTTCTCATGCGGTCTTAGTTGCCTAGACCCATAAGCAATTACTTTCCCTTCTTGCATTAAGATACAACCAAGCCCACGATGTGAAGCATTGCTGTAGACATCATATTCAACACCTGCCCTAGGCAAAGCCAAAATGGGTGCAGTTGTAATACCCTAAAATTTCATTTTAATAAAAATATTATTTTTTTCACGTGTTGTGCACGTGCAAACTTCATGCACATATTATCTATTTATTTTATATGAAATCTCATTTTAGTATGAACAATTATTTTCCTTTATTTTTCTAAAATCCTCAAATACTAATTAATTGTTTTAGCCCACTTTAATTAATTGTAATTTGTTGTCTTGGCCCACCAGCCTAAACCCACTATTTATGAAGCCCACCAATTTAATTAATCAATTAAATGACCACACTTGTCATATGGAGACAAAATGTGAATAATTTGATTAATTAAAATTGTACAAACTTCTACATAGGGGACTAGGTGGCACGTGCATGCACGTAGAGTGCAATGCACACCTTTTGGGCCGGTTTGTGATGGGAGTGATGGGAGTGTGGGTGAGTGTGCATGGGTGGTTACTTAGTGTATGGGTAGTTGCTATAACTCCTACTCCTATCCTAGCCATTCATCCTACAACTATCCAATAAATCTTATCCCTCCAATCTATCCTAGGATTAGTATAAATACCCCCCCCCCCCCCCCCCCCCCCCCCCATCTACTTGTATTCTACACTAATAATCTATTGAATGAAGAAAGCATTATATAGGAGATATATATTAGTGTGTGAGTGTGAGTGTATGTGTGTGTGTTCCCCATTGGAGGACGGCCATCATCACCACTTGGAGCTCTCGGTTTTTGCAAGGGATCAAGTAGAAGGAGATCGTGTATCGCAATCTAGGAGGAGAAGGCACTCTCTCGCATTCTAGGAGGCTCTAGGAGATTTTCTTATTGGTTTTCTTCAAAAAGGTGGGTGTTTCTCATGACTTCTATAGTAGAAATCATGTTAGGAATAAATTAAATTTGTTATTAAAAAGTAATTAGTTGAGATGAAATACATGTTGCCTATTTAGAGTAGAAATTGATAAACTAGTAAATGTGTGTTATTGTGATGGTTAGATTCATTTAATATAAGTGAAAGTGTATGTTCTCATTGTTTACAACTTTAGAATGCATGCTAATTATGCTTTAATTGAAATTATGTGAAATTCACTAGTAAGACGTTAGAATCATGTTTATTGATTAAAGTGCTAAACTAGAATGATGTGTTAAAGATGAATTGATAGAATAATTTGCTAAGAAATGCTTGCTAATAGATGTAATGAAATTCCCCATTGCTATATATACCATGTGAAAGTTAGAATAAATGGAAAGAATGTATTTTTGGCAAACAAATAATCGAATGCTTCATGTGTAGACTAATTGATAAAAATAGAGGTTTTATTCACTTATAAAGATTGTTTTTTTTTTGTGCTCTAAAAATATCAGTTGTCAAAACATTATAGTAGTGAATTTTGTGTGAGAAATCATCTTTATTTATGAACAAATATGTGTTAGTTTCAAATGTCGAAATCTATATAATAAATTACAATGAAAGCTATCAGGTGGCTCACATTCAATCTCTCCCCAAATCAATGGACCAGATCTATTCTTACAAAACATATTTTCCCGCCCAAAATTTCAAATCTCACAATTTCAAAACCCCCACACACTCTCTCTCTTTCCCAAAATACCCCTTCTCTCTCTTATCTCTTTACTGCTCAGTCTCTCTCTCTCTCTCACTGTCTCCTTCTCTCTCTCTCCCCCCGCTCTCTCTCTCTCATCGATCCAGCAACTTTCTCCCCGCCATCTCCGACCACCTCCGGCGCCTCTTCAATGCTGCCCTCCCACCGCTCTCCTCTCACCACACGGCGCCCCCCCATCTCCACTCGCGACCGTCGTTCTCGATCCTGTCACCACACAACCCCCCCACCTCGAGTCGCCAACACAGCAGATCCCTCGACCGCCGTTCTCCTCCCTTCCGCTCTCATCGACCACCAACCCCGACCTCCTCCCTTTTTGCAATCAACGACCACCAGCAGCAACTCCGACGTCGCTCCACTGCGACCCCATCCAATCACCGAACCCCTCTCCGACGTCGCTCCACTGCCGACCACATCCTCAGTTGATCCCGACGATCGATTTCACCGTCTCTTCATCTCAGGTATACTTAATTTTATAGGTGTTTGGGAAGTAACACATCAAAATTAGTTTTGGGGTTTTGAAATTTACTACCGGAGCTTTGAATTTTTTTATTTTTTATTTTTTTCTTTCCAGATTCCTGGTGATTCTTGGTGAAATTTAACTTCCACATGTAGTTAGTAGTTACACAAATTATTAAAATTTCAATGTTATTCTGTGGTTATTAGGGTTTTGGATGATTGAGATTTGAGTTTCAGATAATATTTTTTATACTTCTAACAACATGTACTGATTGCACACAAAATTGGTTTATAAAGAAGCTCTTTACTGTTTGTTGGTTTATAAAGAAGCTCTTTACTGTTTGGTGGAACTAATAGGACCATAAAATTGTAGCAACTTAACTAGAATTGTAGTTAGCATGAGGTTGATATTAGAGTTTAATGTGAGACTCAGTTCTCACTCATCCAAATGTTAGTTATCTTAATTAAGTAATGAATGGAGTTTGGATCAACCCTTTTTGGAGTAAATATATAGAGTTTAATGGGAGATTTGTTCAAAAATGGCTGGAGAGTGGATAAACCACGCAACCCCTGTTTTGGACCAACAGCGAAAGAAAGTTTTAGAAGATAATGTGTGAGGGTGTTTTTATTATTAGGTGAGAACAAAGAGTTGGCTGGATTGAGCTATTTGAGTGACTATTGTAAGAAGGATTGAGTTGGTAAGGTGTATGTTGTAACTTTGTTCATTAATTAAGTTAAGGGTTAAATAGTTAAGATCACTCTTCCATTGTGAGTGTTCAAAATGAATTTTGTAGTGCTAAATTAATGAGGCAGTAATATATGTTTTGTAAGTTCGTACTGAGAACTTACTCCCAGTTGAACGATGTAAGTGCGGCTGTTTTAAGAATTTGTTACTGGCAAGCATTTGCATGCATTCTTAGTTATGTAAAATGTATGTGGGTGCCCTTAATTTGATTTTGGAGTATTTGAAATGTTGCTTGAATAAGCAGGAATATTGTGTAAACTGTAAATTTGGACTTCAAGTTGGATCTAAAGTCCATTGCCCTGCAAGCACGTAATGCAGAGTACAACCCCAAGGTATATACATGCATCTTCAATTTATGCTCATTACTTGTTGTCTATATGATTTTTGTGGTTATTGTTCTGTCCCTAAATGTTAATGCCATCATGTGTTGAAATAAAAGCTAATTTTTTTACTGGAAATAGAAGAACAGATGTCATTCTGAGGCGTTTTTTCAATGTTATTGAAGTTTTGTTTATATCTGTTTTGTTATGAAGGAAGGAAATAGAAGGAAATGCAATGAAGAGAAGAAAGTTGTTGTTCTCACCTATGTTGGCAGGTGTTGCGTTCGTTTGTCTATACATCTCAGGTATTGCGTTCGTTTTGTTGGGTTTGTGTTAGATTGATACTGTTTTGCATCTAATTTTGCATCTAATTTTAGGATTGATACTGTTTTGCATCTAATTTTGCATCTAATTTTAGGGTTGATTCTGTTTTGCAGCTCCGTCAACCCAACTTTCACCTCAGCGCAGATTTTAGGATTGTAAGTGTTATTCGAAATTGATACTATTTTCCTTCTAATTTTGCATCTAATTTTAGGATTGTATTTGTTTAGAGTTGCAGATTTTAAATTTTTTAGTATTCCCGTGGATATCTGATTGTATATGTTACGAGGGTTGATGCTAATATTTGTTGTTCTAAACATTTTGAGGTTACTAAGTGCTATTTGTTCTCTACAATAAATCAGAAATCTAATATGGTCGAATCAATAAAATTAATCCAAAAGACTCCATGCTCGACTTGAGTCTCCCACACATCTTATTCCAACACATCTTCTTCCAACTAGAAAACGTGTGGGTCATTATTGTTCACAATTTGGATCTGGTTTAGAAACGATTTCATTATAGTTTGAGTTGAAGTAGTAATATGTGAAAATGATCTTAGAATCAACTTAACTATTTGCACCGACGACTTTTGTATATGCCAATTTGTGGATTAAAGGTTACTTTTTAATGAATTTGCACCAACTATCAAAGACTCTAAGTATCACTGTATGACATCCATATGTAGAATCACTTGATAATGTTATAAGCATCAAGCCCAAGGGGAAATTAAAAAGCCAAGGATTGAGCCAAAACTTAAATGTAGCAATATAGTATGTTACCTTCATCATCATCTTGATAACTCCTTATAGACAATTCCATTTCCTGATGTAAAGAGCCAAAGACTCAAAGCAAAAATGTGCCAGAGAAAACAGAGGATTATCAGTTGATATTAGATTGAGCCAAAACAGACTATTCAAGTAATAAGTATCACTGTATGAGTAGATTCACTTGAAAATGTTATAAGCATCAAGCTCAAGGGGAAATTTAAAAGCCAACGATTGAGCCAAAACTTATATGTAGCAAAATAGTCTGTTACCTTCAGCATCATCTTGCTATTGGTACATGTTCTAGGCATTTGCAGATTTCCTAGCAAAATAGCCAAGTATTGCACTTGCACAAGCATTTTACACTTTAACAATCAATCATAAAGCTCATATAAAGCTCAGATAGGATTATTACATCACTAATCACTCCTATAAATCTTTAATTAAATCATAAATGAATCATACTGTGCAACTTCAAAAACATAATCCATCTCATCATCTTGATAATTCCTTATGGACAATTCCCTTCCTGATGTAAGGAGCCAAAGACTCAAAGCAAAAATGTGCCAGAGAAAACAGAGGATTAACAGTTCATATTAGATTGAGCCAAAACATACAATTCAAGCATCACTGTATGACATCCATACGTAGATAAATAGATTCACTTGATAAGGTTATAAGCATCAACCTCAAGGGGAAATTAAGAAGCCAAGGATTTGCATCTTGCTATTGGTACATGTGCTAGGCATCTGTAGATTTGCTAGCAAAATAGCGAAGGATTGCACTTGCATTTTGCACTTGCACAAACATTTTGCACTTGACTTGAATAGACAGTGAAGCAACAAAACAATCAATCAATGCACAATCCTATACAAAAGTTAGACCCATCTAAAATAATCTTCGCTTATATAGTTTCATCTCTCTCTTAAACAATTTATAGGTGTTTTCGCCTCTCTGTTGCCGCCCGCCGCCCGATATTTTACAAGACAGGAAGAAGAAGAAGAGGAAGTGGAAGAAGAAGAAGAAGATTAAATCTCATCCAAATCATCGAATTTCTCCGGTATTATTCCTTCACTTAATTTAATTATTTTGTTGAAAATTATAATCGAATCAGATTCTTTTTTATTCATTTTTTTCCTGATACTTGCAATTGGCTCCGATTAAGTTTCTTTTAATTAGTAGTCAGCCTCTTCCTGTCATATTAATTTCCCAAATTATTGTTCTATCTAATATCAACTATTTTGACAATGCTTTAAATGCTTTCATCAGCTTCTATGCAACCATCTTCATCAGCTGCCAAGAAGGGTGCTTCAGCAATCTCAAAGGGAAAGATGCCTAAATCAGTATGTTCATGGAGTTGAGATTAGGATGTCATTATGATTGACTGTACAACTAGATTTTTGTATATAGATTACTAGCAACTGATGTGTGCAATCAAAACATATTTACCAGGGTTTAACTGTGCATTTAACACAAAGTTAAAAGGCTAGATATTTTTGTATTGTAAGAATATAAGAGTCATATGGGAGAAATTAAGGGAGAAGGGTGAGTATTCTTCCTTAAATGGTAGGACACTCTGTTAACAGCCTAAGTTAATCGAAACTACATAAATGTGCATACTTTTATTTATTTGTTTATCTGTGTTTTTAAGGTTTTCAATTATTTTTCTGTCTTCTTTGGCTAAGAAAAAATTTGACTGATGGAATCTTGGTATATTCTTAAACTCGCACATGATATAGTAGTATAGATTATTTGTTTTATTTTATTTTTGATCTTTTACAGGGCAGTCGTTGCCTGGTGCAACTTCACTGAAGTCACTACAGTTCCCTTTAACAGGTCCAAGTGGAAGGGTCCAAGCTCCTAATAGGAATTCAGCTGGTGCTCTTGGGGGTACTGAAGCTGCTGAAGCTTTACTATATGATCATCTTATTGGACGGAAGGTGATGACGAGGTGGCCTGCAGATAATAACTTCTATGAGGCTGTTATAACTGACTACAAGCCACTTGAGGTCTGTTTGGCTATTTAGTCATCTTCTCTGTATGGGATGGTATATAGCCGACCTTACCCTTTTACAACCATTGTCAGGGTGTGCATCTTCTGGTTTATGACATCAACACAAATCATGAGACATGGGAGTGGGTCAATCTCCAAGAGGTGAATCTTTTCTTTCATACCTTAGATGAGTAATTATTTCGATAGCTATTTCATAGCTTTTATATTTTGTAGCTTCAAGTGTAGAAATCTTTGAACTGCTGCCCATACATTTACCATGCCCAAATACTGTTTTAACCAAAATCGATGACAGGTTTCACCTCCATCATCCAGTTTGGCACAACTGCATCATTCAAGCAAAATGATACTGCATAAGTGAAAGTTACTTGCAAGAAAGCAAAACACTATAAACTGATTATTTGTGTAGCTAGATTTGAATATGAACTACTAAATGGTAAAATGAATGAATGGGCATTCAGTATCTTAGAAACAATATAGTACATAAGGGCAGAAAGCAATACAGCAAATTAAAGACACCAGCGAGAAAAAGAATCGGTTCAACAAAGAGAACGGATGAACCAACAAGGTAAAAGAGATAGTAGAGTTTTGCCCCAAGTTCTCATATGACTGGAATGTATTATTTCATTACATGTCAGAATTTATCCATGTAAGATGTGTGCCAAACAGTACCAAGAAGATGATGGATGGACTCTGGCATGGTAAAACCCAACCTACTTAGTAAATTAAAACATCTCCAACATTTACAAGGTTTTGAACTGCAAGTTTCAGTAATACCAGGTTCCGAACACTGCATCCTAAACAATAACTTGGAACAAATCTCATATGCACAACCAAAGCCCTCAAGTTCAAGAACTTTTTTTCACCATATGTAAAGACCTCAAATTTATAATCACCATAGCTGACATGAACTTTTTTTCACCATATGCAAAGACCTCAAATTTATAATCACCATATGCGAAGACACTTCCATAAACTGACATGAACTTTATTTCATAATAGTTGACATGAACTTTTTTTCACCATATGCAAAGACCTCAAATTTATAATCACCATAGCTGACATGAACTTTTTTTCATAGTCCTCAGTATTGCCCTCCAACATCTAATCAAAATTATAATCACCATATGCAAAGACACTTCCAAAAACTGACATGAACTTTTTTTCATAATAGTTGACATGAACTTTTTTTCACCATATGCAAAGACCTCAAATTTATAATCACCATAGCTGAAATGAACTTTTTTTCATAGTCCTCAGTATTATAATCACCATATGTAAAGACACTTCCATAAACTGACATGAACTTTTTTTCATAATAGTTGACATGAACTTTTTTTCACCATATGCAAAAGACCTCAAATTTATAATCACCATATGCAAAGACACTTCCATAAACTGACATGAACCTTTTTTCATAATAGTTGACATGAACTTTTTTTCACCATATGCAAAGACCTCAAATTTATAATCACCATAGCTGACATGAACTTTTTTTCATAGTCCTCAGTATTGCCCTCCAACATCTAATCAAAATTATAATCACCATATGCAAAGACCTCAAATTTATAATCACCATATGCAAAGACACTTCCATAAACTGACATGAACTTCTAATCAAAATTATAATCACCATATGCAAAGACACTTCCATAAACTGACATGAACTTTTTTTCATAGCCCTCAGTATTGCCCTCCAACATCTAATCAAAATTATAATCACCATTTGCAAAGACCTCAAATTTATAAATCCAACTACATTGATCAATTGGGTTTGCAATTAGGTAAATTGATATTTAATTCTTTTTTGGTAATTTAATGCTTTTTTTAATGCAACTATGTTAACTGTTAATTGTTGCTAATTTAATTTTTTTCTCCCAGATTGCCATCTACACTCAGAACCGTTATGTACATATTGACAGTTTAACTTTTGGTAGGGTGATGAAGAACATGTTTGGTTCAAGGCATTGTTCTGTTTGAAAGGTAATGGTTTCAAAACTTACTATTGTTTTCAAATTTTTATTGTTTTAATTGTTTATTGTAAACTCTTACTATTTGGGGCAAAATTCTTACTGTTTTTTTAGGCTCACTGTTTGGTCTCATTTTCGAAGACTTCAACCATTGTGTTCTTCTACAACCCTGTAATTTTTTTTTCATTTGGTTGGTTGGTGTATATTATGGTGCATGATGTAATAATTGTAATAAGTGTAATATTTAGCATTTTGGGAGATGATGTAAGTATCTGTATATAATGATGATATAATATAGTTATGTTAATACCCGTACCCGCAATTTTGTGGAGTATTGGGTTCTGTTTTTGGTTTTTGAAAGGTTTTTCTTACGTTTTAAAATGAATTTTGGGTTTTTATTTTGTATCTTGCATTATATTATGATTTTTTCCCCCAGAGCCTTATATATATGATGCCTGTGTGATGTTGCTTGGTTTCGCCTGGGGAGGATTGATATTTATTTCCTGTGATGTCATATTTTTAATTGTTAGCAGAATTCCGTAAGGAATAGCTGTAAAGGACTAATATTTTAGGGGAGATTCTGTCGAAATTTTTACTAAATTTTATAAAATCTATTATGTTTTCAAACGATATCTTCGTTTTTATTTTGTATCTTTAGTCGTATGAAGATTTTTTCCCCCCCCGAGCCCTATATATATGATGCCTGTGTGATGTTGCTTGGATTGACCTGGGGAGGATTCATATTTATTGCCTGTGATGTTAAATTTTAATTGTGAGCAGAATTCCGTAAGGAATTGCCGTAAAATAGCTAATATTTTAGGGGAGGATGTGTCGAAATTTTTACTAAATTTCATAAAATCTATTATGTTTCCAAACGATATCTTGGTCTTTTATTTTATATCTTTAGTCATATGAATTTTTTTTTCCCAGTGCCTTATATATATGATGCATGTGTGATGTGGCTTGGATTAGCCTGGGGAGGATTCAATTTGACTGCATGTGATGTTAATTTGTTAATTTTGAGTAGAATTCCGTAAGGAATTGCTATAAAATGACTAATATTTCAGTGGAGATTTTGTCGAAATTTTTACTACAATCCTGCCTGTAAAATTTTAGAGAAGATTGTCGAAATTTTTACTAAACAACTTAATTAATTAATCATTCTTCGCGATAATGTGTCGTAGGAAACAATTTAAAGGTGATTGTATTAGAAAACTATTAGGAAACAATATAATTTCAAAGGAGGCCTGTATAGAGTAGATGATTGTATTAGAAAGGTGGTTGTATTTGTTTACAATCAGTTTTTTTTTCCTGTCATGGTGCATACAGTTCACCCAACCAAATAAATTTATATACAGTTCCGAATACGTGCCGTAGGCATGTGCCACGGGCATACCTAGTAGTATTATAAAATACAAATTAAGGCTAAATATATCTTTTATAAGAGGGAAAAATACCCTTAAAAATACTGGTTATTGTTAAATTAAATGTATTTTTTATTCTGGACATTTTTGTTTTCAAAAGAGAAAAGGAGACAAATTCGTTTTTGAGAAATTTTGAAGTATAACTTTGAACAGCGAATTAAGATCAAAACCTATTTTAAATACCTTCTAATCGATATGTCCACTTAGACCAACTGGTCGGAAGAGACTTGGGTTCGCTACAGTGGTCGGAGGTCTTGAGTTCGATACCCAGAAGCTGTGTTTTATTTTGTCGTTTTTGTTTAAAAAATCCAAATCACCGAGAATTGAACATATAGGGACTTTAATCCCTAGTTAAATCGATGGGCGGCTTTGGCGCGTTGGTCTATGCGCTGTCTGTTTCGCTGCTGGTTGTGGGTTCGAATCTCGGTGGGGTTTGAGTTTAGAAAAAAAAATTTTTTTTTGAGAACTTTGGATTAAATTGAATTTTTAAAATAGAATAAAAATTGGGAAAATATGTTTTAATTACTGGAAAAATTATTAGAACTTTATGGGAAATATTTATACAACTTTTGAAGAAGTGTGAATAAGAAATTGAGGTTTTTGCAAGGAATGACTCATTTGAAATTAAATTACTCTTTTAAACGAAAGAAAAATAAAAATAAAAATTTTGAGTTACAAAAGATGAATTTTTGAAGTTTGTGACTAGCGTGATTAAATGGAATTATAGAAAAATGTGTCGTAGTAAAATTGTGAATTTGTGAATAATAGATTTGTAGAATATATGAAATTGTTGGTGACTATTAAGTGAAATTTATTCTTGCACATGAATTGCACGCGAAATTGAATTATTGATTGTGATGAATTATGAAAGATGTGGATACATGAATACTATACTTTTGAAATATGAATTGTGATTAATCATGAAAAGATCTTATGATTATGACATTGTAATTATGAGTTGAAATTGAGAATTAGGGTATAGCCAAGCCTTATACCGGCAATGAAAGAAATGAGAAAATGATATTTCGAAATGAGAAGACCAATGTTTGGGTCATGTGAATTAAATGAATAAGACCGGTATAGTGGAAGTGCTACACTCTAAGAGTTGATTTTATTCATGATTCAATTAAACTAAGGATTAGATACATAGTGAAGATGTGATGAAAGTAAGAGAAGAACATTGAGTATGAGGGTCATTGGATTGACGGCGTAAGAGTATTCACAGACTGTCCCATGATGAGTCATGATAGGGCGTGGATACTGCTTCAGAGTATCGTCCCGGTGGCAACGCTCGTGGGGTGTTTGACGACTGCGGGTGGTGTCATGTCTATGGTAGGAGCTGAATTACCACAGGATGCCTGCATGATGAGTCATGTGTCAGTGCGTTGAGATTCCCTCCAGGGTGCCTAGACATGAGTTCGTAGGTCAGAAAACATCTAGGATACTTACCGTAGTTACAGTAGTAGATTAATTCATGGCGAGGGATTGAACCCTACAAGATGAAGAACGATTAAGGGCTTGCCCTCAGACCTATGCAGTATGGGATGCATAGAATCCGAACAAGTGCGCATTAGTGTCATATAATATAAATAATTGCATTAAGGACTAAGTGCATATTCACAACACGACAACAATAGGATAGTCCCTTTAGCTTTGTTTGTGACAAGTTTGTGTTTGTTAAGAAATGAGAATCGTTATACTGTTTCCGACATAGAGAGGATGGCCGTGTATAATATTTTGTCAGTTGAATGAACTGACGCGCTCACAATTTTATATGCAGGGTAAAGATGCTTGACTATTGAAGCATGCATGCTGCGCAGGATTGAGTTAAATATTGTTTCATGTAATTTATTGTAATATTGCTTCCGCTGTGATAATGTATAAGTGTAAATGTAACTCTGATGAAAGAAAAGTTATTATTTCCTTGTAAAATTGAACTAAAGAAGTGTAAAGATCCTGTGGAATCTCGAATTCAGTTGTATTTTGGAATTCGGAGTGTTACAGCCGTAGTCAGCCTCTCTTTCAACTCCTGAAAGCTTGCCTCTCACTGTTCGGTCCACTTGAAGTTCACATTCTTCTTGGTCAGACAAGTGAGCGGCACGGCTAGCTATCTGAGCGTAGCCCTGGATAAACCTCCTGTAATATCCAGTTAATCCAAGGAAACTCCTGATTTCCTTCACTGTAGTAGGCCTTGTCCAATCTCTCACTGCCTCTATCTTCTGAGGATCAGTTGCCACTCCCTCCTTAGAAAGGATGTGACCTAGGAATGCCACTACAGATTTTTAGAAATCACACTTGGACAACTTGGCATACAACTCTTGCTCCTGAAGCTTCCTCAAAACTGCTGCCAGATGCTCCGTGTGCTCCTCCTTCGACTTGGAGTACACGAGAATATCGTCGATAAACACCACGACGAAAGAATCAATGAACGGTCTCAGAACTCTGTTTATCATGTCCATGAAGATTACAGGCGCATTCATCACTCCAAACGGCATAACTAAGAATTCGTAATGCCCGTATCGAGTTCTGAACGCAGTCTTATGCACGTCTTCAGCTTTCACTCAAACTTGATGATATCCCGATCGAAGATCTATTTTGAAGAAAACAGCTGCTCCTTGTAGACGATCGAACAAGTCATCAATTCGTGGAATAGGATACTTATTCTGAATAGTGACCTTATTCAGCTCTCGGTAATCGATGCAAATTCTCATCGAACCATCCTTCTTCTTTACCAAAAGCACCGGTGCTCCCCAAGGTGACGCACTCGGTTGAATAAAGCCCTTCTCCAACTGTTCCTCAATCTGCTGTTTGATCTCATCCTGCTCCACAGGCGCCATCCTATATGGTGCCTTGGAAATAGGTGTACTTTCTGGCTGAATAGTGATGCTGAACTCTACATCACGATGCGGGAGTAACCCAGGAAAATCTTTCAAGAACACAGTCAGATAATCCCGAACCACAGGAATCTGCTGCACCTCTGCAAGAATCCCTCTTGCAGAGAGCTGCCACCAGAACAGAACATCTCCTCTTCCCTTGGAAAATGACTTCAGGTCCACCTGGAGCCTTCACTGTTACTGTCTTGGTCTTGCACTCGATGTTCACACTGTACACCGACATCCAATCAATGCTAATGATAACATCGACTCCAAAAACATTCAGCTCGATCAGATCGATCCCGAAAATTCTATTCCTAATCACGATCTCGCAATCAGCATAGTATCGATCAGTGGTTAGAGTCTCCCCAGACGGAGTAGCTACTGCTAAAACCTTGCCTGGAAATATCTTCGGTTCAACTCCCAGAACTTTAGCAAATTTAGGTGATACAAAAGTATGAGAGGACCCGGTATCGAACAAAACAACAACTTTCTTTCCATTCAAAATAAGTTCTCCTGTTACATAACACACATTCGTCATATAACAATTCACTAATTAACAGGAAAAAGAGACAACAGAAAACACTCCTAAACATCCTCCCTCATACCAGTGATGACGTGATCCACCTCATCAGCGTCAGCTTCAGTCAAGACAAATACTCGCCCCTGCTGGTACGGCTTCTTCCCGGTCTGCTGAGTTGGCCCATTACGGACGACATCCTGTAGTTTGGGGCAATGAGGCTTGTAGTGGCCTGTCTCTCCACAGTTGAAACAAGTCACTTGTAACGCCCCGAATCCCAAATACACTGAATTCGAGATGTTCTACAGGATCTTTTCACTTTCTTTAGTACAATTTTACAGGGAAAATTAAAACTTTTCATCATACATCAGAGATTACATCATAATTACAACTTTCTTTTGCACAGCGGAAGTAAAATACAACAATTGAATTAAATGTACAACAACATGGTACAAGCTTTAAGCATCCGTTCTTCTTTAATCTTTAACATGTCATTTACCTGCATATAAGACTGTGGGTACGTCAGTTTATTCAACCGACGAACATTATACACGGCCATCCTCTCTATGCCGGAAATAGTATAACTTAACTTTTCATATTTAACAAACACAAACTTGTCACATTTCAAACTAAAGGGACTACCCTATTGATGTCGTGTTGTGATTGTGCACTTAATCCTTAATGCATTTATTTATGTTACATGACACTAATGCGCACTTGTTCGGATTCTATGCATCCCATACTACATAGGTCCGAGGGCAAGCCCTTATTCGTTCTTCATCTTGATAGGGTTCAATCCCCCGTTATGTCTTAATCTACTACTGTAATTACGGTAGTGTCTTAGATGTCCTATGATCTATGAGCCCATGTCCAGGCTGTTAGTGTAGGTGCCCTAGAGGCAATACAATGATATTATGTAATCAGTATTATTGACATTATGTTCTCTTTGATTATATTAATAATTTATTATGCTTCGTATTTACTGCGTTATAAATATTAGCATGATAAATGTCCTTAGATTATTAATACGAACTATATGAACATGAGATTATATATAGTATAATAATCTTAAATGTCCCTAGTCGAGTATTATTATTAGGACTGTAATAATACATTGAGACTAGTATGTTGATTGATTGATGACCTCCTCTCATGGGTCATTAGTATAGAGATACTAAAATCAATACATAGGTAAATGTAAGAGTACATTGTACTGGACAGACCCACTGTGAGATTCAACATGGAATGAATAAATAAGTGTCATAAGTAATCTCACTGTGATAATGGTGTAATGGTCCTCTGACCTAAAATCATTATATTTCTACACGAGAATTAATGTACTTTGATTCTATCAAAAGTTATCTTTAATCGGGTAATGATAAAGATAGTATTGGGTTCATTATGAATCGTGTGAGAAATGTGAATGATCTAGAAGGAATTTAACCCTCCTAATTTTAGGAGCGATATTATCGGCCTCTTGTTTGAGTGAGACTATGAAATGCATGGCCATGCTCAAATATTGATTTGTTTGAATAGTCTACTCATCGATCAAGAAAATAAAGATTAAATTATTAAGAGGATGACACGTACCATGCCTCTAGTTTAATCTATAATATCAAGGTTAAAAGGATTATATTACATAGAGACATTAGTCACGAAAGGTTTAATTGAATCACCAATTATTATTATTACTTGGGTAGCAATGATGTATTACTAGATGCCGCTCATTGTTTATAATTTTATTATTAGATAATAAAATTATTGCCAACGTAATAATAACCTAAAGGGTCACACACTTAGAACGTTTAAAAGGAGTATTAATTTAAATTCGGAATTTAAATTAAATGATTCGAAATTAGTTATTTAATTTGGACTTAATTAATTAAAGGATAATTCGAATCTAAATGATAGAACCAAATCAGATTGGTCTTATCTGAAGCCAAACTGATTACGGTTAAGCCCACCTCATTCTCTCCCTATAAATACATAGAGATGTATTGGTTTAGGATGATCTTTGACAAATTCGTTTTCCACAGAAAACCCTAGTCGCTCAACTGTTGAGAGGCAAGAGAGAGAGAGAGAGAGGCAAGCATCATCGGCTAGTACCGGCTTCCTTGATCATTGGACGATCGGACGTTCGTGTGGACTGCTTTAGAGACGCGGATCTAGCTACAAGGGTTGCGTGGTGATTGTAACCTCCATCTTTTCAGCCTTCGTAAAGCTTCGAAAGGTAAAATTTTGTTTCTCCATTATCAGCCATGTCTTGTACACGGATCCTAGGGTTAGGGTTTCGGATCTGTTTTCATTTCTTTTTCACTGCGTTTGTGCCCCGAAACCCAACACAGGCAGCCTGGAGGGGAATCCCACGCACTGACACGACGCATCGAGCAGGCAACCTCTGGACAATTCAGCCTCCGCCATGGAACAATGGCACCACCCATAGCCACTCGAACATCCCACGAGCGTCGCCACCGGGACGATAATTCTGGAGTAGCGCCCACGCCATGTCTTGATGCATCAAGCAGGCAGCCTGTGGATCGCTCTCACACCGCTATCCAATGGCCCTCATACTCATGTTTTTCTTCTACTTTCATCACGTCTTCACTATGTGCTAATCCTTAGTTTTATTAAAAATCATGAACAAAATAATCTCTAGAGTTAGCCTCTCCATCAACCGGACTTATTCATTTGTTTCATCATGACCAACCTTGGTCTAATTTCATCTCAATTCATTTTCTTTTTTCAATGCCGGGGAGACTTAGCTACTCTATTTCGAATTTCATTTCACAATCTTCAACTTGAGTACTTACAACTCATAAGATTCATATTCATAGCCAACAAATTTCTTTTTTTCATCAACATGATTTCTAATTCCATAATCATACATGAACTCATGCACTTCATAATTTCACATTTGAAATTCATATTACTAATAAACATTCATACTTCATATTTTGCACAATATTCTCACGTGAGAATTAATAATATCATGTCACACAACAAGGTTCTTTTTTTGCCAATTACTTTCTAATAATCCATTTCAATTTATCTTTATAAACTATAATTTTCACAAGTGTGCATCTTAGAACCATAGTTCTAATTGTGCCTTTTGTTCACAAACCATATTGTATTTCATTCAAATAATACCCAAATCACTCTTATAAAATTCCTTGCATTTTTATGAGAATTACCATATTTTTTCCACATTTTTTGGACATCAAAAACTCCTAAAAAAAATATTTTTTATAAATGTCGAGGGGAAGAATCGAACCCAGGCACAACGGGAAACAAGCCAAGAGCACCAGCCAACCGGCCAAACTGTGCTAGCGATATAAGTGGGGGTCAAATGGTGTATATACTTTTCAGGCCGAGAGTTATAAACTCTCAAATTTTATAGAAAAAATGTTGTAATCGCTGGGGTTCGAACCGCTCGACCCAGAGAAGCCAACCGCCGACACTGACCGCCTGAAATACTAGGTCAGGTTGTCCAAGTGTTAGGTTAAAGCCCAAATAAGTTATTTTGATACTGTGGTTAAAACAACTCGATGTTCAAATAAACTTAGTCTCATATTGCTTGTATGAAAGGTACTGAAAAATTCCAGATTATCTTTCTCTTACCTGATCTTCATGTCAGTAAGAATAAAATAATTTTTTGCACTAATAAAAATATATTTTTCACACAAATCCATGAATTTTTCATCAAAACTACTATATTCTTTTCCTTTTCGACATTGAATAATCAATTAGTCTTCTAATCCCTTTTTATTCACAATTCTCCTTATGATAATTCACTGTTATTAATTCTTATTCACAACACATACATTTTTTGGATTTATCCATACCCATATCAACATAAAGGTTTATCTTGCACATGAATAGGTAAAACTCAAAACTACTAATTTTTGAGTAGTTCTTCTTTGATGATAGCAAAGTAATTTCATTAGTTCATCTATGTCACATTGTATACAATCTTTATATATATCATGTGAGGTAGGGACTTACCCTACCTTTTCCCCTCACATTGTATACAATCACTTGTCAATTAGCATAATTACAACTCAATCATTCAAGGAAACACTCTTTTCAATTTAAAGTGTGCCCTTTTTCTTAATCAATTTCATGTTTCAATATGTCAATTAACAAGCAATTTTATTGAAAATTTTCATGCATCATGCTAGCAATATTCTACCATCATTCATGCTAATAATCATGGAGAATTTCACACACCATTTAATTTAATGCTAGAATTACACACAAGTTAATCACACATTTCAATCAATTCATACACTAACTTTTCAATTAAAGTGGGCTCTTATTAGTAATTTTTCATGCATCTTTTGATAGTTGAAACTAGAATGGATCTATATTAGAAATATGAAATGTTTACCCACCTTGAATGGAGAGGAATAAACAACACAAGCCTTGCAAATGAAAGCACCACCTCCTAGCCAAAAGTGCGCACAAGCTCCAAGCCTCCTAGCACAAACCGAATGCTCCCCTAGTGATAGCCGGCCACTCCAAGCAAGCAAAACCCACACAAACTCTCTATCTTTTATAACTCACACTATTACTACAATAATACTATAGCTTGGAAATATAATTTGCATATGAAAATAGCCATGAGAGGGGGGTATTTATACTAAAAGATAAGTGAAATGGAGGGCTAAGATTGCTTAGGTGGTTGTAGAATGGAGGGCCTAGATCAAAGTAGGAGTTAGAAAAACTACCCACATCCATAAAACTACCTCCATGATCACCATGACAAAAATCAAATCTCCCTCCAAAAAGAATGAATCCCGGCCTAGAAAGAGAGTTTGCATTGCACGTGTACGTGTAGTGCACGTGCATGCAACTAGGCCAAATTTGTACCTTTTAATTTTGTACAAAAATAAAATAATGATAATTTAGTCTTCTACATGACAAGTTTTAATAAAAAAATAGATTTATTCATGGGCTTTGTTTTGGGCCAAAATAGTTTATTAAAATAATTAAAATAAAATACATTTGGGCTTTTAAGAAAAGGGCCTTTTCATTAAATCAAAATAAGGCTTTAAAGAAAGGCTTTTTGTACAAAATAATTTGAGAATTTAATATTTCTACACATCATAATAAAAATAATTCAACCCAAAATATTGCACGTGCACACTACGTGCAAAATAAAAATAATTTTCCATTAATTGAAAAATTAGGGTATTACAGCACTCCCTCCTTAGAATAGTTCCGTCCCCGGAACTACAATCAAGAGCGAGAAAACAAACAAAATACAACACACACAACAAGAACACAAGATACAAAAATACAATCAAGCAAAAAGCTCAGGATAGTCCTTCGACATCCTCTCCTCAGATTCCCAAGTAGCCTCTTCAACCAAGTGGTTTCTCCAGACTACCTTGACCATCGGTATCGTCTTATTCCTCAAGACTTTCTCTCGACGATCAACAATCTCGACAGGAGACTCGATGTAATTCAGGTCTAACTGCAAACCTTCCGGCACTTCAGGCAAATGATGACTCGGATCTGGAATATCGCCTCTCAGCACAGACACATGAAAGACATTGTGCACCTGAGACAACTCTTCCGGTAATTCAAGCCGGTAAGCAGTTTTCCCGATCCTTTTCAATATCTTATACAGGCCTATAAACCTCGGGGCTAACTTCCCGCCTTTGCCAAATCGAACCACACCTTTATTGGGCGATACCTTCAGAAAGACGAAGTCACCAACCTCAAACTCAAGGTCCCTTCTCCGGTTGTCTGCATAGCTTTTCTGCCTGCTCTGAGCTTCCACCAACCTTTTCCTGATCAGATCAATCTTCTCAGAAGTCAGTTGTACAAGCTCAGGACCAAACAACTGACGCTCCCCAACTTCATACCAACAAACAGAAGTCCTGCACTTCCTGCCATACAGAGCTTCGTACGGCGCCATCCCAATGCTAGCCTGAAAACTGTTGTTGTAGGCAAATTCCACCAAAGGTAAATGCCTTTCCCAACTGCCTCCAAAGTCTAGTATACAACACCGAAGTATATCCTCAAGAATACGGTTGACTCTCTCGGTCTGCCCATCGGTTTGCGGATGAAAAGCAATGCTGAGATCTGTCTTGGTACCCAAAGCTGTCTGAAGACTCCTCCAGAAATGCGAAGTAAACCGCGCATCTCGATCAGACACAATGGTTGATGGAACGCCTGAAGTCTGACAATCTTACCAACATACATCTCAGCTAACTTGTCCATCGAAGCAGTGAGTTTCATCGCCAAAAAGTGAGCGGATTTGGTAAGTCGATCGACTATAACCCAAATAGCATCATTGCCTTTAGAACTCTTAGGCAATCCCGTGATGAAATCCATACTGATGTTATCCCACTTCTATTCCGGAATAGGTAACGGCTGTAATAGACCTCCGGGTCTTTGATTTTCGGCTTTGACTTGCTGACAGACCTCACACTTCGCGACAAATTCAGCCACATCCCGCTTCAAACCTGACCACCAGAAATGCTGTTTGATGTCCTTGTACATCTTAGTACTCCCAGGATGTACCGACAAAAGAGTAGCATGTGCCTCCTGAAGAATACTCTCTTTCAGGTCCGCCTGATTTGGAACGCACAGTCTATCTCCGAACCACAGCACTCCATCCCTGATTTGAAATCCGGGCAACCTGCCAGCACCAACCTGCTCCTTCATCTCCAAAATATCAGCATCAACCTCCTGACTTGCAATAATCCTTGTATTCAAAGTAGGCTGAAGCCTCAACTGAGCCAAAGATGCTCCCAATCCTTGCAAGACAACCTCAATACCTGCCCGATCCAACTCCTCAATCAGATGCTTCTGAGTTGTAATCAAACTGGCCAAACTGCTCTTGCGACTAAGTGCATCAGCAACAACATTAGCCTTTCCAGGATGATATTTGATCTCAGGTCGCATGTCCTCAAGCACTTCCAACCATCTCCGCTGCCTCAGATTGAGATCCCTCTGCTGATATATATACTTCAAGCTCTTGTGGTCCGTGTACATGTTCAACTTCTCACCGTACACGTAGTGCCTCCATTGCTTCAGAGCAAAAATAATCGCAGCCAACTCCAGATCATGAGTCGGGTAATTCTTCTCATGCGGTCATAGTTGCCTAGACCCATAAGCGATTACTCTTCCCTCTTGCATTAAGACACAACCAAGCCCCCAATGTGAAGCATCGCTATAAACGTCATACTCAACACCAGATCTAGGCAAAGCCAAGATAGGTGCAGTAGTCAGCCTATCTTTCAACTCCTGAAAACTCGCCTCACATTGCTCAGTCCACTTGAAGCTCACATTCTTCTTGGTCAGTCCAGTAAGCGGTACAGCTATCTGAGCATAACCTTGACTGAATCTCCTGTAGTATCCAGTCATCCCAAGAAAATTTCTGACTTCCTTCACTGTAGTAGGCCTAGCCCAATCTCTCACTGCCTCTATCTTCTGAGGGTCAGTTGCCACCCCCTCCTTAGAAAGGATGTGACCTAGGAATGCCACTTCAGATTTCCAGAAATCACACTTGGATAACTTGGCATACAACTTCTGCTCTTCCAACTTCTGCAACACTGCTGCCAGATGCTCGGTATGCTCCTCCTCTGACTTGTAGTACACGAGAATATCGTCGATAAACACCACGACGAAAGAATCAATAAACGGCCTCAAAACTCTGTTCATCAAGTCCATGAAGATTGCGGGTGCATTCGTCACTCCGAATGGCATAACTAAGAATTCGTAATGCCCATGCCGAGTTCTAAATGCAGTTTTGTGCACATCTTCAGCTTTCACTCGAACTTGGTGGTAACCCGATCGAAGATCTATTTTGGAGAATACAGCCGCTCCTTGTAGACGATCGAACAAGTCATCAATTCGAGGAATCGGATACTTATTCTGAACAGTGACCTTATTCAGCTCCCGGTAATCGATACACATTCTCATCGATCCATCCTTCTTCTTTACCAAAAACACTGGTGCTCCCCAAGGTGACGCACTAGGTTGAATAAAGCTTTTCTCCAACAGTTCCTCAATCTGCCGTTTCACCTCATCCTGTTTCACTGGAGCCATCCTATACGATGCCTTAGAAATGGGTGCACTTCCCGGTTGAACGGTGATGCTGAACTCTACATCACGATGCGGAGGTAACCCAGGAAAATCTTCCAAGAACACAGTCGGATAGTCCCGAACCACAGGAATCCCTTGCACTTCCACAGGAGTCTCTTCCTTGCAGATAGTTGCCACCAGCCCAGAACACTTCTTCTTCCCTTGGAACATGACTTCAGGTCCACCTGGAGCCTTCACTGTCACCGTCTTGGTCTTACACTCGATGCTTGCACTATACACCGACATCCAATCAATGCCAATGATAACATCGACTCCCAAGATAGTCAGCTCGATCAGATCAATGCCAAAGATTCTATCCCCAATCACAATCTCGCAATCAGCATAATACCGATCAGTGGTTAAAGTTTCCCCTGATGGAGTAGCTACTGCTAAGATCTTGCCTGGAAAAATCTTCGGTTCAACTCCCAACACTTTAGCAAACTTTGGAGACACAAATGTATGAGAGGATCCAGTATCAAACAATACGAAAGCTTTCATTCCATTAAGATATAGTTCGCCTGTTACATAATACACACCATTACATAACAGTCTCACTAAACAGAGGGAAAAGAAATGACAAAAACTCTAAACACCAGCCCTCGTACCAGAGATGACCTGATCTGCCTCCTCAGCATCAGCTTCTGTCAAGGCAAATACTCGCCCTGATTGGTACGGCCTCTTCCCAGCCTGCTGCGTTGGTGCGCTGCTATTACCATTCCGTAGTTTGGGACATTGAGATCGGTAATGTCCCGCCTCACCACAGTTGTAGCAAGTCACCGCAGGAGGTCTCACCACATTGTTTCCAGGTCCTCCAGCTACACTAACAACGTTCACCCCTGTCGGTTTGAACCTCTGTGCAGATGGTTGCCCCCTGAAACTCCCCGAATGTGCAGGCCTCTTTCCAGACTGCCAGTTGTTCCTCCGGTTCTGAACAACTTGGAACTGCTCCATATCCGCCTCCGTCGCTGCCGCCCTCTTGACCAGCTTATCGAATCGCTTGATACCAAGGGGTATCATACGAGACCTCAAGCTCGGCCTCAGACCATGCTCGAACTTGCGAGCCTTCTTAGCCTCATCCATCACCAGTTCTGGAGCATACCTGGAGAGCTGAGTGAACTTGGTCTCATATGCTCTCACCGACATGCTGCCTTGTTGAAGCGACAGAAACTCCATCGCCTTCTTCTCCTGGACGTCAGAGGGGAAATAATGACTGCGGAATTCTTCCAGAAATTCCTCCCAGCCAAGCACTATGCCACCCATGGTCCTCTTCATGGACTGCCACCAAACCGCCGCATCCTTTTCCAGCTGCAAAGTCGCCAACTTGACCTTGCTACCCTCAGGGGTCTCCAATACCTCAAAGATTGTCTCCACTTGCCGTATCCAGTCGTCAGCCGCATCTGGGTCTGAATTTCCCTCGAATACAGGTAGTTTCATTCTCTTGAACGATTCCACCAGCTTAATCGCCTCGGGCACTGGATTCACCGGCCCTCTACCTTGGTTCTGAGCCACTGCATTAAGCGTCTGGTAGACCCTTGCAAGTTCAGTCTCCAGATCCAACCCCTCACCATTCCTAGCTCCTCTTCTCGACATGTTCTGATGCAAAAGATCCGTCAAATTCGAAGTATAAGACAAGAATTTAAACCAACTTGCATTTCATTGAATTCCAAAGTTTATACATTCGAATTTAAAAACATTTTTGACATCAGAACGGAAAGAAATAGAAGCTACAACAATCTAACTCCTACGGGTCCTCTTCGCTGCTCGAAGTTCTTCCCGCAGTTCATCAACCTCATCCTTCAGCACATCAGTTAGGTTCTTTTTCTTCTCAAGTTCCCAAATCCGATGACTAAGAACAGAATAGTCGGCCTTCCGTTTCTCCAGCTGAGCCTCCAACAATCCAACTCTCTCCTTCAGGGTTTCCACTTGCCTCTGAAGAGAAGTCACAAGACTAATTGGAACTGGTACTTCTTCTTCGTCAGAAGAAGAGTCATCAGATGAATCCGGAGGTGGGGTGATCTCTCGGGATTCAGGCCATTCTTCACCTTCAGAATCAGCTTGCCCAGGATAGTACTCGTCCTCGAAATCAGCTTGTCCAGGATGGTACTCTTCTTCAATAATATGCCAGTCGTCGCCTCCAGCAGGGTCGAAGTGATCAGCCATCTTAGAAATAGAGAGGAAGAAGCATAAATCTTAGAGCAACACAAATGTAAGTCACTTACATTTAAATCTCCAGATTCAAACACACACTCTAATGTCCACTTCTAGGGTGTCGTTCCCTATAAATTTGTACAAGTGTGAAAGTGTAGAAAGCGTGGCTCTGATACCACTCTGTAACGCCCCGAATCCCAAATACACTGAATTCGAGATGTTCTACAGGATCTTTTCACTTTCTTTAGTACAATTTTACAGGGAAATTAAAACTTTTCATCATACATCAGAGATTACATCATAATTACAACTTTCTTTTGCACAGCAGAAGTAAAATACAACAATTGAATTAAATGTACAACAATATGGTACAAGCTTTAAGCATCCGTTCTTCTTTAATCTTTAACATGTCATTTACCTGCATATAAGACTGTGGGTACGTCAGTTTATTCAACCGACGAACATTATACACGGCCATCCTCTCTATGCCGGAAATAGTATAACTTAACTTTTCATATTTAACAAACACAAACTTGTCACATTTCAAACTAAAGGGACTACCCTATTGATGTCGTGTTGTGATTGTGCACTTAATCCTTAATGCATTTATTTATGTTACATGACACTAATGCGCACTTGTTCGGATTCTATGCATCCCATACTACATAGGTCCGAGGGCAAGCCCTTATTCGTTCTTCATCTTGATAGGGTTCAATCCCCCGTTATGTCTTAATCTACTACTGTAATTACGGTAGTGTCTTAGATGTCCTATGATCTATGAGCCCATGTCCAGGCAGCCTGGAGGGGAATCCCACGCACTGACACGACGCATCGAGCAGGCAACCTATGGACAATTCAGCCTCCGCCATGGAACAATGGCACCACTCATAGCCACTCGAACATCCCACGAGCGTCGCCACTGGGACGATAATTCTGGAGTAGCGCCCACGCCATGTCTTGACGCATCAAGCAGGCAGCCTGTGGATCGCTCTCACACCGCTATCCAATGGCCCCCATACTCATGTTTTTCTTCTACTTTCATCACGTCTTCACTATGTGCTAATCCTTAGTTTTATTAAAAATCATGAACAAAATAATCTCTAGAGTTAACCTCTCCATCAACCGGACTTATTCATTTGTTTCATCATGACCAACCTTGGTCTAATTTCATCTCAATTCATTTTCTTTTTTCAATGCCGGGGAGACTTAGCTACTCTATTTCGAATTTCATTTCACAATCTTCAACTTGAGTACTTACAACTCATAAGATTCATATTCATAGCCAACAAATTTCTTTTTTTCATCAACATGATTTCTAATTCCATAATCATACATGAACTCATGCACTTCATAATTTCACATTTGAAATTCATATTACTAATAAACATTCATACTTCATATTTTGCACAATATTCTCACGTGAGAATTAATAATATCATGTCACACAACAAGGTTCTTTTTTTGCCAATTACTTTCTAATAATCCATTTCAATTTATCTTTATAAACTATAATTTTCACAAGTGTGCATCTTAGAACCATAGTTCTAATTGTGCCTTTTGTTCACAAACCATATTGTATTTCATTCAAATAATACCCAAATCACTCTTATAAAATTCCTTGCATTTTTATGAGAATTACCATATTTTTTCCACATTTTTTGGACATCAAAAACTCCTAAAAAAAATATTTTTTATAAATGTCGAGGGGAAGAATCGAACCCAGGCACAACGGGAAACAAGCCAAGAGCACCCGCCAACCGGCCAAACTGTGCTAGCGATATAAGTGGGGGTCAAATGGTGTATATACTTTTCAGGCCGAGAGTTATAAACTCTCAAATTTTATAGAAAAAATGTTGTAATCGCTGGGGTTCGAACCGCTCGACCCAGAGAAGCCAACCGCCGACACTGACCGCCTGAAATACTAGGTCAGGTTGTCCAAGTGTTAGGTTAAAGCCCAAATAAGTTATTTTGATACTGTGGTTAAAACAACTCGATGTTCAAATAAACTTAGTCTCATATTGCTTGTATGAAAGGTACTGAAAAATTCCAGATTATCTTTCTCTTACCTGATCTTCATGTCAGTAAGAATAAAATAATTTTTTGCACTAATAAAAATATATTTTTCACACAAATCCATGAATTTTTCATCAAAACTACTATATTCTTTTCCTTTTCGACATTGAATAATCAATTAGTCTTCTAATCCCTTTTTATTCACAATTCTCCTTATGATAATTCACTGTTATTAATTCTTATTCACAACACATACATTTTTTGGATTTATCCATACCCATATCAACATAAAGGTTTATCTTGCACATGAATAGGTAAAACTCAAAACTACTAATTTTTGAGTAGTTCTTCTTTGATGATAGCAAAGTAATTTCATTAGTTCATCTATGTCACATTGTATACAATCACTTGTTAATTAACATAATTACAACTCAATCATTCAAGGAAACACTCTTTTCAATTTAAAGTGTGCCCTTTTTCTTAATCAATTTCATGTTTCAATATGTCAATTAACAAGCAATTTTATTGAAAATTTTCATGCATCATGCTAGCAATATTCTACCATCATTCATGCTAATAATCATGGAGAATTTCACACACCATTTAATTTAATGCTAGAATTACACACAAGTTAATCACACATTTCAATCAATTCATACACTAACTTTTCAATTAAAGTGAGCTCTTATTAGTAATTTTTCATGCATCTTTTGATAGTTGAAACTAGCATGGATCTATATTAGAAATATGAAATGTTTACCCACCTTGAATGGAGAGGACTAAACAACACAAGCCTTGCAAATGAAAGCACCACCTCCAAGCCAAAAGCGCGCACAAGCTCCAAGCCTCCTAGCACAAACCGAATGCTCCCCTAGTGATAGCCGGCCACTCCAAGCAAGCAAAACCCACACAAACTCTCTATCTTTTATAACTCACACTATTACTACAATAATACTATAGCTTGAAAATATAATTTGCATATGAAAATAGCCATGAGAGGGGGGGTATTTATACTAAAAGATAAGTGAAATGGAGGGCTAAGATTGCTTAGGTGGTTGTAGAATGGAGGGCCTAGATCAAAGTAGGAGTTAGAAAAACTACCCACATCCATAAAACTACCTCCATGATCACCATGACAAAAATCAAATCTCCCTCCAAAAAGAATGAATCCCGGCCTAGAAAGAGAGTGTGCATTGCACGTGTACGTGTAGTGCACGTGCATGCAACTAGGCCAAATTTGTACCTTTTAATTTTGTACAAAAATAAAATAATGATAATTTAGTCTTCTACATGACAAGTTTTAATAAAAAAATAGATTTATTCATGGGCTTTGTTTTGGGCCAAAATAGTTTATTAAAATAATTAAAATAAAACACATTTGGGCTTTTAAGAAAAGGGCCTTTTCATTAAATCAAAATAAGGCTTTAAAGAAAGGCTTTTTGTACAAAATAATTTGAGAATTAAATATTTCTACACATCATAATAAAAATAATTCAACCCAAAATATTGCACGTGCACACTACGTGCAAAATAAAAATAATTTTTCATTAATTGAAAAATCAGGGTATTACATCACTGAAGGTCTCACCCAAGTATTCTCGGGTCTTCCTGCCACTTGAACAGCGTTCGCACCCGTAGGCTTGAACCTTTGAGTCGGTGGCTGTCCCCTGACATTGCCAGCAACTGCGGGCCTCTTCCCCGCGCTCCAGTTGTTCCTCCAATTCTGAACAGCATGGAACTGCTCCATGTTCGCCTTCGTGGCTGCCGCTCGTTTGACCAGCTTGTCAAACTTTCTGATACCGAGGGGTATCATCCTGGATCTCAAACTTGGCCTCAAACCATGCTCAAACTTACGAGCCTTTTTTGCCTCATCCATCACCAATTCGGGAGCATACCTTGAGAGCTGAGTGAATCTGGTCTCATACTCCCTAACCAACATGCCGCCCTGCTGCAGTGACAGAAACTCCATGGCGTTCTTCTCCTGGACGTCTGAGGGAAAATAATGACTGCAGAATTCCTCCAAAAATTCCTCCCAGCTAAGAACCAAGCCTCCCATCGTCCGCTTCATCGACTGCCACCATACAGCCACATCATTCTCGAATTGCAGAGTCGCCCAACTTCACCTTACTGCCTTCCGGGGTCTCCAAGACTTCGAAGATAGTCTCTACCTGTCGGATCCAATTATCAGCCGTGTCAGGGTCTGACTTCCCCTCAAACACAGGTGGTTTCATCCGTTTAAATGATTCCACGAGTTTGATTGCTTCGGGTACTGGATTCGCAGGCACCCTTCCTTGATTCTGATTCATGGCAACGGCATTGAGTATCTAATAGACCCTCACTAGCTCCGTTTCCAAGTCCAGACCTTCACCATTACGAGCTCGTCTTCCAGCCATATTCTGATGCAAAAGATCCATTAAATTCGAAGTATAAAACATGAACTTTTAAGTCAACATCCCCATTTCATTGAATTTCAAACTTTATACATTCGAATTTAAAATATTTCTGACATCAAAATGAAAGCAGTAGATGATACAACGGTCTAATTCCTACGGTTCCACTTGGCTTCACGAAGCTCTCCCCGTAGTTCCTCAACTTCCTCCTTCAGTACATCGGTCATGTTCTTCCTCTTCTCGAGTTCCCAAACACGATGACTGAGAACTACAAAATCATCCTTGCCCTTCGCTAATTGAGCTTCTAGTAGCCCGACTCTCTCTCTCAGAGTCTCTACCTGTCTCTGAAGAGACACACTGAGATTACCCGGAACTGGTTCCTCTTTGTCAGAAGAATCATCAGATGAATCCGGAGGTGGGGTGATCTGTCGGGACTCAGGCCATTCCTCTTCCACTTCTTCGGGATCTTCCTCATCTGAATCAGCTTGCCTGGGGTAATAATCTTTCTCAATAATATGCCAATTGTCATCTCCAGCTGGGTCGAAGTGGTCCGCCATCTTAATGATAGAGAGGAAGAAGCAGCATAAATCATAGAGCAACACAAATGTAAGTGACTTACATTTAAATTTCTAGACTCAACACACACTCTAATGTCCACATCTAGGGTGTCGTTCCTTATAAATTTGTACTACTTAGAAACGTGCTCTGATACCACTCTGTAACATCCCGAATTCCAAAATACAACTGAATTCGAGTTTCACAGGATCTTTACACTTCTTTCGTACAATTTTATAAAGAAATAAAAACTTTTCTTTCATCAAAGTTACATTACACATGTACATTATCACAGCGGAAGCAATATTACAATCAATTTATATGAAACAACATTTAAATCAATCATACGCAGCATGTATACTTCAATTGTCAATCATTTTTACCCTGCATATAAAACTGTGGGCACGTCAGTTCATTCAGCTGATGAAATATTATACACGGCCATCCTCTCTTTGCCGAAAACAGTATAATGATTCTTATTTCTTAGCAAACCACAAACTTGTCACAAACAGAACTAAGGGATTATCCTATTGATGTCGTGTTGTGAATGTGCACTAAATCCTTAATGCAATTATTTATATTATATGATACTAATGCGTACTTGTTCAGAGTCTATGCAGCCCATACTATATAGGTCTGAGGGCAAGCCCTTAATCGTTCTTCATCTTGTAGGGTTCAATCCCTCGCCATGACTTAATCTACTACTGTAACTACGGTAAGTATCCTAGATGTTTCCTTACCTACGAACTCATGTCTAGGCGCCCTGGAGGGAATCCTAACGAACTGACACATGACTCATCATGCAGGCATCCTGTGGTAATTCAGCTCCTACCATAGACATGACACCATCCGCAGTCATCAAACACCCCACGAGCGTCACCACCGGGACAGTACTCTGGAGCAGTATCTATGCTCTATCATGACTCATCATGGGACATCCTGTGAATACTCTCACGCCGCCAATCCAATGGCCCTCATACTCAATATTTTTCTCTTACTTTCATCACATCTTCACTATGTATCTAATCCTTAATTTAAATGAATCATGAATAAAATCAATCTCTTAGAATGTAGCACTTCCACTATACCGGTCTTATTCATTTAATTTCACATGACCCAACCTTGGTCTTCTCATTTCAAAATATCATTTCACAATTCTTTCTTTGCCGGTATAAGCCTTGGCTATACCCTAATTCTCAATTTCAACTCATAATTACAATGTCATACTCATAAGATCTTTTCATGATTAATCATAATTCATATTTCCAAAAGCATAGTACTCATGTATTCATATCTTTCATAATTCATCACAATCTATAATTCAATTTCACGTGCAATCCATATGCAAGAGTCAATTTTAATTAATAATCACTATAATTTGTGTGTTCCACACATCTATTATCCACAAATCAAATCTTACTACAAACACATTTTCTTTTATAATTCCATTTATTCATACGAGTTACAACTTTTCAAAATTCATCTTTTATCCCCAAAAATTTTCGTTTATTTTCCTTTGTTTAAAAAAAAAATTTAATTTCAAAAATGAGTCATTTCTTGCAAAACTCCAATTTCTTATTCACACTTCACCAAAAGTTGTATAAATATTTCCTAATAAGTTCCAATAATTTTTCAGAATTTAATCCATAATTTCCTGATTTTTATTCTGTTTTAAAAGTCCATTTTTATTTCAAAAATCCCAAAAAAATATTTTTTCTAAACTCCAAATCCACCAAGATTCAAGCCAGCGACCAGCGGTGAGGGAGACAGCACACAATACCAAAGCGCCACAACTGCAAGGCAATTTAATTAGGGATTAAAAGCCCTATGTTTCTGTTCTCGGCGATTTGGATTTTTTTACCAAAAAAAATAAAACAGAGCCGCGGTATTGAACCCGAGACCTCCGATACTGTAGCGACCCAAATCTCTTCGGACCAGTTGGTCTAAGTGAACATATCAATTTGATAATAAATAAAATAGGTTTTGACTCTACTCTCTGTTCAAAACTAAATTTCAAAATCTTCAAAACGAATTTCTCTTTTTCTCCTCTTTGAAAACAATAATGTCCAGAATAAACCTACATTTATTTTAACTATAACCAGTATATTTAAAGCTATTTCCCCCTCTTTTAAAACATGTACTTAGCCTTAGATTGCATATTATGAACACTATTTCGACATTTGAAAACTATTACATAATTGTTCATAATCAAAGTAGATTTTTTGCACCAAATTCAATACAATGATGTTTGCTTACATTGATAACTAAAATATTTTTTTAGCACAAAGTTAACTTTATAAGTGAGTAAAGACTTTCACTTTTTTTTTTTTTTGTTTATTAATCTACACATGATACATTTAATTATTCGTATGCAAAAAGACATTCTTTTTCATTTATTCAAATCTTCCACATGATAAATATCACAATAGGGAAATTCATTACATCTATTAACAAACAATTCGATCAGTTCAATTTAAACACACTATTCTTTGGCATTTTTAATCAATAAGCATGGTTCTATTTCTTACTGGCGAATGTCACATAATTGTAATTTAACATAATCAACATGCATTCTAATGTTTATAACAATGAGAAACATACACTTTTACTCATAGGCATTAACTTTAGTAATCAATCAATACACATTTGCTAATTAACAATCTTCTTCTAATTAGACAAGCATGTATTTCATTTCAACTAGTAGCTTATAATGATAATTCAATTTCATTTTTTAGCATGATTTTCTAGTCTAGAAGTCATGAGAAATACCCACCTTTTGAAGAAAACCAATTAAGAAAATCCCCTAGAGCCTCCTAGATTGCGAGCGAGTGCCTTCTCCTCCTAGATTGCAATGTATGAACTCTTCTCCTTGCTCCTTGCCAAAAATCGAGAGCACCAATGTAGAGATGGCCGGCCTCCAATGGGGGTGTACACACATACACTCACACTCACACAATAATATGTATATATCTCCTATATAATGTCTCATTTCAATATTTGCTTTAGTGTAGAATACAAGTATGAAGGGGGGTATTTATACTATTTTTAGAGTAGATTGGAGGGCTAGGATTTGTTGGATAGTTGTATAATGGAGGGTTAGGATAGGAGCGGAAGTTGTAGCAACCACCCGCACACAAATAAACTACCCATGCACACAAACCCACTCTCCCATCACCCATGCACAACCGGCCGCCATAATAGTGTGCATTGCACACTACGTGCATCGCACGTGCCACCTAGTATCCCTATTTAGAAGTTTGTACAATTTAATTAATCAAAATGCTCACCATTTATCTTTACATGTCAAGTGTGACCATTTAATTGATTTATTAAATTGGTGGACTTCACAATTAGTGGGCTTAGGCTTATGGACCAAGACAACAAATTAATAATTAATTAAAGTGGGCTAAAACAAATAAATAGTGTTTTAGGCTTTAGAAATGTGCTTTTAGAAAAAATAAAGGAAAATAATTGTTCATACTAAAATGAGATCTTATATATAAAATAAATAAATAATATACACATGAAATTTGCACGTGCACCACACGTGAAAAATAATATTTTTATAAAAATGAAATTTTAGGATATTACAAGAACACAACCAATATGTAGAAATAACCAATACTTCTTATTCCCAAAGAAATACAAAGATTACAAGAAAGATTACAACTCCCAATCTCTCTCTCTCACCTTTGAAACACTCGGCACAATCTCTCTTGAAGTTGAATAATGATCAACACCTGATAGGATATATAAACCCTAGAGTTTACGGCCATATATATAGTCCCCAAGTAAACCCTAAAAGATAAACACAAATATAGCAAATTGGGTCTTTCTCCCGTAAGCCCAGAAGAAACTATCAGGGTCGGTGTCGGTCGACTGCCCCCCAAGTCGGACGACCGCATTGTGCAAAATCAATCCAGAGGGCTGACCGGTCGACCGCACCCCTAGTGTCGGTCGACCGTCCCCTTCTCTGTTGGATGCCTGCACTCGAAGAACCCCCAGTCGACTGGGTCGGTCGATCGCACCCCTAGCCGGTCGACCGCAACCCTCCAGACTTCTCTTCTTCTACTTGCTGCTTGTCTTCCCTTGCTTCTTTGTCTTCTCCTCTTCTTCTCCAACTTGAAGTACCCCGTGCCTACGTGTATTTGAGGCCACAATTCCTAACACTCTTCACATTGAACACAAGTATGCAAGATATACACTCAACAGTCCCTGATCCTCCCTTCCTCTGGAGGTGCCTTCCTTGACCCTCCCTTCGGCCTGCACTGCCCTCCCTTACCCTCCGTTCTAGTTACGAAATCGCAACCCCCCCAACCCTTATCCCCAATTTCGAGAATAATCGGAAAATCTCAGTATTATACAATCAAAGTCGTTGTTTTCTTCTTACTATGGCGAAGATCCGAAGGACTCCGAGGTCCAATTTGATGCCGGTAAATGTAAGATCGATCTTTTACAAATTTAGGGTTTTATCAAGAAATTTCTCATTAAGGGTTTCTGACGACTACAAATTGTCTTCATTTATATTTCAGATCAAGGATCCGGAAGGCTGTGAGATAATTCTGTTCTGGTATGTAATTCGAATTCGTAAACTACAAGATGTGCAGGTAGGTCATTGGAGTGCTTCACTGATGTAGTAGGACGTGATGTATGAATGTAAATATTTTTGGGTTAATTTTGTCTCACTAAACAATTTAGTGGGTGATAAGATGTTTATGTGCTACCCTGATCAAGGGAATAGTAGAAGTTAACTGATGGTTGGAAGAGATTTTGGTTATGGAAGGTATTACGTAATTTACCTACTAATGTTAAATGCTTTACATTGATGCTATTTATGTTTGTGTTATCATGGGAAGCATCGCGTTGATGCTATTTATGTTTGTGTTATCATGGGAAGCATCAATATATGTTTGGTGTTTAATAAGGTTCTTGAACTGCAAAAAAGTAGAAAAGAAAAAGGGAGCTCAATAGACCAGCAGATCTTAACTCTTCGAGTGTTTCGAAAGACCCTTCGAAGAGCACGCCCTCTGTGGTCACCGATAGTGTGACCAATGGGGGGGTGACAGCTGGCGCCAACACAGGTATTGAAGAGAGTGGGGGCGTTGTGCCCCTTGAAAGACACGCTGACTGTGGTCACCTACGCTTTCCCCAATGGTGGGGTGACAGCTGGCGTCCAATCCGCTCTCGTAAAGAGTGGTGTGGATTGCATCGATGGATCTGTGGAGCTGGATTCTATTGGGCCGGTTTTTAGGGCTGAGAAGTCGTTGGATTTTACTCATGTTTTGGCGAATGGGCCCATAGAGGGGCCCACGGTGCATGTGGGTATTGGCCATGAGGGCGTTTATAATCAAGTGGATCTGTCCAATCAATCTATCTTGTTAAAGACGGGCCCATTGTGCAACCAAAACGGGCCCAATGAGGGGTCTGTGACAGCTAATGGCGATTCTCCTATTATGGCTCCAGAAAGCGGGTTCAATGAGGAATCCGGTATTAGAGCTCAAAGCACTCAACAAGCATCGCTTCTCTCAGAGAGTGAGGAGGATCAGGAAGAATGTTTGAATCTTGATGAAGAATTTTTTCTCACCGATGAAGATTCGGAGGATCTCGAGTTCATTCCCAACACGCAGAGGTCGCCAGAGGTGGTCCAATCCACCTTCCCAGAAGGGGCACCTTCAGCTACCTCTGGGTCTTCGCAAAGGACGGTTGGGTTTAGGGTGCAGAGGACTCCTAAGAGGGCTCATGCAGAGTCCTTGGATGACTTTCTGGAAAGAGCGACGGTCGCCAAAGCGGCCAAACACGTCAATGGAGGTACAAAAAAATTTCTTGCTAATATTTTAAATTTCATGTCAAACTATGATGTTTTTTTACTAGCTTCGGCCTGTGGTTTGGAAGTATGTGATAAAGAACGCAACGCGTTTCTTCTTAACAAATTGAGGGGTTGGGAAACGGTTAGGGCTAAATCTTGTGTTCGTAAGGATTTAGGATCCAACTCCATGGGGATAACGGTCTCTCAAGGCGTAACCAGCCAGATTCCCCCAAACGAAGTCATCTCAGATATGGTTCCCAAATGAATACACTATTCTGGAACGTCCGGGGGTTGGGGGATAAAGGAAAAAGAGATATGGTTAGAGACGTTATCATTAAGTCCAAGGCGGAAGTGGTTGGGCTTCAAGAAACTAAACTCATTCATGGGACCAAACTTAAGAGACTAGGGGGGACCAGGATCAGGGAATGGGTTTTTCGTCCATCCGCGGGAGCCTCAGGGGGAATTGCCATTGGGTTCAACTCGGACATGCTCAAGTGTTCAGAGGTCTATAATGGTACATTCTCCCTGACTGCTAGACTGGAACGCCGAGCCGATAAGTTTATGCAAACTATCACAGTGGTGTATGGGCCTAACGTTGCTACTGAGCGTGAAGCATTTTGGCAAGAACTGTGCGATATCCGTCTACGTTGGCCGGGGGCCTGGATTGTCGGTGGTGATTTCAATATTACCCGATTTGCGTTCGAACACAAGGGCAGAGGCTCCAGCGACAGGGACAGAGCAGAGTTCAATAGAGTGATTACGGAGCTTGAGCTGATAGATATCCCTATTAACGATAGACTATTTACTTGGTCTAACATGCAGTCTTCTCCGATCATGGCCAAATTGGACAGGATTCTCGTATCTTTGGACTGGGAATCTAAGTTCCCCCTGGCATCGGCGAGATCGATAGTTAGACCAACGTCAGACCATACTCCAATCCTACTTCACATTGGGACTCAGGGAGACAAAAGACAAAGAAAATTCCGATTCGAGAAGGCCTGGCTGGAGATTCAGGGGTTTCATCACATGATGATGGAAAACTGGGCACTACCAGTGAGTGGCACTGATGCTGCTAGCAGATGGTGTGAAAAAATTTGCAGATTAAGAAAGCGGCTCCGTAAATGGAACCGATCTAGATTCTCGTCTATTTGGCGTGCAAAGGAGTCTATGTTGGAAGAAATTGATGAAATTGAAAGAGTGGAGGAATTGAGAGACCTGGCATAGGTAGAAAGAAACAGACTTCTGGAGTTCCGTGAGAATATTGCCAACCTATATAAAATGGAAGAAATTAAATGGCAACAAAGATCGAGAATTTCGTGGCTCAAAGAGGGAGACGCGAATACAGCATTCTTCCACCGAGTGGCAAGTGCTAGACGCAGGTCCAATCTTATTTTATCTTTAGAAACAAGCTCGGGGACTGTTCAAGATGAACACCTGATTTCCTCAGCCTTTCAAGGATACTACAAGGACCTCTTGGGAAAGAAGATTGACTTCCGGATCCCGCTCAGGAATGACTTCTGGCAATCCTACCAGTCCGAGTCTTCACCATCACTGGCATGTCTGGAGGCTCCGTTCTCGGAGGAAGAAGTTGAAAAGGCCATTAGCCATATGGGAGCAGATAAGTCACCAGGGTCAGACGGCTTCCCAATGATGTTCTTCCAAATTTTCTGGGAAGAAATTAAAGGGGACTATATGGCGCTTCTAGTAGACTTCTTTAACAACAAGCTCAGACTAGGTATGTTTAATTTTGCGGATGTTGTCTTGATTCCCAAGCGGGAAGAGGCGTCGAAAGTGGGTGATTTTAGACCGATCAGCCTCATTAACTGCTCGGCGAAGATTATCTCAAAACTTCTAGCGATACGTCTGGGGAATATTATGGACAACCTCATCAACAAATCGCAATCGGGCTTCATTAAAGGAAGAAATATCCTAGATTGCGTTGCAACAGCAGAACAAGTCATCCACCGCTGCCATACGACCAATTCAAAGAGCTTTCTACTTAAACTGGACTTTGAGAAAGCCTACGATTCGGTCGATTGGGAGTGCTTGCTGAAAGCTCTCAAGGGCAGGGGGTTTGGGAATAAATGGATCTGTTGGATCAGGCAGTGCTTGCAATCTAGCAAAACGGCCATATCAGTGAATGGTAGGTCAGGGCAGTCGTTCCCTTGCAGGAAAGGCCTCAGGCAAGGGGATCCCTTATCACCACTACTATTTACCATTGTAGCGGATGTGCTGAGGGTTATGTTGGTGAATTGCCAGGAAAAAGGTTGGATCACTCCGGTGGCCTGCTCGGCTTCTTCAAAAGGATGCACGATCCTACAATACGCAGATGATACACTTCTCTTTGGTAATGGTTCTAGACGTGAAGCTGCCTGCTTTAAAGGACCCTTTACTGTTTTGAGGCCTGGTCAAGCCTTAGGATTAATTTTAACAAAAGTGCGTTGACCCCAATCTCTCTTTCCGAGAAGGAAGCGGGGGAACACGCCACCCTCTTCAATTGTTCAACGAGCGGCTTCCCTATTAAATACCTGGGGCTACCACTCAAACCAGGGAAACTGTCTAAAGCAGACTGGTTGCCTATCATTGACAGGGTGGAGGATAGATTGGCAGGATGGAAAGGTCAATCGCTGTCGCTCGGGGGCAGAGTGGTGCTCATCAATTCGGTATTGTCTAATCTGCCAATCTACTACATGTCCTTCTTCGAGCTCCCGAGATAGGTGATCCAGAGGATTGACCGAATTCGAAAACGTTTCCTTTGGAAGGGGGCAGACTCGAATAAAGGAGGGTACCACCTCATCAAATGGAACATCGCCTGCATGAAGAAGAACCACGGAGGGCTAGGCATCATCGACCTCAGAGATATGAACCTTGCCCTGCTGGGGAAGTGGTGGTGGAAGGTGTTCCACAACAGCGGAGAAGGGTGGAAAGACTTCATTCAACCGTACCTCAGGGGAAAAGGCACTAGAAATCTAGGCTTCCGAGTAGGTAATAAAGTCTCGCGATTCTGGAAAGGAATTGCCAAGGCTAGCGGCCCCTTCAACTCGGTAGTCTCATCGTCTGTTGGCAATGGCCGTTCCACCAGATTTTGGTGGGACAAGTGGTGTGGTGCCCAAACCCTGAAGGAGTCTTTCCCAGATCTGTACGAAAGGGCGAATAGTCCGAATTTGACCGTCGCCGAAGGTTGGAAAAGGGGAGGCTGGAAACCGGCGTTCCGAGGAATGCTAGCCCCTGATCTTCAGCAGCAAGTCATCGACATGCAAGCACACATCGCTCGGGCAGGCATTAGATGCACTCAAGGCCCAGACCAGAAAAGATGGGGACTCGAGAGCAATGGAGCGTTCTTGGTAAGATCTCTGTATCATCGGATCCACTTTCGTGGATGCAGTTCCAGCTGGGCTCAGGTGCTGTGGAAGGCGAAAACTCCCCTTAAAATCAGAGTGTTCTTATGGCTAGTGCTCAATAATGCTATCCTCACGAGACAAAACCTCGCCAAAAGACAACCACAGGTGGCGACCAACTGTGGGTTCTGCGCTGTTCATGTGGAAGATCTTAACCACCTCTTCATTCACTGCCCCAGAAGTAAGGCGACTATGGTGGAGGTTCTCCGAGCCTTAGGTACAAGTGACTACCCTGGGATATATGAGGATTTGTGGATTGGGCCCAAATTTGCATCGAATCGCCATGATATGAAGGATGCGTGGTACATCGCAATTGCGGCCACTACTTGGGTGCTATGGCTTGATAGAAATAATTTTTATTTTCGCGCTTCATGTAATAGTATTTCTGGTAATCTATCTCACATCATGCATCTTATCTCTTTTTGGGCCACAGCTGCGGCCACAGGGGAAAAAGGAAGGATAGCTAGAGTATTCCAGGTGGAGGAGTTCGATGATGAGGAGATAGAGATCGGTCCGACACTGGACTGAGGGACTGGCTTCACCAGTCACGACAGAGGATCTACTACCAGGTGTTTTGTCTCTGCCTACTGTACTTTGGGGGGACTGATGTTTGTGAAGGTTGACCCATCTCCCAGGGCTTGTTGGGGGTGTATGTTTGTTTTCTGTCTGTTTCTTTCTGCATTGTACTGTTGTTTTGTACTGTTGTACCTTTGGTTTTGTACTGCATTGTACTTCGGTTTTCTCCCGGTACGCTGGGGTTGTTTTATTAACTGCTTATTAATGAAACAGGGTGGTCTTATTCCACCTTTTCCTCAAAAAAAAAAGGACTTCCTCATCCAATAAGAAGGTGAACTCTCGCAAACATTAACTGAGCCCTTCACGAATGTTTAATAAACAAGAGAAACGGTCTCTCCCCTTCAACGTCTCTCTCTCGTTCTTCTCCGGCCAGATCCGGCTCCTCCCGCTCCCGATTCCCCCCTAGCCCTCTCCTTTTCTGCTTCCCCTTCCCTGCTCTACAAGCCCATCTCCCTATTTCTCTCCCTCTTGTCACCTTCATGGTGGTTCTCGTCTGTGTCCTCCTCGTCAGATCCAGTCGCCCTAGCCCTTCTCCCCCTCCCTTCTTTCCGATCCTCCTTCCCTCCTCCACCCGCTGCCTTTCCCCCTTCTTTTCCCCTGATCTTCGCCCTCCATTTGGCCCTTAATCTTTCTCTGGTTTTCCCCAGATCTTCTTTCCTTCCTGTGGGCTTCACTTTCCCTTCTTGCCCTCCCATTTCCCTTTTCCTTCGCCTTCCTCCCCTCTTCTGCTTTGGCTTGGTGATTGCAGAGGTGAGCTCTTGGGCCTTCCTCTGGTGGTTGTCTTCTTCCCCCATCGGCGTTTCGACCTCTGCCAGGAGGTCTATTCCAGCGAAGCCCAGGGTTCTGCCCTTTCCAGAGTTCCGGCAGTGTCTCCCTCTTGTGTGTGTTGGTGAGAAGTGCGATCCTAGCCAGCATTCGCTTGCCTGTGCCGCCTCTCCCCCTGTAAGTTTGTTAGTTAGTTAGTTTTCTTTTTTTTTTTTTTTTTTTTTTTTTTTTTTGGGCCGGGAACTTATCATGGACCTTTCATGGGTTCAGGTCGTTAAAAAAAATAAAAATAAAAAACAATTAGGGAAAGAAGAAGTGGATCCCCTTGGGCCTTCCGAGGCCCACTTCTCCGATTCTCGAAACCTTCTAGGGTTCTCCTCTTCGTCTTATTCCCGCCTTTCCTCATCCTCTCCCTCTATCTCCTTCTCTTCCTCTAACTCTCATCCGCCTCTAAAGTGCCACCGATGTCTTCAAGCCGGCCATCTAAAAGCGTTCTGCCCCTTTAAAATGAAATGTTTATTCTGTGAGAAATCTGGGCATCCGCGGCACAGATGTTTCTCCTTACAACAATTATTGGGTATGCCCTTGGGGGTACCGATCTCCGACTCAGTCCTCTTGGCTCTGGATTTTTCTTCCTTCGGTCCAAGTTAGTTGATCTCAATTCCTCCAAACCGAAAAAAGCCAGAGTTTCAGAGAAGGCCCCTATCCTGCCGACTCCACCTGCATCTCTCCTCCTTCCAACCTCCTCGCTCTTCCCTACTACTCCTAAAGCAGTGTTTTCTTCACCTCCACTTTCCAAACCCCCTAATATCTTGGTCTGCTCCCTCACGCCTGATCTTCAAGTCAAATTGGACCAGATGCTTTGTCTAGGCACCGTCTCCTTCTCTGGTGGTTCCATCTCCCACTCTTCCCTCAATGCTGTCCTCTCTAAATCCTGCAATATTTATGACTGGGCTTGGACTCTGAACGCTTGTTCTAATGGTGAAGTGGATATTAATTGCCCGTTGGTCCAGATTCTGGAGGACTTGATAGCCATGAAATCGCTCTCCTTGGGCTCCACTACGTTGATGGTTCGTAAATGGGCCTATGTGGATGCTTATAAGGCGGAGTCTTGTGCGATTTCTTCTAAAGTCACCATTGTTGGATTACCTCCCTTTTGCAATTCTCCGAAGTTGGTGGCGGACATGACTATTGGTATTGGTGATCTTGTCTACACCTCCTCTACTTCTTTCCTGGCTTCGGGGTGCCTACAGGTGGAAGCCATCTTTTTATGCCCCCCTCTTTCTTCTAGCATCAAAGAGTACTCCCTCAAGGTTGGAGATTATTCGTTCCCCATTGTTGTATATTACCATGACTCTCAGCCTCCGCCAATGAAGGATCCTTTGATCCCTGAGAACATCAGGCCGCATCCTATTGTGGCAGACACTAAGAAATCTCTGACGTTCACTGAAGGTTCTTCCTCTGGTAAGATTGTCGCCTCTAAGTCTCAGCTTCAGCTTAAGAAGATTCATAAGAGCAACTCTCGGGGTGTGCGGTTCACGCAACCCCAATGCCCCCCCCTCCTCTACTTCTGTCCCGTTCACGCATTCTCCCTCCAAACCCCCCAATCTAGTGTCGATTAACCTCGATATTGTAGCCACTTCTCCTTCTCTTGCTGCTATGAAATCTGGCTCTTGTTCTGACCCTGCTATGCCTACCGGTCAGCCTGCCTCTTCTGTATCTTCTGCTCAGCTACCGAAGCATCCTGTCCCCACTGCTGTTGATCCGAAGTGGCCCAGCTGGTCTATTAACCCCCATTATGCGTCGGATTGGGACAAATTCACTGCGGCCATCCCTGCCAATCCTTCAGCTAAATCTTCCACTGCCGTTTGTGATGAGGATGACAAGTGGATGGAGCAAGATGATCTCCTTGGTGTTGAAGTGAAGGAATTAAGTAAGAAATCGTCCGATTGCAAGGTACTAGTTTCCTCCTCTCCTATAAGTTTTCTTCTTTACTCTGTGGGGCCTTTCACTGTTAATTACTTCTTTGCTCTTCTATTATTCCCATCTAAGTTGATGGCTTCGCGTGAGGTGGTGGACTGGGTTAAAATTTGTGTTCTTGATTGTAGCTCGATACCCTTTTCTGTGGCTATTCCTGTTGCGACTTGCTCTTTCGAACCTACTGAAACTCTAATCAGTGCTCAGTTCGAAGATGCTTATCCCACGACCTATAGGGACCTTCTCGGTGCTGAACCCGTGTTCAGCAGTGAGAACTCTCCCTCCCTAACCATTAATTCTCTCTCTCTCTTCAACCCTCTTCTTCCCCTATCCATTTCTCTTCTCCCCTCCCGCCTAGTGGGGGGTGAGTCAACAGGATCTTCTGGGTTGTAAGGGGTTGCCATTACCAATGCTAAGTTGGTTAGATCTAGCGCTCGCATCCGAGCTAAGAACCAAGGAAGGGACTCTCCTGCTAAAAGAGCTTCCTTGGCTGCGCAAGTGCGCAATTTGGAAATCCCTCCCCTCGCCCTGGGTGGCTCCGTTCAGCCCCATGGCCCATTTGGATCGGTTTATCAGATTCATTTTGACTCTTTATCGGATCCAGCCCTTCTTGACTTAGCCTTTGAATTGGGCTTTGTCATGGACCCGACCAATCCCTCTCTTCTTAATTCTCTTTGTTCGCTCGAAACAGCGTGAGCTAGTGCGAACAATTGTTCTAATGATTAGTATCTCTTAGAATATACGTGGCTTAGGGTCTCCCGCTAAGCAAGAAGCTATTTATAACCTTATTTCTTCGCTCCATTGTGATTTCATTTCTATTCAGGAATCGAAGATTAATTCCTTCCTCCCCGCTCTTGGTCGGGCTCTTGGGGGCTCTCTCCTTTCGGATTGGATAGCCTTAGACACAATCCATTCGAGAGGCGGGATCCTCTTTGGCTATAAAGCCTCGGCCTTCGACGTTATTGCTATCCAGCGCCTCTCCTTTTTCCTTGTCGTAAACCTCTACTGGTTCCAATATGACTGTACATTGACGGTGGTTTCAGTTTATAGGCCTTCTACCCAGGAACGTCGCCCCCTTTTCTGGCAAGAATTGCTTTCCTTCCTGGGTTCTATCCAAGGTCTTTGGATCTTTTGTGGGGATTTCAATGTCACCCGTTTTGCTCAGGAACGGTTGGGGCATGCATCCCACTCTGCGGACTCTTCACAGTTTAACGACTGCGTCCGGTCCCTCCAACTGGTGGACCTTCCGATCAATGGTCGTTCTTTTACTTAGTCTAATATGAGATTGTCTCCTTCTATGGCTAAGCTCAACCGCTTTTTAGTTTTCCA